>SJYX01019074.1:161100-179756 GCA_006410675.1 Oreotragus oreotragus | reverse complement strand
TCACCCTTGCCATCTCTTGTTTGACCACTTCCAATTTGCCTTGATTCATGGACCTGACATTCCAGGTTCCTATGCAATATTGTTCTTTACAGCATCGGATCTTGCTTCTATCACCAGTCACATGCACAACTGGGTATTGTTTTTGCTTTGGCTCCATCCCTTCATTCTTTCTGGAGTTATTTCTCCACTGATCTCCAGTAGCATATTGGGCACTTAATGACCTGGGGAGATTCTCTTTTGGTATCCTATCATTTTGCCTTTTCATACTGTTCACGGGGTTCTCAAGGCGAGAATACTGAAGTGGCTTGCCATTCCCTTCTCCAGTGGACCACGTTCTGTCAGCCCTCTCCACCATGACCCGCCCGTCTTGGGTGCATTTAATTCAGTTCTAATAAGGTGGCTGAACCTAGAGACTAGGCTAAAGTGTGAAGTAAGGCAGAAAGAGAAAGACGAATGTTGTATATTCTTTCATTTTTGATCCTTTGTTACTGCTGGCCAGTTCTCCTCTTAATAATAATAACGGCGCCAAGGACTGCTTACTAGTGGATCAAGCGCTTTATGTTTGTTATTTCACGTAATCCTTGGAAAGTCTTAGGGAAGGTGTTGCTCCAATCCCCTTTCACAGAGGAAGAAAGGGATGGAGAGCTGCAGCATCTTGCTCAAGGCCGCAGGAAGGACGTGGAAACGGGCTGAGCCAGGGCTGTGTTTCTTCTGCTGAATCACTCGTTGCTCACAGAGCCATTCTAGACTCATCTGAGTTGCTTATTAATTCTATCGTTCGGCTACATGACTGATTCATCTAATAAGTGTTTATTGATGGCAATTATAGGCCAGACAGCAGGTGGGCAAAGATTAGAAAAGCTCCCTGTTATCACCAAGTCTGTCTGGTGGGGAAGACAACACAAATCAAGGGGCAATTACAAAGTAATGTGCTGTCGGGACAGGTCAAGGACAGGGTGATATGGAGAGGCACGTGATGAGCACAGGAGGGGGCGGGCTACAGAGGAATGCAGGGGAGGAGGGTGGGGAACGAGATCCCCCAGGCTTTAAACAGGATTTCTCCCTACAAACGAGGCAGTGGACAGCCTGCGTCGAGCTTTCTCTAAAGCGCGTGAGGCCAGCAACCTGGTTAGGGAGGTCTGTGCTCCTCCTCCCGCTGCACGGTTCCTTTCCAACATGAGGAAGCGGCATCCTTGGGAACCATTGGCCCTTCCAGGCCCTGCCACACTGTTAAAGGACTTACACCACTATGCTGGAGGGAATGGGCCACGTCCTCCTTGGCCTTAGAAATTTTCCTTTAAAAACAGACATGGGAAGGCAGACACTGAGCTGCATCCTGATATCCAAGTGGGGCTAGTGGTAAAGAACCTGCCTGCCGATGCAGGAGACATAAGAGACACGGGTTCAATCCCTGGGTTGAGAAGACCCCCTGGAGGAGGGCATGGCAACCTACTCCAATATTCCTGCCTGGAGAATGCCATGCACAGAGCTGCCTGGCAGTCTATTGTCCAAAGGGTCGCAAAGAATCGGACACAAATAAAGCAACTTAGCACACATGCACAGCATGCATTGAACTGTGACACAGTATCAGTAGCCTATCTGTCACTTACGTCTGTGGGTATCAGTGTAGCGATGCAGTTTCCCGGGACATCAGAGGTTTCATCTTAATTGACTCATGAGTGTTCAAAATGTTTTTCCTTTTTCATGTTTGTTTTTTTTTCTTTCAGTTCCCTCATGCTGGGTCTCCATGCAGATGATAAAGGGAACACCTAAAGCAATTACCTAAATTAAAAGATGCTTGCTCCTTGGAAAAGAAACTATGACCAACCTAGATGGCATAGTAAAAAGCAGAGTCATTATTTTGTCAACGAAGGTTCATCTAATCAAAGTCATGGTCTTCCAGTGGTCATGTACAGATGTGAGAGTTGGACTATAAAGAGAGCTGAGCACCAAAGAATTGATGCTTTTGAACTGTGGTGTTGGAGAAGACTCTTGAGAGTCCCTTGGACAGCAAGATCAACCCAGTTCATCCTAAAGAAAATCAGTCCTGAATATTCATTGGAAGGACTGATGCTGAAACTCCAATACTTTGGTCACCTGATGCGAAGAGCTGACTCTCTGGAAAAGACCCTAATGTTGGGAAAGACTGAAGGCAAGAGAAGGGAATGACAGAGGATGAGATGGTTGGATGGCATCACTGACTTGATGGACATGAGTTTGAGCAAGCTCCGGGAGTAGGTGATGTACAAGGAAGCCTGGCGTGCTGTAGTTCACGGCGTCGAAAAGAGTTGGACACGACTGAGTAACTGAACTGAACTGAGAGCAATTACCTAGATGCCATTTTTAAAGCATTTTTGCCAAGTGTAAAATCTGCATATTACACTGTATTATCTGCATATTTGTGAAGAAATGTTTACCGATTACCTGAACAAGAAGATAATGGCATGAATTCTTTGCCTGAAGTGATAAGCCAGAAAATTCTCCTTCAGGGCAAAGGTCTGGGTAACCAAAAAGAATGACACATTTTCTCTACACCCACTGATTTACAACAATGAGCATGTTATCAACAACAAAAAACCCCAGCATTAGAGTATGTGTTCCGAGTAACCGAGGCTCCGACTGTGAGAAGTGTGTTGTCTACACACACTCTAAGACACGAGATACGAGGTCCCCACTGGTGTGATGCCGTGTGATGGGATGCTCCCTTAGGTTACTGTGTAAAGTGCAGGGCGCCCCATGCTTGCCCGGCCCCGCTGCAGAGTGCAGACGTATAGAGCGGGTGGAGAGGAGAGGCTGCTCTGCTTATTTCAGCCAACATTATCAAGGCCAAGACCATCAGGTGATAATGTGTGAATGAATCAGAAGGGGTGGCCCGGGGATTTCTGCACTCACAGCAACCTTCACACTTCACTCCTGGCCAGCTTGCATTTTCCTCTGCTGAGCGCTTACCAGCCGATTTTCACAGGAGACTCAGAACATGCATCTTACTAATTTGTTCAGGGCAGAAGCCCCGTTAGAATGATACTCTGTTGCAGAGATCGCTGCAATGCTACAATATCCCTGCCAAACTCCTGCAAGGCGGTGTCTACTGCTGTCATTTTTCTTCTGGAAACAACGGCCTCTGGTCACTCGTTCACTCATCAAGCATTTTTAGGGAGCACGTATTAAGTGCCAGGCACTGTGCTAGGCCCTGGGGGGAGGGGGTCACAGGGGCAGATCCAGGAGACACGCTCTCCATTTCATAGAGCTCCCAGGGGAGTCGAGAAGCTGAATCTGAAGCAACCAAAGACACAGACCAACACGTGTGTGCATGCTAAGTCACCTCAGTCATGTCTAACTCTTTGCGACCCCATGGACTGTAGCTGGCCAGGCTCCTCTGTCCATGGGATTCTCCAGGTAAGAATACTGGAGTGGGTTGCCATGCCCTCTTCCAGTGATTCTTCCCGACCCAGGGGTCAAATCTGGGTCTCCCGAGGTTCCTGCATTGCAGGCGGATTCTTTACCACTGAGCCAGTGGGGAAGCCCACAGACCAACACATAAAGGTCCATTTGGTTAAGAGCTAAGCTCTGGGTCCTAACAACAAAGGATTTAAAGCAGACCACCCATGTTTTTTTCTCCTCTCTACCCCCAAATGTGTACAAGCATGTTTGCAGGCAGCATGAGTCCTCAGGAGATCTGAACGCTTGGTCGATTTCAGAGGCACCAAGGGCGCGAGCAGTCTCCACGCTGGCGGGAGCTATAGAGTAGGTGTGGGATGCACCCTGCCCTGGGTCAGCAGCGCTGTCTGCCACGCCTCAGTGCCTGATTTAAAATCACACGAAGGGACTTTGCTGGTGGGTCTGCTGGCTAAGACTCCACGCTCCCAATGCAGGGGGCTTGGGTTCCATCCCTGTTCAGGGAACTAGATCCCACATGCCACAGCTAAGAGTTCCTGGAGTAGGAAATGGCAACCACTCCAGTATTCATGCCTGGAGACTCCCACGGACAGAGGACCTGGCTGCATAGAGTCGGACACAACTGAAGCGACTTAGCACTGAGCACAAGAGTTCACAGGCTGCAACTAAGACCCCGTGTAGCCAAATAAACAAATAAATATCATTTTGAAAAAGCCACACAGGAGCACATGAGAGCTTCTGAGTCCTCTTCTCTTCTTTGCAGCCCACCTCCTGTGCTCAACCATTTTCTTGCCTCTTGCTCGAAATGGACCACCCAAATGGTGGGATTGATGACAATTTTCTGACCAGTTTTCACCAACGAAGAAGCCTGCCTTTTCCCAGGGGTGGCCTTGAAGTCCATGAGCCTTCTTATTCATCCCCAGAGAGAAGATCTCATAAACTGCCCTGAAGCTGATCAGTGTTGATAAAATCCAAACTTACTCCTTTGTGTCTCTGAACGGGAGGAATTCGATTACTCACAGTCACAATGAGAGCAACAAGGATTATAAGTCAACCTAAGAGGATCACCTCCCACAACATGGAATCGACATGCCAGCCCCTCCACACATTTTAACTCCTCTCCCAAGGTTCCCCCGAAACACACAGGTCTCACTCAGGACAAACACAGGTCTCTCGAGACACCCTGGTCTTCCGTATCACTTCTTCGGCGCTCTGACATTTATCCCCTCATCCCACCCAATAGGAAGTACTCAGGCACGGGTGTGTCACAGCCGGCTGGGTGGAAAACCACAGAGTCCAGGGGCTACTGGGTGATTGGTACGTGATGCTGAGGACACCAAAGCAAAGGGATGCCCAAGGCCATGGAGATTTTGACAAACTAAAATCAGAGTCTGGAAGAGAATGGATACATGTATATGTATAGCTGAGTCCCTTCCACTGTTCATCTGAAACTACCAGAACATTGTTAATCGGCTATGTGCATGCGTGCTAAGTCCCGACTCTGCGACCCCATGGACTGTAGCCTACCAGGCTCCTCTGACCATGGGATTCTCCAGGTAAGAGTACTGGGGTGGGCTAAGCTGGCTATACCCCAATACAAAATAAAAAGTTTAAAGTTAAAAAAAAATAGTTAACAATAATAATAAAATATCAGAGTTGGAAGATTTTACCAATAATGAGGCTTCCAAGTTCATCTGAGACTCCTAGGGGAGGATTTTGGCCAGAAGACCAGAGGAAGGCTTTTCAAATACGGACTTGCTTGAGGGTCCCCCCAGGATGAGCTGTCAGGGCCCCAAGACGGCAGGAGGTCCCATCTCAGCCAGCAGTCCTTCTGGACCCTTGGCTGCTCTTCCCCTGACCGTCACCCACCCATCCCACTCTCTCTCGAGGGGCCTACCCTCCGAGCCTGGACGGTGGCACAGATCAGAGAACCGGCCTCGTTCCTGGAGCCCCTACTGGGAAGAGCCAGGCCCTTGTCAGGGTTCCATGGATTCTAACCCTCATCGTGACCCCTGCATTTACTAGCATTTCCCATGTATCAAAAGTGAAGAAATGAGGGGCTTCCCTGGTGGTCTATGGTTAAGACTCTGTGCTTCCACTGCACGAGACCTGGGTTCCACTCCTGGTCGGGGAACTAAGATCTCTTAGGCTGCATGCTGCGGCCAAAAAAAATGAGGAATTGAGGCTTTGAGGTTTTAGAACTTGCCCAGAGCCAGGTGCCTAGGAAAGAGAGCTGGGCTGCAACCCCAGGCGGTGAGCCTCGGAGCCCGTTCTGTCAATGCCGCCCCTGTTCTGCTTGGATATCTGCCAGCTGCCAGCATCTGCAGTGGCTCAACTGTGGGGTGTGGGCGTAGGTCCTACATGGTGTGTGGCTATGACCACAGATCAAACCAAGGCTCTGGTTCGTCAAAGGGAAAAAAACAGCGTGAGGCATGGGTGTGGGCAGCCAAGGGGTGACTTCAGGTCCCAGGGGCCTCTCATCTGCAAAGGGGAGTGTGAGAACCCTGCCCCAGGCTGCAGGCAGGGGCGCTGCTGTGGGAGCAGATGGCAAGCAGATCAAATTCAGGAATTCTCTGCCCCTAATATAGTCATAGAATACAGAAGAACTCAGCGCTCGTGTGTACTCAAGGATCTTCACAGGGAGGACTTAGCTCCTTTTACTGATATCTGTGGCTGTGCTTAGTCCGTGATATTTGATATCTTAGGCTGTGTGACCCCATGGACTGTAGCCCACCAGGCTCCTCTGTCCATGGGGATTCTCCAGGCAAGAATACTGCAGTTGTCATGCCCTCCTCCAGGGATATCTGTGGGGACTAACAGAGAGTTCCAGCAGGACCCAAGTCAGAGCAAGACATACAGAGCCCGGCTCCCGGAGAGGATTTGAAAAGTCAACCCCCCACCACTCTGGGAGAGGTGACCTCGGCTCTAGATTGCTCTGAATGAAGGGAACCTGAGGCGTGACCACTCAGGGTAGTGGGAGGGTTAATGCACCTCCTGGCTCCCTGCAGAGGCTTGTTCTGAGCAGGGCAGCAGCTTTAGATCAGCAGTTCCTCTCATGCGTGTGCTCAGGCCTTCAGTCCTGTAGACTCCTTACGACTCCACAGACTGCAGCCCTCCAGGCTCCTCTGTCCGTGGGATTCTCCAGGCGAGGATACCGGAGCCGGTTGCCATTTCCTTCTCCAGGGGATCTCCCGACCCAGGGATCAAACCTGCGTCTCCTGCATTGGCAGGTGGACTCTTTACCGCTGAGCCACTTGGGAAGCCCCGGGGGCTCCTCTACGTCTCGTGAAAATGATTCCCAAGTAACAACAGCCATGGCAGCTGTTCTGCCATGTTTTGTTCAACACAAAACAGCATGTTCTGTTTGATGCTATAGATATAGGATCTCCATCAAGCCTTCCCAGAGCTCTGGGAGGGGAATTCTATCACTACACCCATTTTAAAGATAAGCACAATGAGGTCAGGAGACATCTGAACTCAAGTCTGCTGTAACCAGGACTCTGCCTCTTGGCATGACCTCTGACCTCCTAGAACACCCTGCACTCTGTCCTCGGTGTCCCCAACCCTGAGAACTGAAAAGGGGTGGCAGCGCTCTTCTCCAAAAGAAAGCTGAGGCCGGTTTGTAAGAAGCTGTTACAGACTCAGTTTGTATTTCAAAAATTTTCAGAAATGACCGAAATCATCTCTTCAGACATCAAGTTCGAAATGTCCCTATATGCTGCTCAAAAATCTCTGCTTTGGGGGTATTCCCCAGGAAGGGCCCCGCACTTCACATCCACGTGGCTGGGGACATTCACAAAGGGGACACAGAGGCAGGGAGGCCCTGACTTGGCGGTCTGTTACAAGGAGCCTGGAGGAAATAAACAAGTTATTTTGTTCCTGCGCTCACGTGCTCTGTCCCGTTGCCAGCAGGGAGAGTCCTCAGAATTCAGCGACTAATCAGATGATGGGGCTGTAAAACACACCCCTGAATGTCATCAGAGCCCAGGCATTTGCACCGGGAATCCAGAAATAAGCTGTCACCGCAGGGATGTGTGCCGGCTGGAAATAATTTCCAGAACATGTTTCGTAATCTAGGGCTGGGACTCAGCGAGCCAGACAGGAAAGGTCAAGACCAGCCTCTTGTCCTGCTGGCCCGGCCTCCTCTCCTGTCCTGTCTCCAGGGCCCCTGCTTGCTGCCCGGCCCTGGGCCCCCAGGTCCCGTCCCCACAATCGCCAGCAGAGCCAACTGTCATGGCACCTTGTCTCACCATGTCACTTCACTCTCACTGAAGGCAGATCTCATTGTTTCCTTGACTTGTCTTAAACATGTTTTGAGTAATTGTCAAAATTTGTTAAGAAGTTTATACACCAGACATTTAAATGTCAAGTGATTACTGCTATCAGATTCTTTACTTATCCAATATGCCTAAATTGAAAGACATGTTTTAAAATAACTTTTCTTTTCCAAGTCAGCTTTGCTCAGAGTAGAAAATGTGAATGACACGTTTAAATGAACAGATAAGAACTCTGCTGGAGGAAAGCGCCCATTCAAATAATTATTTTAACGTAAAACTTCTAAGTATCTTCTTTAGATTCTTGACTGCTTTTTTGGTTAGGACAAAGGATGTGGCTGCTGAAAAGAAAATAGACATTCAGTGAGTAGATTTATGAAAATTGGTTCTTTGGGAATACTTCTTGATGCGTATCTAAGCGCCAAAGAATTGATGCTTTTGAACTATGGGGCGAGTCCCTTGGACTGCAAGGAGATCAAACCAATCAATCAACCCTGAATATTCACTGCAAGGACTAAAAGGATCAACCTAAAGGAAATCAACCCTGAATATGTATTGCAAGGACTGATGCAGAAGCTGAAGCTCCAATACTTTGTCCATCTGATGCAAAGAACCAAATCATTGGAAAAGACCCTGATGCTGGCAAAGATTGAGAGCAGGAGGAGAAGGGAGTGACAGAGGATGAGATGGTTGGATGGCATCACTGACTCAACGGACATGAGTCTGAGTGAACTCTGGGAGCTGGTGACGGACGGGGAGGCCTGGCGAGCTGCAGCCCATAGTGGTCGCAAAGTCGGACATGACTGAGCAACTGAACAACAAAAGCGAGCCAAAGTCCACAGCTTTCTTGATGCAAACTGGGTCTCCCGCCTGAAAACAACCAACACAGGAAGTCTCAGTTCCCAGGGCACCGGCCTCTACCCTACTGACGCCTTTTAAGCACCTGTACATTTCTTAAGAACAAATCAGTGATCTCATTATGCTTGTTTACGATCACAGTCATTTGTGAAGTCAGTCACTGATAAAACTTGAGAGGACGAAGTGTACCAGCCTAAGGGGGAGAGGGAGACAAGGGATCTGAGGGGGCTGGACTCAGGATTCATGCTTCTGTCACACAGAAGCTCCTATATCTGCAGACACAGGCCGGAGCTAAAGAATGAGCTCACCTCTACCACAAATTCAGTTATGAGCGACAGGCTCTTAAACACTGAGAATCTGAAACCCTTTGGTGCTGATCCCTTTAGGAAATCCACATACCTGTAAGTGATTCACTTGGTCACTGTAGGAAAATCAAATCTGAGAAAGATTTAGGCTGGTTAATGAGTAACGGGGAGCTGACTGATGATTACATAACAAGGGAAGGGAAGGAGAGGGATATCGGGGACCTGTGCCCAACAAGCAGGGGTGCTGGGCACTCATGTCCATCAGTTCCCCCGGGATCCAGGGAACCAAACAGAAATGATCTTTCTGAGCACAGAAATGCGGAGGCAAAGTGACTAGGAAGATATTCGTCATGGCTGGTTGATATGTCCTGTGTGTGTTTTGTGGGGATCAGGGAAACAGCAGTTGTGTAAAAGGATGATTCACAACAACTAAAGCGGGAAGTAAAGCATCAATTCTGTCAAGTGACAAGTAAACAAGAAACATTTATCATGTGGTATCATTGTGCTTGGGAGATTCCAGGGCAAGCATCACCTTTGACCCTGTCCTGGCCCAGGGCTTGCTTGTCTGAGGAGACATGACTACGCATCACTTTCTCTCCTGTTCCATTAGCTAAAACAAATGNGAGCAAGCTCCGGGAGTAGGTGATGTACAAGGAAGCCTGGCGTGCTGTAGTTCACGGCGTCGAAAAGAGTTGGACACGACTGAGTAACTGAACTGAACTGAGAGCAATTACCTAGATGCCATTTTTAAGGCATTTTTGCCAAGTGTAAAATCTGCATATTACACTGTATTATCTGCATATTTGTGAAGAAATGTTTACCGATTACCTGAACAAGAAGATAATGGCATGAATTCTTTGCCTGAAGTGATAAGCCAGAAAATTCTCCTTCAGGGCAAAGGTCTGGGTAACCAAAAAGAATGACACATTTTCTCTACACCCACTGATTTACAACAATGAGCATGTTATCAACAACAAAAAACCCCAGCATTAGAGTATGTGTTCCGAGTAACCGAGGCTCCGACTGTGAGAAGTGTGTTGTCTACACACACTCTAAGACACGAGATACGAGGTCCCCACTGGTGTGATGCCGTGTGATGGGATGCTCCCTTAGGTTACTGTGTAAAGTGCAGGGCGCCCCATGCTTGCCCGGCCCCGCTGCAGAGTGCAGACATATAGAGCGGGTGGAGAGGAGAGGCTGCTCTGCTTATTTCAGCCAACATTATCAAGGCCAAGACCATCAGGTGATAATGTGTGAATGAATCAGAAGGGGTGGCCCGGGGATTTCTGCACTCACAGCAACCTTCACACTTCACTCCTGGCCAGCTTGCATTTTCCTCTGCTGAGCGCTTACCAGCCGATTTTCACAGGAGACTCAGAACATGCATCTTACTAATTTGTTCAGGGCAGAAGCCCCGTTAGAATGATACTCTGTTGCAGAGATCGCTGCAATGCTACAATATCCCTGCCAAACTCCTGCAAGGCGGTGTCTACTGCTGTCATTTTTCTTCTGGAAACAACGGCCTCTGGTCACTCGTTCACTCATCAAGCATTTTTAGGGAGCACGTATTAAGTGCCAGGCACTGTGCTAGGCCCTGGGGGGAGGGGGTCACAGGGGCAGATCCAGGAGACACGCTCTCCATTTCATAGAGCTCCCAGGGGAGTCGAGAAGCTGAATCTGAAGCAACCAAAGACACAGACCAACACGTGTGTGCATGCTAAGTCACCTCAGTCATGTCTAACTCTTTGCGACCCCATGGACTGTAGCTGGCCAGGCTCCTCTGTCCATGGGATTCTCCAGGTAAGAATANATGCTTGCCCGGCCCCGCTGCAGAGTGCAGACATATAGAGCGGGTGGAGAGGAGAGGCTGCTCTGCTTATTTCAGCCAACATTATCAAGGCCAAGACCATCAGGTGATAATGTGTGAATGAATCAGAAGGGGTGGCCCGGGGATTTCTGCACTCACAGCAACCTTCACACTTCACTCCTGGCCAGCTTGCATTTTCCTCTGCTGAGCGCTTACCAGCCGATTTTCACAGGAGACTCAGAACATGCATCTTACTAATTTGTTCAGGGCAGAAGCCCCGTTAGAATGATACTCTGTTGCAGAGATCGCTGCAATGCTACAATATCCCTGCCAAACTCCTGCAAGGCGGTGTCTACTGCTGTCATTTTTCTTCTGGAAACAACGGCCTCTGGTCACTCGTTCACTCATCAAGCATTTTTAGGGAGCACGTATTAAGTGCCAGGCACTGTGCTAGGCCCTGGGGGGAGGGGGTCACAGGGGCAGATCCAGGAGACACGCTCTCCATTTCATAGAGCTCCCAGGGGAGTCGAGAAGCTGAATCTGAAGCAACCAAAGACACAGACCAACACGTGTGTGCATGCTAAGTCACCTCAGTCATGTCTAACTCTTTGTGACCCCATGGACTGTAGCTGGCCAGGCTCCTCTGTCCATGGGATTCTCCAGGTAAGAATACTGGAGTGGGTTGCCATGCCCTCTTCCAGTGATTCTTCCCGACCCAGGGGTCAAATCTGGGTCTCCCGAGGTTCCTGCATTGCAGGCGGATTCTTTACCACTGAGCCAGTGGGGAAGCCCACAGACCAACACATAAAGGCCCATTTGGTTAAGAGCTAAGCTCTGGGTCCTAACAACAAAGGATTTAAAGCAGACCACCCATGTTTTTTTCTCCTCTCTACCCCCAAATGTGTACAAGCATGTTTGCAGGCAGCATGAGTCCTCAGGAGATCTGAACGCTTGGTCGATTTCAGAGGCACCAAGGGCGCGAGCAGTCTCCACGCTGGCGGGAGCTATAGAGTAGGTGTGGGATGCACCCTGCCCTGGGTCAGCAGCGCTGTCTGCCACGCCTCAGTGCCTGATTTAAAATCACACGAAGGGACTTTGCTGGTGGGTCTGCTGGCTAAGACTCCACGCTCCCAATGCAGGGGGCTTGGGTTCCATCCCTGTTCAGGGAACTAGATCCCACATGCCACAGCTAAGAGTTCCTGGAGTAGGAAATGGCAACCACTCCAGTATTCATGCCTGGAGACTCCCACGGACAGAGGACCTGGCTGCATAGAGTCGGACACAACTGAAGCGACTTAGCACTGAGCACAAGAGTTCACAGGCTGCAACTAAGACCCCGTGTAGCCAAATAAACAAATAAATATCATTTTGAAAAAGCCACACAGGAGCACATGAGAGCTTCTGAGTCCTCTTCTCTTCTTTGCAGCCCACCTCCTGTGCTCAACCATTTTCTTGCCTCTTGCTCGAAATGGACCACCCAAATGGTGGGATTGATGACAATTTTCTGACCAGTTTTCACCAACGAAGAAGCCTGCCTTTTCCCAGGGGTGGCCTTGAAGTCCATGAGCCTTCTTATTCATCCCCAGAGAGAAGATCTCATAAACTGCCCTGAAGCTGATCAGTGTTGATAAAATCCAAACTTACTCCTTTGTGTCTCTGAACGGGAGGAATTCGATTACTCACAGTCACAATGAGAGCAACAAGGATTATAAGTCAACCTAAGAGGATCACCTCCCACAACATGGAATCGACATGCCAGCCCCTCCACACATTTTAACTCCTCTCCCAAGGTTCCCCCGAAACACACAGGTCTCACTCAGGACAAACACAGGTCTCTCGAGACACCCTGGTCTTCCGTATCACTTCTTCGGCGCTCTGACATTTATCCCCTCATCCCACCCAATAGGAAGTACTCAGGCACGGGTGTGTCACAGCCGGCTGGGTGGAAAACCACAGAGTCCAGGGGCTACTGGGTGATTGGTACGTGATGCTGAGGACACCAAAGCAAAGGGATGCCCAAGGCCATGGAGATTTTGACAAACTAAAATCAGAGTCTGGAAGAGAATGGATACATGTATATGTATAGCTGAGTCCCTTCCACTGTTCATCTGAAACTACCAGAACATTGTTAATCGGCTATGTGCATGCGTGCTAAGTCCCGACTCTGCGACCCCATGGACTGTAGCCTACCAGGCTCCTCTGACCATGGGATTCTCCAGGTAAGAGTACTGGGGTGGGCTAAGCTGGCTATACCCCAATACAAAATAAAAAGTTTAAAGTTAAAAAAAAAATAGTTAACAATAATAACAAAATATCAGAGTTGGAAGATTTTACCAATAATGAGGCTTCCAAGTTCATCTGAGACTCCTAGGGGAGGATTTTGGCCAGAAGACCAGAGGAAGGCTTTTCAAATACGGACTTGCTTGAGGGTCCCCCCAGGATGAGCTGTCAGGGCCCCAAGACGGCAGGAGGTCCCATCTCAGCCAGCAGTCCTTCTGGACCCTTGGCTGCTCTTCCCCTGACCGTCACCCACCCATCCCACTCTCTCTCGAGGGGCCTACCCTCCGAGCCTGGACGGTGGCACAGATCAGAGAACCGGCCTCGTTCCTGGAGCCCCTACTGGGAAGAGCCAGGCCCTTGTCAGGGTTCCATGGATTCTAACCCTCATCGTGACCCCTGCATTTACTAGCATTTCCCATGTATCAAAAGTGAAGAAATGAGGGGCTTCCCTGGTGGTCTATGGTTAAGACTCTGTGCTTCCACTGCACGAGACCTGGGTTCCACTCCTGGTCGGGGAACTAAGATCTCTTAGGCTGCATGCTGCGGCCAAAAAAAATGAGGAATTGAGGCTTTGAGGTTTTAGAACTTGCCCAGAGCCAGGTGCCTAGGAAAGAGAGCTGGGCTGCAACCCCAGGCGGTGAGCCTCGGAGCCCGTTCTGTCAATGCCGCCCCTGTTCTGCTTGGATATCTGCCAGCTGCCAGCATCTGCAGTGGCTCAACTGTGGGGTGTGGGCGTAGGTCCTACATGGTGTGTGGCTATGACCACAGATCAAACCAAGGCTCTGGTTCGTCAAAGGGAAAAAAACAGCGTGAGGCATGGGTGTGGGCAGCCAAGGGGTGACTTCAGGTCCCAGGGGCCTCTCATCTGCAAAGGGGAGTGTGAGAACCCTGCCCCAGGCTGCAGGCAGGGGCGCTGCTGTGGGAGCAGATGGCAAGCAGATCAAATTCAGGAATTCTCTGCCCCTAATATAGTCATAGAATACAGAAGAACTCAGCACTCGTGTGTACTCAAGGATCTTCACAGGGAGGACTTAGCTCCTTTTACTGATATCTGTGGCTGTGCTTAGTCCGTGATATTTGATATCTTAGGCTGTGTGACCCCATGGACTGTAGCCCACCAGGCTCCTCTGTCCATGGGGATTCTCCAGGCAAGAATACTGCAGTTGTCATGCCCTCCTCCAGGGATATCTGTGGGGACTAACAGAGAGTTCCAGCAGGACCCAAGTCAGAGCAAGACATACAGAGCCCGGCTCCCGGAGAGGATTTGAAAAGTCAACCCCCCACCACTCTGGGAGAGGTGACCTCGGCTCTAGATTGCTCTGAATGAAGGGAACCTGAGGCGTGACCACTCAGGGTAGTGGGAGGGTTAATGCACCTCCTGGCTCCCTGCAGAGGCTTGTTCTGAGCAGGGCAGCAGCTTTAGATCAGCAGTTCCTCTCATGCGTGTGCTCAGGCCTTCAGTCCTGTAGACTCCTTACGACTCCACAGACTGCAGCCCTCCAGGCTCCTCTGTCCGTGGGATTCTCCAGGCGAGGATACCGGAGCCGGTTGCCATTTCCTTCTCCAGGGGATCTCCCGACCCAGGGATCAAACCTGCGTCTCCTGCATTGGCAGGTGGACTCTTTACCGCTGAGCCACTTGGGAAGCCCCGGGGGCTCCTCTACATCTCGTGAAAATGATTCCCAAGTAACAACAGCCATGGCAGCTGTTCTGCCATGTTTTGTTCAACACAAAACAGCATGTTCTGTTTGATGCTATAGATATAGGATCTCCATCAAGTCTTCCCAGAGCTCTGGGAGGGGAATTCTATCACTACACCCATTTTAAAGATAAGCACAATGAGGTCAGGAGACATCTGAACTCAAGTCTGCTGTAACCAGGACTCTGCCTCTTGGCATGACCTCTGACCTCCTAGAACACCCTGCACTCTGTCCTCGGTGTCCCCAACCCTGAGAACTGAAAAGGGGTGGCAGCGCTCTTCTCCAAAAGAAAGCTGAGGCCGGTTTGTAAGAAGCTGTTACAGACTCAGTTTGTATTTCAAAAATTTTCAGAAATGACCGAAATCATCTCTTCAGACATCAAGTTCGAAATGTCCCTATATGCTGCTCAAAAATCTCTGCTTTGGGGGTATTCCCCAGGAAGGGCCCCGCACTTCACATCCACGTGGCTGGGGACATTCACAAAGGGGACACAGAGGCAGGGAGGCCCTGACTTGGCGGTCTGTTACAAGGAGCCTGGAGGAAATAAACAAGTTATTTTGTTCCTGCGCTCACGTGCTCTGTCCCGTTGCCAGCAGGGAGAGTCCTCAGAATTCAGCGACTAATCAGATGATGGGGCTGTAAAACACACCCCTGAATGTCATCAGAGCCCAGGCATTTGCACCGGGAATCCAGAAATAAGCTGTCACCGCAGGGATGTGTGCCGGCTGGAAATAATTTCCAGAACATGTTTCGTAATCTAGGGCTGGGACTCAGCGAGCCAGACAGGAAAGGTCAAGACCAGCCTCTTGTCCTGCTGGCCCGGCCTCCTCTCCTGTCCTGTCTCCAGGGCCCCTGCTTGCTGCCCGGCCCTGGGCCCCCAGGTCCCGTCCCCACAATCGCCAGCAGAGCCAACTGTCATGGCACCTTGTCTCACCATGTCACTTCACTCTCACTGAAGGCAGATCTCATTGTTTCCTTGACTTGTCTTAAACATGTTTTGAGTAATTGTCAAAATTTGTTAAGAAGTTTATACACCAGACATTTAAATGTCAAGTGATTACTGCTATCAGATTCTTTACTTATCCAATATGCCTAAATTGAAAGACATGTTTTAAAATAACTTTTCTTTTCCAAGTCAGCTTTGCTCAGAGTAGAAAATGTGAATGACACGTTTAAATGAACAGATAAGAACTCTGCTGGAGGAAAGCGCCCATTCAAATAATTATTTTAACGTAAAACTTCTAAGTATCTTCTTTAGATTCTTGACTGCTTTTTTGGTTAGGACAAAGGATGTGGCTGCTGAAAAGAAAATAGACATTCAGTGAGTAGATTTATGAAAATTGGTTCTTTGGGAATACTTCTTGATGCGTATCTAAGCGCCAAAGAATTGATGCTTTTGAACTATGGGGTTGCAGAAGACTCTTGCGAGTCCCTTGGACTGCAAGGAGATCAAACCAATCAATCAACCCTGAATATTCACTGCAAGGACTAAAAGGATCAACCTAAAGGAAATCAACCCTGAATATGTATTGCAAGGACTAATGCAGAAGCTGAAGCTCCAATACTTTGTCCATCTGATGCAAAGAACCAAATCACTGGAAAAGACCCTGATGCTGGCAAAGATTGAGGGCAGGAGGAGAAGGGAGCGACAGAGGATGAGATGGTTGGATGGCATCACTGACTCAACGGACATGAGTCTGAGTAAACTCTGGGAGCTGGTGACGGACGGGGAGGCCTGGCGTGCTGCAGCCCATAGTGGTCGCAAAGTCGGACATGACTGAGCAACTGAACAACAAAAGCGAGCCAAAGTCCACAGCTTTCTTGATGCAAACTGGGTCTCCCGCCTGAAAACAACCAACACAGGAAGTCTCAGTTCCCAGGGCACCGGCCTCTACCCTACTGACGCCTTTTAAGCACCTGTACATTTCTTAAGAACAAATCAGTGATCTCATTATGCTTGTTTACGATCACAGTCATTTGTGAAGTCAGTCACTGATAAAACTTGAGAGGACGAAGTGTACCAGCCTAAGGGGGAGAGGGAGACAAGGGATCTGAGGGGGCTGGACTCAGGATTCATGCTTCTGTCACACAGAAGCTCCTATATCTGCAGACACAGGCCGGAGCTAAAGAATGAGCTCACCTCTACCACAAATTCAGTTATGAGCGACAGGCTCTTAAACACTGAGAATCTGAAACCCTTTGGTGCTGATCCCTTTAGGAAATCCACATACCTGTAAGTGATTCACTTGGTCACTGTAGGAAAATCAAATCTGAGAAAGATTTAGGCTGGTTAATGAGTAACGGGGAGCTGACTGATGATTACATAACAAGGGAAGGGAAGGAGAGGGATATCGGGGACCTGTGCCCAACAAGCAGGGGTGCTGGGCACTCATGTCCATCAGTTCCCCCGGGATCCAGGGAACCAAACAGAAATGATCTTTCTGAGCACAGAAATGCGGAGGCAAAGTGACTAGGAAGATATTCGTCATGGCTGGTTGATATGTCCTGTGTGTGTTTTGTGGGGATCAGGGAAACAGCAGTTGTGTAAAAGGATGATTCACAACAACTAAAGCGGGAAATAAAGCATCAATTCTGTCAAGTGACAAGTAAACAAGAAACATTTATCATGTGGTATCATTGTGCTTGGGAGATTCCAGGGCAAGCATCACCTTTGACCCTGTCCTGGCCCAGGGCTTGCTTGTCTGAGGAGACATGACTACGCATCACTTTCTCTCCTGTTCCATTAGCTAAAACAAATGACCGCAATTTCACACTTGACTTTGTCCTTAAAAACACAGACTTGTAAAGGAAGAGCATCCGAGTTTCACAATAAAATCTAACGTACCTGCCTATGCTTTCTTGTTCCAAGAAATACCAAGGGAGGCAACAATATTATTATTTTATTAAAACATAATCAGAGTGTGTGTGGAGGGGCCGTTATATTCTAGAGCTGAGAGCTGAGGGCAGACAAGGTATGGAGTTCTAACAACTTCAGACTTCCCTGGTGATCCACTGGTTAAGAATCCGCCTTGCCAATGCCGGGGCTGCTGCTGCTGCTGCTGAGTCGCTTCAGTCGTGTCTGACTCTGTGAGACCCCACAGACGGTAGCCCACCATTCTCCCCCGTCCCTGGGATTCTCCAGGCAAGAACACCGGAGTGGGTTGCCATTTTCTTCTCCAATGCATGAAAGTGAAAAGGGAAAGTGAAGTTGCTCAGTCGTGCCCGACTCTTAGGGACCCCATGGGTTGCAGCCCACCAGGCTCCTCCGTCCATGGGATTTTCCAGGCAAGAGTACTAGAGTGGGCTGCCATTGCCTTCTCCAGCCGATGCGGGGGACACAGGTTCAATCCCTGGTCTGGAAAGACCCCGTGCACTAAAGGCTACCCCTCGAGAGCCCATGTGTCGAAACAAAAGAGTAGCCTCCACTCAGCCTGCGTGCAGCAAAGGAGACCCAGCACAGCCAAAGGTAAAAGTAAAATACAACCTTAATAACAACTTCATGGGGATAAAATTTCAGAGAATAAACTGCATGCGTTTAAAGCATAAGACTTCCTTGGTGGCTCAGACGGTAAAGTGTCTGCCTACCATGCGGGAGACCCAGGTTCGATCCCTGGGTCAGGAAGATCCTCTGGAGAAGGAAATGGCAACCCACTCCAGTATTCCTGCCTGGAAAACCCCATGGACGGAGGAGCCTGGTGGGCTACAGTTCATGAGGTCGCAAAGAGTCAGACACGGCTGAGCGACTTCACTGTCACTTTTCAAAGCATAAAATCGGGTGAGTTTTGACAGATGACTACACCCGTGGAACCAGCACCAGAAGCAAGATACAGAACACTTCCAACGCTCCCCTACTGAACACCTGCCTGCCTTGCCCTGGCAGCCACTGGTCGGTTTCCATCACTGCCCGGGAGCAATGGTGCCATGGAGGAGTTCTCCACCTGACTCCTGCCCGAGGGCTTTGTGTGTACGTGCATGGGGGCGTTAAAGCACAAGCATATTTTATTTGGCTCCACTGTATACAATACTAGCAGGGGAC
>SJYX01019074.1:130883-160726 GCA_006410675.1 Oreotragus oreotragus | reverse complement strand
GGGGAGGGGGGGGGGGGGGAGGGTGGAGGGGACGGGCGGGCCTGGTGGAGAGGGCAGGGGGACGGCAGGAGGGGGGCGGGGGGGGGGCGGGGTGGTGTCTCAGAGTCAGTAGAACCTATAAGTAAAAGTGTTAGCTGTTCATCAGTGTTTGACTATTTGAGACCCCATGGACTGTAACCCGCCAGGCTCCTCGGTCTGTGGGAATTCTCCAGGCAAGAATACTGGAGTGGGTGGTGATTTCCTCTTCCAGGGGATCTTCCCGCCCCAGGGATCGAACCCGGGTCTCCTGCACTGCAGGTAGATGCTTTACTGTCTGAGCCTCCAGGAAAGCCCTGGTGTCCTCCAAACACGCAGCCCTCTCTGGTGGTGGTCTTCCACGAAGGACAGACGAGAAGGGTGAGACCCACAGCCCAGGGAACTCAGCTCAGAACTCAGGTCTACGCTGTCCATCTCTGCACGCTGCCTCCAGAAAGCATCTCTTTTTGTTTTTGAAAGTATGGCACATTGTTTTCATAAGTCAAAGGGCTGCTTAATCGTTTTGACCAGAAGAAATGCATGCCACACAGCACATGTGAAGGGACATCTCAGCCACATGGAAGGGTGTGGGGACTAGCTTTGGGATTACCTGGAGAAAACTTCAGAAAATTCCTGCCAGGATTTTAAAACTGTCCTGTTGTGTTGGACTGCAAGGAGATCAAACCAATCCATTCTAACGGAAATCAGTCCTGAATATTCATTGGAAGGACTGATGCTGAAGCTGAAACTCCAATACTTTGGCCACCTGATGCGAAGAACTGACTCACTGGAAAAGACCCTGAGGCTGGGAAAGATTGAAGGCAGGAGGAGAAGGGGACAACAGAGGATGAGATAGCATCACTGACTCAACAGACATGAGCTTGAGCAAGCTCCGGAAGTTGGTGATGGACAGGGAAGCCTGGTGTGGTCCATGTGGTTGCAATGAGCCGGACAGGACTGAGCGAGTGAACTGAACTGAACTGTGTCTGTCTGCACAGAACAGCTCCTACTGTATCTGTGTCTGTCTCACGTATTAGTATAAACTGCTGTAGCCGCTTTGTTTTCTCTTATGAAGTGTACTTGACATACAAAAACCTGAATATTTAAAGAGATCTCTCTGATAACATCTGACACATATACACACCCAAGAAACCATCACCGAAATCAATATAATAAACAATCCATCATTCTTCCCCAGCTTCCTGACACCCTTTTCACTCCTTGCCAATCACCCTTCCCTGACAAGCCCACTCCATTCCAAGGCAAGCGCTGATCTGCTTTTTGTAACATAGATTAAGTTGCATTTTTAAAATGTGCCACAAATGGAATCTTACAGCATGTACTCTGTTTTGTCTGGCTTCTTTTATTCAGCATAATTATCTTGAGATTCATCCAAGTTGTTCCATTAATTCATCCCTTTTCACCGTAGTGTGAACGTGTGCTAAGTCGCTTCAGTCGTGTCTGTCTCTTTGCGACCCCATGGACTGTTGCTCCCAGGCTCCTCTGTCCGTGGGATTCTCCAGGCAAGAGAACTGGAGTGGGTTTCCATTTCCTCCTCCAGGGGATCTTCCCATCCCAGGGATTGAACCTGCGTCTCCTGCCTTGCAGGCAGATTCTTTACCCGCTGAGCTACCTGGGAAGCCCTTTTCATGGTCGAGCAGAGTTCACTGTATGGATAGACTCAATTTACTCATCTGTTATCTGTCACAGAACAGTGTGGGGCCATTACAAATAATGACATTGTGAACATTCACGCCCAAGACTTTGCGTGGGCACATTTCATTTTTCTTGTGTAAACACTGAGGAATGGGATGGCTGAATCATATGGCAGGTGTATGTTTATCTTTTTGAGAACTGCCCAGTGGATTTAGCAAACAGCTGTACATAGTCTGACATTCATTCCATCTATATGAATGTGAGGACACAACAACCGCAACTGTTTCGCATCCTCATAAAACAGGGTATACTCAGTCCTTTTTAAAGAAAAAGAAGGCCGTTCTGGGGATTCCCTGGCATTCCAATGGTTCAGATTCCTTGCTCTCACTGCCAGGGGCCCAGGCTCAGTCCCTGGTCAGGGAGCTAAGAAACCACAGGCTTTGCAGGGTGGTATGGAACAGATCAGAAGAAAATAAAATACTTTTTGTCCATTCAAATTGGTATCGGGGTGTCTCACTGTGGTTTTAATTTGCAGTTCTAGTGACTAATGATGGTGAGCATCTTTTCATGTATCTTCGTTGACGTGTCTGTTTAAACCATTTGGACCTCTTTTATTGGGATAGTTCTTTATAGGCTCTGGGTATGATCTTTTTGGCAGCTATATGACTTACAAAACTCACCCCCCCCATCTGTGCCTTGACTCCATTCCCTCAACAGTCCAGTTAAGGAACAAAGGTTTTCTTAATCCTGATGGAGCCCACTTTGTCCTTTTCCTTCTTTTATGAGTCATGCCTACAGCATTTTATCCAAGAAACCTCTCCTTGACCCAGGATGATGGAGAGTTTCCTGATTTCTCTTCTGGAAGTTGCATAGATGTAGGTTTACACTTAGGCCTGTGTTTTAAGGCCCTTTTAAGCTATTTTTTGTGTGTATTGTATAAGGTATAGATCAGAGTTTCTGATTTTGCATATGGATATTCAATTTTTTAAACACTATTTGTTAGAAGCCATCCTTTAGTTTATGATTTTGCACATGGATATTCAACTTTTTAAGCACTATTTGTTAAATGCCATCCCAGGTGGCACCAGCAGTAAAGAAACTGCTTGCCAATGATGGAGAGATGTAAGAGGTGCAGATCTGACCCCTGGGTCAGGAAGACCCCCTGGAGGAGGGCATGGTATTCTTGCCTGGAGAATCCCATGGACAGAGGAGCCTGAGGATCTACAGTCCATGGGGTCACAAACAGTCGGACACGACTGAGCTACTTTCACTTGCACTTTCATCCTCTCTCCACTGAACTGCCTCTGAATCTTTGTTGAGAATTAGTTGTCATATATGTGTGAGTCTATCTCTGGACTCTACTCTGCCTGGATTAGCACACGTTTTTAAGGAAAAGATAATTCAAAAACCACCATATTTTTATTTTTTTGGAGCCACACCGTGAGGCTTGTGGGAATCATAGTTCCCCAGTGAAGGACTGAACCCATGTCCCCTGCAGTGGAAGCATGTGTCTTAACCCCTGGACCACCAGGGAAGTCCCAGCATAGCTTTAAAATAAGCCTGCTCACTTGGTTTAGCTGGTAAAGAAACTGAGGCCCAAGAGTCGACCTTGTTTGCTCAAAGTCCAAACTGTTTTCCATTGGTGACACATCATCTCTTAAGATTCAATTCTTTTACATGCAGGGAGAAAGTCTATGCCAAGAAAAAATTCATTGAAATGGCAGAAATAAACATATTTTTATTAAAATACAGTCTCATTTCTGTTTACAACTATGAACAATCAGCTCTTAACAAAAGCAAAGAAATACATAAATATATTTCAGTCACAAAGAAAGCACAACTCTCTAAATTTAAGAGACCCCCCCCCTCCCCGCCTCCCATCTCATTGGTTTCCCTGGTGGCTCAGACGGTAAAGAATCCGCCTGCAATGCAGGGGATCCAGGTTCGATCCCTGGGTCGGGACAATCCCCTGGAGAAGGGAATGGCAACCCACTCCAGTATTCTTGCCAGGAGAACCCCATGGACAGAGAGGCCTAGTGGGCTACAGTCCATCAGGTCGCAAAGAGTTGGACAAGACTGAGCATCTAACACTTTCACTTTCCCACCCCACTGTCCCGCTCAGGGCTCCACCTAGCTCAAGTGTCCCCAAGGGCTCTGAGCATCTCTAATCCTTGTACAATAATGCTGCCAACATTCCATTCATTTCTTCACTGCTGGCAAGTGAGGTGGTGAAAACATTTTAAACTCTTAACTATACCTTAATTTGCCTATATACTGTTTAAGAAGCTATGCTCTGGGAGGACTTCCCTGGTGGCCCAGCGGTTAAGAATTTGCCTTGCAATGCAAGGAACTGGGGTTCAATCCCTGGTCAGGAAACTAAGCTCCCACACGCCTTGGAGCATGCTCCAGAACTACGGAGCCCTCCTCCTCTGGAGCGCGTGCGTCACAAGGAAAGATCCACACAATGCAATGAAAATGTTGTTGTGCTGCCACTAAGATCTGATAAAGCCAAATAAGTAAATTTTGAAAAAGAGAAGCAGCAGCAGCTATACCCTGGAAAAGGAAATAGAAGCAGTTTGGTAAGAGATGCAGTAAAACGCTGAGGTAAACGCAGCCCTTCGGAGGTGGACGTGAGTCGATGTTTCCCCTCCATCACTTTAATCAAGTTCACCAAGCTGTGGTATCCTTGTGGTATTCTTTTACGTGGGGCCAGCACTTCCTGCCTCATGAACTGTCAGGCAGGTAAATCAGGTAAAGCTGAAAGT
The DNA here is from genome assembly GCA_006410675.1 of Oreotragus oreotragus. Taxonomy (NCBI): domain Eukaryota; kingdom Metazoa; phylum Chordata; class Mammalia; order Artiodactyla; family Bovidae; genus Oreotragus; species Oreotragus oreotragus. Next base: position 156,290 of record SJYX01019074.1, on the reverse strand, counting down.
ATAATATTTAGCACATATGTGCATGCTCAAGGGCTTCAGTCATGTCTGACTCTTTGTGACCCTATGGACAGTAGCCCTCCAGGCTCCTCTGTCCATGGGGTTCTCCAGGCAAGAATACTGGAGTGGGTTGCCATGCCCTCCTCCAGGGGATCTTCCCAACTGAGGAATCAAACCTGTGTCTCCAGCACTGCAGGTGGATTCTTTACCCACCGAGCCACCTGGGAGACTCTTTGCGAGTCCATAGACTATACAGTCCATGGAATTCTCCAGGGTAGAATACTGGAGTGGGTAGCCTTTCCCTTCTCCAGGGGATCTTCCCAACCCAGGGATCGAACCCAGGTCTCCCACACTGCAGGCGGATTCTTTACCAGCTGAGCCACCAGGGAAGCCCATATTCAGCACAGCACCTGGCATATGTTTGGCACTAACAGATGATGGTTCTTCACAAGTTACCATCATGTGCATCCCTTCTGTGAGCATCCCACAAGTCCCCTCTGACTCCCAGGGCGCCTTCTAATAGCTTCTGTTCCAGTCATTTCCAGCTCCTGTTTCCTTACGTTTCAGGGTCTTAGCCTTCATGTGATACTGAGTCCAAATAATAACCTCTCCTCTTGAATGCTGGATGGAGGGCTTTCTGTCTGTTGTTATCACAGACGCTTCCTTGGGAAGCCATGTGAATTAGCCTCACTCCCCTGGGTCATGTGAGGACACTGTTTCTCCGTGGGGCCTGGGAAGAGTGCTAGGCTAGAGACACCACTGGCTTCTGATGAAATGTATCATGCACGTGGTAAGCTAAAGACTTTTATTCCTCAGCATCTAAACAAGTCTGGTCTTCACAGGTCATAAAAAGCAAGGCTTTGAGATTCAGATAACTGAAATGCCAAGAGAAAAAAAAAAAGCACTAAAATTTTTTTCTTTTGGTACCTCTGTTTTCCACAGAAGAAATCTTGAAATTTCATATTCCTGATAAAGAAACATTTGACATTTCAAAAGAGGTGCACTTTAGAAGCAACATGTTATTTTGAAGATGCTATTATGGTTTAAATGAGATATAATAGGTGATTGGAAAACAGGAATAAAATAGGGTGTGGATTCAATACACACAGAAATTAATGCCACAATAATCAGCGTGTACAAGATAAACCTGGTGGACTTCTTCAAGTATCCCTCCCTTCCTTTTTTCTTACTTTCTCTTGAAGTTACCATTTCACAAAGCAACACTGAGTCAATCTAAATATAACTGCAGACTTGCTCCCCTCAAGACATAAAGTACCAATGAAAACTTTTCCTGATGATGTAATACAGCTATTTTCATTCGGGTCCCACTGGCTCTCTCCCTTTAGGAAGAGCAAGCAGCAGCAGACTCTCTTTAGAATTATTTAAAAATGAACTGACAGCTTCAACCCGATTCTGACAATGCTCAACTCTCTTATTATTTGTACCCCTTCTCTGATGTCTGAGAACTTTACCCCTTGTGCCAACATCAAGGGAAATACAATCAGCTCTTGACAGAACATGAGGGGCCATGCCAGACGTCCAGTGCAGTGCCTTATACACAGCAGGCATCTACTTAATCTTGGAAGAATGGAGCTGCTGATTCAAGCTCAAGACACCAACAGGGCAAGCGGCCCCAGAGTTTAAGCACGAATCCAAAATAGCAGCTCTGTAGAGACGGAAGGTGACCATGGACACCGTCACCTCCCCTCCTCCATTCACGACCCGAAAGATCGACATTTGTAAAGTGTTTCATCCCACTGAAAAGATCACAAGAAGTTCAAGTGCAGAATTTCAGAGTCAGGCCCAAGATGAAAGAGATTTCAAGGGAGGGAAAGCACAGAGGGTTAACCATCTCCTCAGCAGATCACAGGAGGCCTGGGTTTCCTTGGAACAAAAGCAACGGTTTTAACGCATCCCACCCTCTCGCTTCCTACCACCCTCTCGCAGAGCCGAGCGCATAGCTGGCTTTCTGCTATCTTGTGTTGACTAATAACCATGAGCGTGTTACCAACAATGGAGACAGTTTATGGTCCCCAAACAGTAACTCTTGCTTCAGCAGGATGAATTCTGGCTACAGAAATAGTTGGATGGTTTGGTCAAAGAATATCTCTGGTTCTTCCAAGTTCCCTTTTCAACGTGTACAGTGCAAACTTTCCATAAACACAAAGGTATATAATACCTTCAGTTCTGTTAACAGTAGGTTTTACAAAACCCTTCAGCTCTGTCTGGAAGAATATATACAAATACGGCATCGTCATGTCAAAAGTCCCAACAATTGCATATCCTGAAATCATGAGACTCCAGGGTTGGGGAGAGGAGGATGACTAGGGTTGATAGTCGGCTCTGCCCACGATATTGTCTTGACGCTAGGTGTCCCCGCCACATGACGCACTCCTCCCCTCAGTGCCTACCACAGAATTAGACCCAATCTAGTGGCTATAAAGTTATCTTCCAACGGACTTCTCTTGTGGTTCAGTGGCTAGGACTCCACGCTCCCCATGCAAGGGGCCCAGGTTCAAAGATCCCGAGTGCCACAGTGAAGACTGGGTGCAGACAAATAAGCAAGTAAATAAATATTTAAATATGTACTTTTTTATAAAGAAAGGTGTCAAAATATAAATGATTGAAGGCAGTATGTGACTGAAAATGGCTTAGTCCCCTGCGGGCCACAGTGAAATATCTACCACATCCCTTAAAATAACCCTTGTAATTCGAGAGTCCCAGAGCTCAATTGTAATAGGCAGGAAAGAGAGTCTGTAAAGAATATGAAAAGCAGTGCTTCTCCTTTGTATCAGGGGGTCATGAGATGCCAGAACAATTTAACCAAGGGTAGCCATGTGTGTGTGCTTAGTCGACTCTTTGCAACCCCATAGACTGTAGCCCACCAGGCTCCTCTACCCATGAAATTTTCCAGGCAAGAATACTGGAGTGATTACCATTTCCTTCTCCCGGGGATCTTTCCGACCCAGAGATCGAACACAGGTTTTTTGCATCTTCTGCATTGGCAGGCAGGTTCTTTACCAGCTGAGCCACCGGGGAATCCATTTAACCAAAACTGACTATGAAATAATCCCTTCTGTAGGAATCTGAGTGCTGGACAGATTATAACTTTGTTTCATTAAAATCTTTCTCGGAGGCTTGGATTACCTGTAGCTTCATCGTACTCTGTAATTCTGCCTTCTTTATGAATTGTATCAACCATTTAATTTCCCTTTCTTACCCTTATTAATAAATTCAAAAGGGTAAAATGGAAGAGATGGGCAGGAAGAGAATCTGAGGCCAGGAGGTCACACAAAGTCTAAGTAATGAGCTCAGGCAACATCCAGCCTCACTCAATTCTCATTGGCCTCCCTCTCTCTCTCAAAATCACGTGTTTAGCAGAGGAAAGTTGCTTTTTTCTTTTAATTCTAGAAATCAACTGGCAGTATTAAAAGGAAACGCTTTCTCTAAGATTTTACAAATAGCTATCTGTTATTGATTAAATTATTAGCCCCACATTTTAATGAGCAGGCTAAAATTCATTTACTGTAAGCCTTGCATTCTTTCACCGTTGGAGGACTTCTGTGCCTCAAACAAGGGACAAAGACAAACTTATGTCAGTCTCAAACCTTCCATGCGCCCTACACAGAGAGCGCAGACAAATTCCTCAAACCAGGGACACTTCTCTCCTTCCCTGCATGTGTGCGTGCTCCATTAATTCGGTCATGCCCAATTCTTTCTGATTCTATGGGCTGTAGCCCGCCAAGCTCCTTTGTCCATGGGATTCTCTAAGCAAGAATACTGGAGTGGGTAGCCATGCCCTCCTCCAAGGGATCCTCTCGATCCAGGGATCAAACCTGAGTCTCCTACATTGCTGGCGTTTTTTTTTTTTTTAACCACTGAGCGCCCCCTTCCATGAGGGAAGCAGAAATGATCCAACCCAGTCATCTCTGTATTCATGGAACAGCTCATCTATGGGCAGGAGTGTGGAGAAAGGCAGTCTTTCCAAGTCCAGTTTACTGAGGACTTAGATTTGGGACAGTCCTGCTGTGACCACAAATCAATTTCAGATCCAGCTCTCAATTTTAAAATACAAATTTCTTTTTCCTTTAAAGATCCTCTCAATTACGGAGGTTTCATTACATATTCCAAGCCTGGTGCATCTGTTAAAAGCCCTATAAAGGAAGATGATTTCATTCCAACTCAGCCCCAGGAAAAATAAATGTATCTAAGAGTGTAACTTATTCAAAATAAACATCCATTTCTGACTTGGGGATGTTCAGCTTGATAAGCTTCAGAGTTCAGTTAGTTCTCTTTCCTGAGCCGATGACTCCTGAGTCATGACTGAAAATATCACTCATTTTAATAAAGATAACAACAACATCTGAGCCCACCTTCCCCTCCCCCCAAAAAAAACCCAAACATCATGGAAAGGTGTTTTCAGCAGAAGCAAAAATCCTGTTTAAAATCAAAAACTTGCACGTGGCCAGAAATGGATACTGAAAGCACTTCTTCTGCTTTAAATGACATTAGAGGGCTTTGAAAGTTAAGAGTTTAAAAATACTCTCTAAGAATACAAGCCAAATGACTGCAGGATTATAAGTTCTCTCCCAGTTGTTCAGGTATTAAAAACAGGCACAAGTAAGAATAGCCTTCAAAAAAACCCTAAAACGGCACATGAGTAATGCAATCTACCCCAATAAGGGGACGGCACCCTGGCCCTCTTCCTTCTTTTATGAAGTACCTCTAAGTCATAATGCTGTCCCCTCCCACTCCCTAACTGCACAGTCCCCTCCTTGTTAAAAATAAAAATAAAAATAAAAAGGACACATGGCTAAAATGACAAGTGAAGGGCACATTCTTGGGTACCTCCTTCAGAAGCAATGTTCTCATTGCCGGAGGCACACAGCCTGCCTAGAATTCAGCTTCCCCAGCAGGCATTCCGGCATTTGCTGAGTTATCTCACACTATCTTCAACGCTCCAGAAGAGATTTATGGATGAAAAGCAATGTCAACCACCTGCCCAGGTCCACCTCTCCCTCAGACATCATCCTGCCCTGCGAGTGACTCTCCCTGCAAGTTCTTCCCCAGCGACCAGGCAGCCTGGACCACAACGGTCCCTCCAAACACGGCGTCTTCAAGACTCTCTCGGGCCATCTTGACCTCGTGTTTCCCTTCCATGCTCTCCAATACCTACTTGCCAGTGGGAACATCCTCCCCGGCCATCCTGGGTTCCCTGTCCTTTCTTGGAGCTGCGTCACCTCACCTGGCATCACTCGAGGCCTCCTGGTTTCAGGAGGTGCTTCTCCCACATGCTGGGGTCAGACAGCATCTCCTTCAGGGGATGGAGATGTGAGTTGGTAAATCTACCCTGAACGTTTTCAAATAAAGCTGGTTGTTCCCATTATAAGGAACACTGTAGAGTTTCCCATTGCCACTATACAAGTTACCAAATTAGTAGCTTAAAGCCACACAGATTTATCATCGTACAGTTCTGGGAACTAGAGTCTAACATGGGTCTGCTGGTCTACCTTCCTCCTAGAGGCTCTGGGGGAGGATCCGCTTCTTGAGCTCTTCCAGCTTCTAGAGGCTGCCTGCCCTTGGCTCGAGGCCCCACGCTCCAAGCCCAGCAGCATCTTTTCTCCTCTCTGCCTGCCTGCCTCCCTCTCCTAAGATCCTTGCGATTATACTGGCCCATGTGGATGATCCAGGATCATCTCCGATCGTAAAGACCCTCAACATCATCACACCTGCCAAGTCCGTTTGCCATGTTAGGAATAAACTCACAGGTTCTGGGCATTGCAGATGGGCATCTCTAGGTGGGTGCTGGGGCATGACTTGGTCTAGGACACACCTCAGCAGCCCCTTCCTTTCTTTCGCACGTTTCCAACAAGCAGGGACCTTTGTCCTCAGTATTTCACAGATCAGTTGCTGAACAATTGACCAGAAGCTGTTCTGATCAATTTGTTGTTGTTCAACTCAGAAGAAGCCCTCTCTTCATGAAACTGCAAATTAAGCCATTTTCTGGGATTCTTGATCCAAGGTTATTTACAGCTCTAGGGGGCGGGGGGGTGGGGGTGGACATTTCCCTGGAGGCTCAGTGGTAAAGAATCTGCTTGCCAATTCAGGAGACACAGTTCAATCCCTGGGTCAGGATGATCCCCTGGAGAAGCGAATGGCAACCCATTCCAGTATTCTTGCCTGGAGAATTTCATGGACAGAGGAGCCTGGTGGGCTACAGTCCATGGGATCACAAAGAGTCGGACACAACTTAGCACCTAAACAGCAACAACAGAGCTCTGTGGGAAGTTTTTCATTTCCAAGAGAGGAAAAAGTACTAAGTGAGGGAAGGGGACTTTGGAAATCACATAGTAAGGAACATTCAGAAGATTTTTTAAAACACTGGATAGAAATACATAGGAACAGGGTGATACACTCAAAATACTACGGAGTCCTTAGAGGCTTTGAACATCAGCTTGTTTCTCATCTGAGAAGAAGGGTCATCGGTCACTGTTCTGGGTCATCTGTATGTGAATTTCCTCTGCGCCCAATCCGTCTTATTCTTCTCTGATGCTACCCTTCAGCCTTATTCACTTCAGAGGATGAGATGGTTGGGTGGCATCACTGACTCAACGGACATGAGTCTGAGCAAACTCAGGGAGATAGCGAAGGACAGGGAAGACTGTGTGCTGCAGCCCATGGGGTTGCAAAGAGTCGTTACAGTGTGACTTAGCAACTGAACTGACACCAAACTGCGGGTTTAAGCTGGCATAGACGTGTACAGATACAGATGTGGCCTTTAACTGGATCCTCTTACTGCAACTGGAGCGGTACCGATGTTTCCGCCCTGCTGAAACGTGCACATACTAAAAACACTGGCGCCACGCGGCAAGGTTTCAACAGCAGTCACCGTATTCTGAGCTTCTTCAACACGCTGATGGCCCGGGTCTCCTCCGCCCTCTAGTGGTGGCCGGCACTAGAGCGCTGCCAAGAATCCAAGAGCAAGGCGATCATCATTCTACTAAAACAGCTGTCTGAGCCAAAGAAATGACAAAGGCTTTGCACAAGCTTCCAAATTACAGTATTCTGGCCTAGTGTGCTAAGTATCTGCCTCTCCCCGTTTTCTGAGTTTTGGTACTGTTATCCGGTAAACTCAGAAAGTGACAGAAGCAGTGGACGATGTCCCAAAGTCCAATGAAAGAGAGCATATACATCAGCTGTGGTAACAGCTACAGAGTGGAATCTCATGTGGCAACAAAAGGAAGGGCCCAGCCACACACAGCAGCGTGCATTCATCTTTTTGAAAAGGGTTTAGTGTTGAGACTCTGGTTCTAGAAGACGACGTAATTACGGGACCATTTTTAATAGGCTTCAAAGGTGGCGCAGTGGTAAAGAATCTGCCTGCCCACCAGGAGACAGAAGAGATGTGGGTTCGATCCCAGGGTCGGGAAGATTCCCTGTAGTAGGAAATGGCAACTCATTTCAGTCATCTCGCCTGAAAATTCCATGGACAGAGGAGACTGGCGGGCTACAGTCCATGGGGTCACAAAGAGTCAGATACGACTGAGCAACTAATACTCACATCCGTTCGTGCTAGTGGAAAAGCTACATTCTTCAACATATCAAATACAATCATTAAGAGATAAGTAAGGAATATGCAGAGGTATAGACTAGGCACCCTAACTAGGTTGTACAGACAGAGATGACAGACAGGCTGGCTGGCCTCATAACCCAGGGACGGGGCATCAGAAGAGAACACAGTGTCTTCTCAGGTTCATTCTTGTTCGAATTGTCCCAAGACTGCAGTTTGGAGCATAAGGATTGAGATATAAATAAGATATAAACCTTATCTGGATGATACAAAGAGTTTCCAAATTTTACTTCGATACTGAGTCAGGAAGCTACGCACCAGGGCCTTTCACCTGTGCCTAGACCTTTCACCGAGCCTCAGAAAGGAGGAAGCACTTTCATCCCACCCTCCAATACCACCTGACCTTGGAAATTCACCGCTTTCACTTATCACTTAATCACACAGTGATCACTCTCTTTACCCCAGTCCTCAGAGGCTTCGTATGCAGCGACACTTGGGCTGGCCAGTGCCCCCCGTAATGGCTCTGACGTATCCCTGAGGCTCCGGCCTCTCCTCTGAGCCCCGCTGCACCTCTGGACTTCAGCCCTGACCTGTCTCCAAGGCCTGGGCTGTGCCATCCTGGTAACCAGAGCCCCGTTTCTGGACACCAGCTCATGGGCCAGAGCCCTCATGTGAACTGAATACCTGAAGCGATGCGTCACCTCCCAGGCCCACAGTCACAGGCCTCACCTGCCTGCTGGGACACTCTCCCCTCTGAGTACCTGTCACCTCTCTTCAGGTGAAAGGCTGTGCAAGCTCATTATAGGGGGGAAAATGTGATAAGGATAAACAAATCAAGAAACTAAAGACTACTTGTTTTCCCCTCACCCAAAGCTTCCAGACATGTACCAGCATATAGCTGTAACGTACCATGTATGGTATCACCCACAGTACTTTAGATCTACACATTTTTTTTACAATTAGCAGTAAATGATGCATTTTCACATCCCATATTCCATTTTCATACTCTTTACAGAGTATGAAATTAACTTAATGAAACAAAATGAAATATGATCTTAATCAGATACATAATATTCCATTTATTCTAGTTACAATAGTTGCATTTAAAAAAGAAAAGTAATGATGTAAAACAAAAATCACCCTCACATACAACTCCTGCCCCAGGGTCTTTGCACTTGCTGATTCCTTTGCCTAGAAGCTCTTCAACCAGACATGACTCACAGCCTCACCTCTTCCAAGTCGTCACTCAAAAATAATCTAGCTGAGGACTTTAATACAACTCAACCCTCACTTCCCACCTTCACACTCCCTAATCTCTCCTGCTTTGGTTTCCCTTAAACATGGCTCACCACTTAACATTATATATTGTAGCAGTTTATTTATTTTCTGGCTTCACTCACTAGAATGTGACCTCCAGGAGGAGAAAGGTATTTGTCTGTCATTGTTTTAATTCCACAAATGCCTAGAAGTACCTGCAACAAAGGCACTCAATAAATAGTTGTTGAAAGGATGAATGAACAAACGGGTGTCCCACGTGGCTCAGTGGTAAAGAATCCACCTGCCAATTCAGGAGATGTAGGTTTGATCCCTGGGCCAGGAATATCCCCTGTGGAAGGAAGTGGCAACCCACCCCAGTATTCTTGCCTGGGAAATCCCATGGGCAGAGGAGCTTGGTGGGCTATAGTACATGGGGTTGAAAAAGAGTTGGACACGACTAAGCAACTAAACAGCTAAAAACAACAAATACATTCATAAAAAGACGGGAGAAGCATAAAATTGAAAATGAGTTTAATTTCTAGGTGACAGTTTATAAGGTTTGTTTTCTTTTTTTATCATCACTTCAGTTCAGCTGCTTAGTCGGGCCAGACTCTTTGCGACCCCATGGACTGAAGCACAGCAGGCCTCCCTATCTATCACCAACTCCCGGAGCTTGCTCAAATTTATGTCCATCAATTTGGTGACGCCAACGAACCATTTCATCCTCTGTCGTCCCCTTCTCCTCCTGCCTTCAATTTTTCCCAGCATCAGGGTCTGTTCCAAGGAGTTAGTTCTTCACATCAGGTGGCCAAAGTATTGGAGTTTCAGCTTTAGCATCAGTCCTTTGAATGAATATGCAGGGCTGATTTCCTTTAGGATTGACAGGTTGGATCTCCTTGCAGTCCAGCAGTCCAAGGGACTCACAAGAGTCTTCTCCAACACCACAGTTCAAAAGCATCAATTTTTTGGTGCTCAGCTTTCTTAATAGTCCAACTCTCACATCCATACATGACTGCTGGAAAAACCATAGCTTTGACTAGATGGACCTTTGTTGGCAAAGTACTATCTCTGCTTTTTAATATGCTGTCTAGGTTGGTCATAGCTTTTCTTCCAAGGAGCAAGCGTCTTTTATCTTTTTTTATCATGTTTCCTACATTTTAAGTTTCCTAAGTTAGCAAGTATTACTTTTTAAAATCAGGGAAAATTGTTTTAAATGCTACTAGAAAATATGACTATAAATATTGTTTCGGAACAATAGAGAGAGACACAGAGAAGGACAGATAAAGAGACAAAGACAAACAGAGAACAGAAACCTTCAACTACCTGTGAAATTTTAATTTGTGTTCGAATAATCACAGCAAAGGTCAGGGCAAGTTAAGATAAATACTATTAACTACTGATCATTCTTCCTTCTCTGGTAATTTAAATTTATTGAAGCAAGACTGCTATTAGGTAACAATTAGTCTAGCCTAAGTATTTTATATATTTATAAGTGAACTGTATTCTCAAATCCTTAATAATGCAGGGGAAAAATGTAGTGAAAGTGTTAGTCACTCAGTCATGTCCGACTCTTTGCGACCCCATGGACTATAACCCACCAGGATCCTCTGTCCATGGAATTCTCCAGGCAAGAATANTAGCCTAAGTATTTTATATATTTATAAGTGAACTGTATTCTCAAATCCTTAATAATGCAGGGAAAAAATGTAGTGAAAGTGTTAGTCCACTCAGTCATGTCCTACTCTTTGCGACCCCATGGACTATAACCCACCAGGATCCTCTGTCCATGGAATTCTCCAGGCAAGAATATTGGAATGGGTAGCCATTCACTTCTGCAGGGGATCTTCCTGACCCAGGGATCCAACCCGTGTCTCCTGCATTGCAGGCATATTCTTTTCTGTCTGAGCCACCAGGGAAACCCAATACACAGGGTCCAGTAGCAAATCAAACCTAATAAGCAAGGAGGCTATGAGAATCTGAAAACATGAATTAAAATGATCAAAGCTAGAACTTTCATTTCTTATCAAGTGGCTGTAGACACCTGTGGTGTGGCCATAGAACACAGCGATGGACACACAGTTTGAATTATGCAGAAATGGAGTAGCTCTAAAATAATGGGGGAAAAAACTAATTGGACTCATTAAATCAGATTATCAAATTTAAGGAATGCCCCAAATTATAAAAACAAAAAACTATAAATTATTATAAAATATAATATTGAATGATTTTCACTTAGGAGTCCTGAGTATTAAGTAAGGGGCCGCTGCTTCCAGACTCACCAAGAGCCTGGCCTGGGGTTTTCCACCCACATTGTGACTTGATGAATCTGCTTGAATATAAGGAGAATATATTACTCATGAAAGGAGTATACAGCCGGAAACAGGTCTAGCAATTTATCTCCCTTGTCAATGAAACGTACTTCTTGCTTCATTTTCTTCATTTTATTGAGGTGTAGTTGATGTGCAAAGTTGTATAAGTTACAGGTATACAGCACAGTGATTCACAATTTTTAAAGTTATATTCCACTTACAGTTATTAGAAAATATTGGCTCTCTTCCCTGCATTGTACAATATATCCTTGTAGCTCATTCCTACATAACAGTTTGTACTTCCGGTTTCATTTTATTTTTAATGCCTAAGAAATATATCAGTTTGCAACTGTGCAAATGCACGTCAGTTTGAAGTAGGGTTTTTAGCTTGATGGGCTCCTGAGGAGGGGGAGAATGCCCTTTAATCTCTAGAATGAGGCTTTTTCAGGAAGTCAACGCTCTTTATGTAGAGACCCCACTCACTGATGGTGAAGAGACAGGAAGCAAGCAGAATTAGCCCTCTTGTTCTCAAACAGCTTTAAGAACAGCTTGCAGGAAAAAAAATTTTAATAAAATTTTAAATTTTTTAATTAGAAAACAAAATGTAAATTTTAACTTTTCTTTTTTTTTTTTTTTTTTCGTTTTCAAGAAAGGGGACTTCCTGGTGGTCTAGTGGTTAAAACTCCATGCTTCCAATGCAGTGGGAGCGGGTTTGATTCACGTTCGGGGAACTANAAATTTTAACTTTTCTTTTTTTTTTTTTTTTTTTCGTTTTCAAGAAAGGGGACTTCCTGGTGGTCTAGTGGTTAAAACTCCATGCTTCCAATGCAGTGGGAGCGGGTTTGATTCACGTTCGGGGAACTAAGATTCCCACAAGCCGTGAGTGGCACGGTCCAAAAAACAAAAAAGAAAAAACTTGGCTTGCCCTTTGCTCTGTACTTGTCTTCAGCTGGTCTGACTGTCAAAGCACGACTTTGAGAAATGAACACAACAGACTGGAATCTGGATGAAGGATTCTGAGAAACATTCACACGGCGGCAGCACCGCCTAGGAGCTGGCCGTCTTTCAGTCACTGAATGGGTCTCTTCTTCCCCAAGAGAGGGGAATAAAAGGACTTCGGCCCTCCATGCTACAATAAATGACTACAGAGTTGTGCTCAGTTATGATTTTTGAAAAAAGGAATGAAAGGCCTATTCGCATTTTTTGTGTTGGCAGGGTAGAGACTTTCAAGGCGGCGCTCTGCCTGCAGGCTGGCCAGACATCTGCAGCCTGAGATGCCACAAGCTCAGATACGCTTGTGCTAAAATCCAGCAGGTTCTGAACTGAAGTGAGCATTTTTCTTCTGAGGAAAAGAATTTTTTCATTCATTCCAGGTAAATGTATCCTTCGTATCTAGACTTTCTTTTAAAACTCATGGGGATATGGCTCCCTAACTATAATCCTGGCTGGAGTTAAAAAATACAGCTTCAAAACAGAATGCCATATGAAAAAAGGTAACAAAATACAAGTTACAAGGTGATTTTAGACACTTTTGAAAATACTAAAAACTGTGAAATCTAGCAGTTTCAGTGCATGAGTCCAGAATTCCTGCTCTGCCAGCCTGGAGGGCTATAGTCCATGTCCAAAGAGCTGGACACAACTGAGCAACTAACACACAGACACACACACACACAAATAGCAGAGAGGAAACTTGTTAAGCTACCATGTGACTAGTTAATTCTTTTTACTTGGTAATCATCCTGGCTGTGGAATTTTGACAAGTAATGATGATTCATAAATAAGAAAACGCGGTTTTCACACTGAATGCTATTCCTCAAAGGAGACAATTTAGTAAAGGCTAGATGACTCTTCACTTTCAACCAAGGCATGAGTTTGTGCTCCAGGGTTTAATTAATTAGACAGCCCTCACGTCAATGCTCTACTTGGTTCTGGGTCTATGAGCTGGGGCAAGCTCAGGACTGGGGTTTACGACCAATAGTTCTTGGCTCCTTCTCCTTGGGGAAAAAAAAAAAAAAACAGAATCAGCTAGAATGCTTTGACTGGCAATGATCTGGAAGCTGACAAAACAAAAGGGCATTTCACTCCACAAAGTGAGGCCACAGAACTGCTTCTCCTGAGAGCAGGAGCAGGGTAGGGGGAGAGAGAGAGGGAGCGAGAGCGAGAGCAAGCTCAGAGGAGTCCTGGGATTTGACCGAACTGGAGGTAAAAAGCCCACAACTCTCGCTAATCCCAGCTGGCTCTAGAAAGGCAGTGTCTGTTAATTCCCTGCTGTGCCCCCCAAGAGTCAGCGCAAGGTCAGGCACAGTAGACCTGGCCCTCATTACACCCCTGGACAGCCACTCCCCACTTTCTGTGAAAGACAACAGCCAAGGTATCGGGGTTCCAGGGATGTCTGTAAGAAAATCCCAGGGTTCTCAGCCATAACTCCCAAAATCTGTAACGTTAATGAAAAAAAAAACAAAACACACACAACGTTTTCTGTAAACTGACACTGAACCATAAAACAGGGTTTATGATGAAAATAACTCTTTAATCTAGGAAATTTTAAATGATCAGTATATGCATAAGTAAAAGTACTTCTTCCTGATTTATACTTCCTTAGAAAAATCAGGCCAAACTGAAACCAATTTTGTGTTCTTAAAGGTAATGAGGAACAATTTCTCCTATGTTAGCAGGGGTTTTATTCAGTCACGGCCATGGTCACACGAGAATTAAGAGCTATGATACCCCAGGTCAGCTTTCATTTTACTAGAAATGAGCCACAGAAAATGTTAATTTGGTTCAGTTGACAGACTACGCCATACAAATCCTGTTCAGAATGCAGAGCTGGGCCTTACTGTTTATTAAAGAATAAGGTCAAGCACAAGCTCTTCTTAGGACTCACCCACTGAGAATCATATTTGCACAAAATGAACTTTCCAGGTACAGACATTGGTGTGTGAATGGCATCTGATTAAAATAATCCAATTTTTATTGTTGGTAACAGCTGGCATTCGATGCTTATTTGCTATTTACTAGCTAAGTGTAACACATTATACTTGAGAGCATCCTTCATGCACAGAGACACCAGGGTTTCCCAGATGGTGCAGTGGTGAAGAATCCAGCTGCCAATGCAGGAGACGCAGGAGACACGGGTTCGATCCCTGGGTAGGGAAGATAACCCAGAAAAGGAAATGGCAACCCACTCCAGTGCTCTCGCCTGGGAAATCCCATGGACAGAGGAGTTTGGTGTGCTACAGTTCATGGGGTTGCAAAGAGTAGACACGAATGAGCACGCATGAACGTGCATGCATAGAGACAGCGTTATCTTTCTGCTAAATTTTGGAGGAAGTACTTTAAGCTTAGCTGACAAAGCAGATTTTCTCAGACTCTATGGAAATAAGCCATTAGGACTGTAGGAAGGAGAAATTACTTTTCTTTCCAGTTTTATTGAGATATGATTGACGTGCAACATTGCACAAGTTTAAGTGTACAATGGTGATCTGACAGATGTGCCTGTTGCAAAGTGATGACGACAGGGGGCAGTTTACACATTCTTTACCTCACATTATTATCACTTTGTCACGGTGGTGGTGGAAGCATTTAAGATCTACCGTCAGCAACCTTCACATAAACAATATGGTACTGTTAACTATAGTCACCATGCTGCACGTTAGGTCCCCCGAACTCATTCACCTCATGATCGGAAGTTTGTACCCTTTGACCAACAGCTTCTCGCTTCCACTCCCCAGCCCCCTGGCAACCATCATTCTACTCTTTTTTTTTTTTTTATGAGTAACTTTTTTAGATTCCACATGTGAGATCACACAGTATTTGTCTTTCTCTGTCTGATGTATTTCACTTAGCATATGCCCTCCAGGTTCATTCACGTTGTCATGAATAACAGAATTTCCTTCTTTTTTTAGTGGCTGAATAATATTCCATTGTGTACATATACCAGTTTTCTCCATCAGTGAATCCATTGGTGGACACTGAGTTGTTTCTGTGTCTTGACCACTGTGAATAATACTGCAGTGAACATCGGGCATAAACATCTCTTCAGGGCAATGATTTCGCTCCCTTCAGATCTAGACCTGGGAGTGGAATTACTGGATCACCATCAGAATGGCTTATTTTTAATTTTTTGAGCAACTTCTATACTATTTTCTGTAGCGGCTGTGCCAATCTACATTCCTTGCAACAGCACACAACAGTTCCCTTTTCGAGGAGCTCTTTATTAATGGAAAAGCTCTACAGTGGCATCATGAAGGTAAAGTGGTCCACTATTTTTTTTTTTAATTGGGGTATAGCTGCTTTACGATGCTGTGTTACTTTTTGTTGTACCATGAAATGAATCAGCAATATGTATACATATATCCCCTCTTTTTTTGGATGTCCTTCCCACTTAGGTTATCACGGAGCGTTAAGTATAGATCCTTGTGCTACACAGCAGATCCTCATTAGTGATCTGTTTTATACGTATTAGTATATATAAGTCAACCGCAGTCTCCCAGTTCATCGCACCCCTTAGTGTCTCACCTTCCCCGCTGAGTGTCCATACATTTGTTCTCTACATCTGTGTCTGTTTTGGCCTTGCAAACAGGTTCATCTCTACCACTTTTCCCGATTCCACATACATGCGTTAACATATGATATTTGTTTTTCTCTGACGTACTCCACTCTGTATGACTGACCCAGCTATCCCACTATTGGGCATATACCCCGAGAAAACCAAAGTTGATAAGACATATGCACCCCAGTGTTCACCGCGGCACTGATCACAGAAGCCAGGACATGGAAGCAGCCTAGATGTCCATTATCAGATGAATGGATAAAAAGATGTGGTATATATATATACACAACAGGATATTACTAAGCCATAAAAAGGAACAAAACTGAGCCATTTGAAGAGACATGGGTGGACCTAGAGGCTGTCATACAGAATGGTCCATCATTCCGTCCACCTTCGAACAGCGAACTTCATGGCCCTTAAACACAGCCCTCAGGGAAGAGGCCGGGTTCATTCCGGGACCAAGCACAAACCACGAGTGCAAAGCTGGGGCGAGGAAGAATAAAGCCAGGCTGACAGACCCGGGAATCCAGCTGAACGGGCTGTAACGGGAGAGGGGAAGGAGAAACGGTGATGTCTAACTACAGCCAAGGGAGGGAGAGACTTCTGAGCTCAACACCTTGCAAGTGGAAAGACCCTCATCCCACCTGCCTCACAGGAGCAAAACCCCACCCTCTTCTGCCTGCAAAGATCCTCCTACTCATCACTGCACTTTATTCTTAAAATAAGATGGTTTTGAATGTTTCAGTGCTCAGCGTGGTGCTCTGTGATGACCTAGAGAGATGGGATGGGGGATAGATGGGAGGGAGGTTCAAGAGGGAGGGCGTATATGTATACTTGTAGCTGATTCATGTTGTCATACCACAGAGGCTAAAACAATATTGTAAAGCAATTATCTGCCAATAAAAAAACCTATGATAAACCAAATGGAAAAAAAATACTTTAAAAAGAACGTGTGTGTGTGTGTGTGTGTAAAACCAAATCACTATGCTGTAAAACAGGAATTAATAACATTGTAAATCAACTACTTGGGCAGGTGTGCAAAGTCGCTTCAGTTGTGTCTGACTCTTTGTGATCCTGTGGGCTCTGGCCCCCCAGGCTCCTCTGGCCATGGGATTCTCCAGGCAGGAATACTGGAGTGGGTGGCCTTGCCCTTCTCCAGGGAATCTTCCTGGCCCAGGGATCGAGCCAGTGTCTCCTGGGTTTCCTGCACTGGCAGGAGGGTTCTTTGCCACTAGCACCACCTGGGAAGTCCAAAAAACTATACTTCAATAAAAATAAATAAGAAAAAAACCCACTGTACTAGCCAGTACCAGATACTAAGAATCACTGTAAACAATAAACCAAGCCATTGAAGAAATGAGAGAAATCCACATTTTAACTTCCCATCTCCAGTGTGATGAACAGAAAACAGAATGCAATTATACAGTGGAAAATGCACTAAGAAAATTGGGGGAAGTATCCCTTCTAGTGAGAATTAAATCACTTCGGAAGAAGCACTGGCCAAACAGAAAGGTACAAGGGTAACAATCTGAAAGGAGCACTGTGAGCACACACGTGCTCGCTCAGTCATGTCCGACTCTGTGGCCCCATGGACTGTAGCCCTCCAGGCTCCACTGTCTGGTATTTTCCAGGCAAGAATACTAGAGTAGGCTGCCATTTCCTGCTCCTGGGAAGCTGAAAGTAACACTGCTGCTGCTGCTGCTAAGTCGCTTCAGTCGTGTCTGACTCTGTGCGACCCCGTAGACGGCAGCCCACTAGGCTCCTCTGTCCCTGGGATTCTCCAGGCAAGAACACTGGAGGGGGTTGCTATTTCCTTCTCCAATGCATGAAAGTGAAAAGTGAAAGTGAAGTCATTTAGTCGTGTCTGACTCTTAGCCACCCCATGGACTGCAGCCCACCAGGCTGCTCAGTCCATGGGATTTTCCAGGCAAGAGCACTGGAGTGGGTTACCACTGCCTTCTCCGCAAAGTAACACTAATCCCCTTGAATCACATCTCAGACTTTTAAGGGCTGGAATGAATATTCGAGATGATTCTCTCTCTTACCTCTCACTTTGCAGATGAAAAAACTGAGGCTGAGAGAGCAGTAAACTTGGCAAGACCACTAGGAGCAGGGTTAAGACCAGTATGGAAAGTCAGTTGCACTTGAATATCGAATCGGGTGACTTCGAAGTAAAAGAGGCCTCCCTAGAAAGGACTGATTCCATGAGCATGGCTTCTCTGGGGTCACACAAGCACTTCCCCAAAGGGCAGAATGCTACAGATCCTTCAAAAGCCACGTTACAAGGGGCTAACCCGACACTGGCAAAGGGAGATCCCTGGTCCCGCCGGGCTCACTGACAGCTAAGGGTTTTCTCCAAACCCTTATCAAATACTCTAATCTATTTCCTTCTCCAATGCATGAAAGTGAAAAGTGAAAGTGAAGTCATTTAGTCGTGTCTGACTCTTAGCCACCCCATGGACTGCAGCCCACCAGGCTGCTCAGTCCATGGGATTTTCCAGGCAAGAGCACTGGAGTGGGTTACCACTGCCTTCTCCGCAAAGTAACACTAATCCCCTTGAATCACATCTCAGACTTTTAAGGGCTGGAATGAATATTCGAGATGATTCTCTCTCTTACCTCTCACTTTGCAGATGAAAAAACTGAGGCTGAGAGAGCAGTAAACTTGGCAAGACCACTAGGAGCAGGGTTAAGACCAGTATGGAAAGTCAGTTGCACTTGAATATCGAATCGGGTGACTTCGAAGTAAAAGAGGCCTCCCTAGAAAGGACTGATTCCATGAGCATGGCTTCTCTGGGGTCACACAAGCACTTCCCCAAAGGGCAGAATGCTACAGATCCTTCAAAAGCCACGTTACAAGGGGCTAACCCGACACTGGCAAAGGGAGATCCCTGGTCCCGCCGGGCTCACTGACAGCTAAGGGTTTTCTCCAAACCCTTATCAAATACTCTAATCTCCATGCTAAGAGAAAGTGTGCCATGGAAATTCTCCCGGGCACCTTGCAGCTACTTCAGCAGGGCTGTGGACAGTAAGGGTTATAGTGAAGATGGGCAATGCCTTAACCAGTCTGAGCAGACATGAAAGAATATTCCATCAAAGAGCTTTTAAGATTCCTTTGAAACTACACCCGCTGACTTGGTCAGCTCTTCCCCCAGCCAGAATCAGGGAGCACTCTCAACTTCTCCACCTGACATTTGGGGAAGCATCTGCAGACACTTATCCCAGGAGGCTCAGTGCGTCAGCAGGGACAGGACAGAACGCAGGCCCTAGAGGGCCAGGCTGGCATGATCTGTGCCTGGAAGATCACATTGCCCTTCTTATAGCCAACGTCTCCTTCTGCTGAGTCTCTTGGCAAGTTTACATTCCCTCCTCCACCCCACCCCCTTGAAAATACGGGCTCCAAAATGAAGAAGCACACAGATGTCAACTGGTCATAAAATTGGCCTTTACACCTGAAATAAACCCACAGCGTTTAAGGGTATGTTATATACCAGGTTATGGCGGTGGGGTGGGGGTGGGGGGAGGAGTTTCATGGATTTTTATAGGTATTACCCTGGCTCCTTTTTGAGCCTTCACTGCACACAGTCCACTTGGATGTAAGTTGAGCACTCAACCCTCTCTTTCAGTCATACGTGAATACTGGGGTGTTAACCCTTACATCTTCTTCACTTTTCCACTTCTCATACATGCAGTTCATGATATTGATTACTTTCCCCGCATCACCTGCCCCAGGCCTCTCCTCCTCCACACAGCAGAACACCTTTACTTTCGAGTGGAGCACCTTTACTTCCGGGTGGAGCACGATGGATGAAAACGGAACTACTTTGCCCGCGGCTGCGCCAGGAGCCCAGAGGCCGGTGAACACTCGCTGCCCCATCAGGCTTAAACGAACCTCCCACTCCTCCTCGCTGTTCCCAAACCCAGAGCTCTATGAACCGACAGCTCTCTCCTGGTTAACCTTCAGGACCGTTCCAGCAGAGTTCCAGGCCTCGAGTTCACCTTGTTTTTCAGCCCCCTCAGCAGTGATGCTCACACCCCAAAATGAGGTTGGAGAGGAAATCCCCAATGAAACCCATCCCCCAACTCTTCCCTCTCCGAACTCCTTCATACACTGTGACTCTCAAGCATGCTTGTAGCCCAATATTACAGCAGTATGCGAGCTACTTCCAAGAGCTAGTCCCAATTTTATCCTCATCCTCAGTTCAGCTGTATTTTTCTCTATTTTCCCACTCTTGTAAATTACTCTTTTCATTCTTGTCGCTAAACTATGATTTCAGAGGTGCATCTCGGTGGCCTAGTCACCTCCCCCACCCGCCCTTCATCAGTGGTAACACTGAAAGCAAGTTCCCTACCTTTCAGTGAGGCTTCTCCACAACTGTGCACCTGCAATAGAAGTAAATGTGAAATGTTAGTGGAGGTATTTTCCTCTTAAGGTATTTCTCAACTTAGAAAGATTCTGGGCTATTTAAAATGGAATGCTTGGATCTTTAAACCCTAGAAACTCTCAAATCATACAGTCTATACCTCTGGTTCAGTTTAGTTCAGTTCAGTCGCTCAGTCGTGTCCGACTCTTTGCGACCCCGTGAATTGCAGCACGCCAGGCCTCCGTGTTCATCACCATCTCCCGGAGTTCACTCAGACTCATGTCCATCGAGTCCGTGATGCCATACAACCATCTCATCCTCTGTCGTCCCCTTCTCCTCCTGCCCTCAATCCCTCCCAGCATCAGAGTCTTTTCCAATGAGTCAACTCTTCGCATGAGGTGGCCAAAGTACTGGAGTTTCAGCTTTAGCATCATTCCTTCCAAAGAAATCCCAGGGCTGATCTCCTTCAGGGTTAGATCTCCTTTCAGTCCAAGGGACTCTCAAGAGTCTTCTCCAACACCACAGTTCAAAAGCATCAATTCTTTGGCACTCAGCCTTCTTCACAGTCCAACTCTCACATCCATACATACCTCTGGTACCATAACTCACTGGTACCATAACTCATTCAGGAAAATTGTCCACAAATATCCACTGAGATACTAATATATGCAAAACCGCTGGAGAGGTAGCAGGAGAGATGGAACGGCAGAGAACACGCGGTCCTGCCTGGAGGACTGTACCGTCCCGTGGTGCAGACCGAACCTGCACTCAAGTGAACATGAACCAAGGTAGGGGATGTAGGAACTCTACAAGAATCATAAGCCATGAGAGTCCAGGGAGGACAGGAAAATGTGGCTGGTCATGAAAGCACCAATGACAGAGGCGGTATTTGGGGTGGACTCTGAAATGGTACTGACAAAGGGACAGCTGTTATTTGAGAAAGGAGACTTTTATCCATTCTTTAAGCATTTTGACTGTGTATCTAGGCTCAAATGAAATCGACATTAAAATATATATACATGTATATATGTATAAACATACACCTAGATCTCATTTGCTTTCTTGATTCTCCGAAGACTTTCTTCATTGGACTATGTCTTGATACTATGTTCCCAGATACCAGCTTTAATGAAGTTCAAGAAAAGAAATGGCCATGAGGCAGTGTCTGCTTTTTTCCATCAAATAAAGACGTCGTCCCTCTTGTACTTCACTCCATGCTTTTGTGTGCTCAGTCACTCAGTGGTGTCCGACGCTTTGCGACCCTCTGGACCATAGTCCACCAGGCTCCTCTGTCCATGGCATTTTCCAGGCAAGAATATTGGAGTGGGTTGCCATTTCCTCCTCCAGGGGATCTTCCCAACCAGGGATCGAACCAGCATCTCCCGCATTGGCAGGTGAGCTCTTCACCCCTGAGCCACCGGGAAGCCCCTCTCAAGGAGCTATGTGATAAAGGCTTCTTAGAATTTAGCCCCAGGAAGTTTCTCAAAATCGCTTACATCCTCTTTATCAGATTATTAGAACCATAGGATTGATCTGGGTTCCCTTTCACCTAGATGAACAAATAAAGAAGATGCAGTGCAACATCTTATGGAAAAACTCAAATGAACTTTTTGGCCAACCCAATATACATATATAGTGGAGTATTACTTGGTCATGAAAAAAGAAAGAAATCTTGCCATTTGCAGCAATGTGGAAGGACCTATGAGAGAGTATTATGCTAATGAAATGAGAGAAAAAGAAATTCCACATGATCTCACTTACATGTGGAATCTAAAAAAAACAAAACAAATGAAACAGAACAGAAATAGATTCATAGATACAGAGAACAAACTGCTGACGGTTGCCAAAGGGGACAGGGGCCAGGGAGATAGACAAAACAGGTGAAGGGGACTAAGACGTACAAACTTCTCGCTGTAAAATAAATGAATCATGGGAATGCACTGCACACACAGAGAATATAATTATTAACACTGTAACAACTTTGTGTGGTGACATGATGGATGGAAACTAGTCTTACTGCAGTTATTAGTTCATGATATATAAAAGAGGGCTTCCCGAAGCCCTCAGTTGGTAAAGAATCCATCTGCAATGAAGGAGACCCCGGTTCAATGGTTCAGTTCCTAGGTTGGGAAGATCTTCTGGAGAAGCGATAGGCTACCCACTCCAGTATTCCTGGACATCCCTTGTGGCTCAGCTGGTAAAGAATCTGCCTGCAATGCAAGAGACCTGAGTATGATCCCTGAGTTGGGAAGATCCCCTGCAGAAGGGAAAGGCTATCCATTCCAGTATTCTGGCCTGAAGAATTCCATGAACTGTGTAGTCCATGGGGTTGCAAAGAGTTGGACTGAGTGACTTTCACTTTCGATGTATAAAATATTAAGTCACTATGCTATACTCCTGAAGCTTACATTGTATGTTAATTATAACAAAAAAATGGTTCCTGCCTAAGGGAGCGAGAAAATGAGAATGATGAAGACAGCAGCACCACCATCACTGAACGCTGTGGCTGCTCAGGGCTGAGGATGGGGCAGTGCTGAGAGGCTGGGCAGGAGAACACTTGAACTGGGGGCACAGACATGGTTCAGTGGCAGTGAGGCTGAACAGAAGGAAGCACCCGCCAGCCTTGGAGACAGCACTTCCAAAGGCTGAGGTCCCAGATGCGATGACAGCCTAGGGGACCAAATCCAGGCCTTCACACAAGCCATGAAGGCACAGGCTGGAATGACAGCACAGAGCGAGCGCAAACGCCTGCAGTTCATAGCCCGTGATTCCAGGTGGGTCCATGTTCTGTATCAAATGGATCTTGTAGATTTGGCAGGAGGAAAGGCATAAAGGGATGGTGGTTGGCCATGCTCCACAGGGAGCACGTGGGGCTCTGCTGCGTGAGCCCTCCTCCACTGCCCAGGGAAGTAAGTGAAGAGCATCTCAAGGCAGTGAGGGGTAGGTGGGGCAGGGTGGAGATGACTGGTTCTTTAGTAAAGAGAGAGAAGGTGGTGATGGATAAGTTGAAGGATGCGGGAGGAGTTTCCCACACCACAGATGCCTGCCCAGGGACCAGACTAAGGGGTTAATGCTGGGAGCACGCACTTGGGCACAAAAAGCAAGACAGAAATCTATCACAGCCAGGGGGCATCCACACTAGTGACTCAGAAACCAGAGACATGGGGCCCCATGGGTTTTACAACAATTAAGTTCCAAGGCAGGACAGCCACACTTTTGCTCATCTATTGCATATTAAGTGTCTGAGACGGTGTTAAAGATATAATGAAGGGAAAGGAGGGATACAATTAAATTCTTAACAAGAGGATTTTGGTTAATATCTTTAGCCAGAAATGCTGTGGGAAGCAGGAAAGTCTGGGGAGAGATGAGGAGACAGATGAGTCAGGGGTCCTTTCTTCACCACTCCTGCTGGGGGGCCAGGGTGTCTCAGGAGAGCCCAGCAGCTCTAAAGGAAGCCAATTCCCATTTCTGGGTCCAACTTGAAGCCAATTCTGTGCCTCCTCGAGACCAATTCATCACCACAGGGCCCTAGGCTGAAGGCCTATAAGACCAGGCTCCTGCCAACCACACATGGGATTCAATGGGCCTTTGTTCTAAAGACTGGATCAGAAAGGATGAAGCAGGCACCAGGGCTTCTTCAGCCACAGAGAGGAGGCCTGGGAATGCACGGGGATGAATCTTGTTTCTCCTTTTCTCCTCATGCAGCAGAAATGCTGTATTGAGAGCAATGTCCCCCAGTGAAAACTCGGACACAAAGACTGGTCCATTCCAAATGGCAGCCCCACAGGCAGAAGCGTGAGAGCTGGACTTGGTCAGGGAGGCACTCACAACAGGCCCTGGCTAGAGGAAGGCCCTCAACATGGACAAACGGATGGGCGACCAAACCCGTGCTATTCAGGTGGTCGGCCGGAAGCTGAACAGAGGGGCCCATGCTGATGTCGCTACTTCTTTTCTAACGCTCTTGTCTGACCTCTACACAACCCGGTGGTATAAGAAGGACTTTTCATCATAGGATAAAGAGGTTCTGATTATGTAGGAGGATGAATAACGGCCCCCAAAACTATCAGGCCTTAATGCCTGAATCCTGCAAAATGTTACTTTATGTGGAAAATGCTATGTGTGCACACTCAGTCATGCCTGACTCTTTGTGACCCGATGGACTACAGCCCACCAGGCTCCTTTGTCCCTGAGAATTCTCCAGGCAAGAATACTGGAGTGGGAGCCATTTTCTCCTCCAGGGGGGTCTTCCCGACCCAGGGATCAAACCCCTGTCTCCTGGAGCTCCTGCATTGCAGGCAGAGTCTTTACCACTGTGCCACCTGGAAGCCCTCAGATATGGAAAATGGTATTAACCAAATGTGACAAAGTTTTGGGCCATAAGATGGAGACTCGTCCCAGATTATCCACGTGGGGCCCAAATGGAATCACCAGTGTTCCTGTAAGACGAGGAAGGCAGAGGAGGATTTGACTCAGGCAGAGAAGGGGGTGTCAGGACCACAAAGCAGAAATTGGAGGGATATCCTACAAGCGAAGGACACCAGGAACCAGCAGCAGGCGGGTCAGACAAGGGATCTTTCCCGAGAGCCTCTGGAGGGAGCATGGCCCTGCCCACACCTTGATTTGGGCCCAGCAATACTGATTTTGAACTGTAAGTGAAGACATTTCTGTTGTACTGAAGAACCCAACTTGTGGTAATTTGTCACTGCAGCCAGAGGAAGCCAATAGTCTATAAAGAGGCCTCTCCATTGCTAAGAAATGGTGCCTTCTAGCTCTAGGAGGTTGGTGTGCTTCCCACCCTACCACCTTAATACTTTAAAGAATTGAATCTTTGCATTGGAGAGCGTTCCTGCAATTCTTGATATGAAAGTTCCACATGTGCAACAGCATCAAGCTGGTGAGTTAACACAGGGAACAGTCCTTGTAAGAGTGAGAAAAGGAACCGTTATGAAGTCTTTCCACTTCAGCCTTGGCCTCCCCATTTGTCTGTTCCTTATAACTTGTGCCTGGCCTTGGACCAGATCTGTACACCAATGCAAACATTGAGATGCTCAGCTTGCTATGTGAGTCCACTTGCCCTATCGAGCTAGAATGACTGCAGGTAAAATAGGTAAGTGGTTATTTTCTTCTAAGAAAGAATATAATCGTTCCTCTAAGATTCCCTTGAGGGAGCTTCTGGAGGGTGAAGATGTTACCAAGCCTATTTGAGAGAAACAGGCTCTCCTCTATTTAGTTATAACCCAGGCAGAAACACAGGTATCACCATGGGCTGTTCCCACCAACCCAAGTACAAAGCTCTACAGCATGGAGATCCCCCAACTCTGTGCTGTGCTTAGCCACTCAGTCATGTCTGACTCTTTG
>SJYX01019074.1:95099-129431 GCA_006410675.1 Oreotragus oreotragus | reverse complement strand
GCAGCAGGCGGGTCAGACAAGGGATCTTTCCCGAGAGCCTCTGGAGGGAGCATGGCCCTGCCCACACCTTGATTTGGGCCCAGCAATACTGATTTTGAACTGTAAGTGAAGACATTTCTGTTGTACTGAAGAACCCAACTTGTGGTAATTTGTCACTGCAGCCAGAGGAAGCCAATAGTCTATAAAGAGGCCTCTCCACTGCTAAGAAATGGTGCCTTCTAGCTCTAGGAGGTTGGTGTGCTTCCCACCCTACCACCTTAATACTTTAAAGAATTGAATCTTTGCATTGGAGAGCGTTCCTGCAATTCTTGATATGAAAGTTCCACATGTGCAACAGCATCAAGCTGGTGAGTTAACACAGGGAACAGTCCTTGTAAGAGTGAGAAAAGGAACCGTTATGAAGTCTTTCCACTTCAGCCTTGGCCTCCCCATTTGTCTGTTCCTTATAACTTGTGCCTGGCCTTGGACCAGATCTGTACACCAATGCAAACATTGAGATGCTCAGCTTGCTATGTGAGTCCACTTGCCCTATCGAGCTAGAATGACTGCAGGTAAAATAGGTAAGTGGTTATTTTCTTCTAAGAAAGAATATAATCGTTCCTCTAAGATTCCCTTGAGGGAGCTTCTGGAGGGTGAAGATGTTACCAAGCCTATTTGAGAGAAACAGGCTCTCCTCTATTTAGTTATAACCCAGGCAGAAACACAGGTATCACCATGGGCTGTTCCCACCAACCCAAGTACAAAGCTCTACAGCATGGAGATCCCCCAACTCTGTGCTGTGCTTAGCCACTCAGTCATGTCTGACTCTTTGTGACCCCAAAGGACTGTAGCCCGCCAGGCTCCTCTGTCCATGGGGATTCTCCAGGCAAGAATACTGGAGTGGGTTGCCATGTTCTCCTCTAGGGGATCTTCCCAAGCCGAGGATCGAACCCAGATCTTCTGCATTGCAGGCAGATTCTTTACCATCTGAGCCACCAGGGAAGCCCCACCTCTAGGCAGAATTACTATTTCTAGGGCAAACAGAGGGGCTTCCCCAGTGGCTCAGCGGTAAAGAATCTGCCTCTAATGTGGAAGATGTGGATTTGATCCCTGAGTCAGGGATCACAGAGAGGTCACAAGAGAGATCCAAGGGGTCACAAAGAGTTGAACATAACCGAGCATGCACGCATGTGTTAGGGTGAACAGAAAGCATCGGGTGCCCGGTGAGGGTTAGAAAGGAGACAGTTAGGAGCCTATTCTCTGAAACAGAAAAGAGGGGCATGGGGAGGAGGGGGACAGAGCAAGAAGGAAGAACAAGCACAGGAATATAAACCAACCTATATAGATTTGAGAAAAGTGGCAACTGGACAAAACCAAATCTGTTCATGTTCCCAGAACAGGGACCTCCAAACCTTGGAGGTATCACCTCCAAGGAATCACCTCCAGACCTTGAAACATGGCCATGCGAAACAATCTTTCTAAATGGTTTACACATGAGTTAANGAAGGAAGAACAAGCACAGGAATATAAACCAACCTATATAGATTTGAGAAAAGTGGCAACTGGACAAAACCAAATCTGTTCATGTTCCCAGAACAGGGACCTCCAAACCTTGGAGGTATCACCTCCAAGGAATCACCTCCAGACCTTGAAACATGGCCATGCGAAACAATCTTTCTAAATGGTTTACACATGAGTTAACTTAAGAACCATATAGACCTAAAATATAAACCGGATGTAAAGTGAACTATAGAGCACTGTGGTTTCCCTGGTGGCTCAGAGGTTAAAGCATCTGCCTGCAATGCAGGAGACCCATGGGTTCAGGTCTCTCGCACTGGAGGAAGAGAAGGAAAGGGCAACCCACTCCAGTGTTCTTGCCTGGAGAATCCCAGGGACGGGGGAGCCTGGTGGGTTGCCGTCTATGAGGTTGCACAGAGTCGGACACAAGTGAATTAACTCAGCAGCAGCAGCAGCAGCAGTCCATTTTCCAATGGCTCAGTTTCGTCATGTGGGATATAATAAATATTTAACTGTCATCCTCACTGTGGCCTACTTGAATATTAAGATGCTATTTAGAATAACAGCGCTCAGAGCCGAAAGAGAAACCAGCACACACAAACCACTTGCCCAGCAGCAGCAGTATGACTAAGGACACATCTGTTCAATAAATGATAAATACCTAAATAAATTTTAAAAATTTAAAAGTAACACTTAACAAACATTTAAACTAATAAAGCCAGCGCCTATACAATCTGTTATTTTGTTCCTTTCCAAAGACCACTTAGTTAAAATGTCTACACAAAGGTCAGACATTCAGGGTCTAGAAAATTAAATGCCATAAAAATCAATTCGAAGTTTTCTTACCTCTTGTTCTAGACAAAATCATATCCTTTATTATCTGCATAATAACACGTGTAAGGATCATGACGGAAATCAGGTGATACACTCTCCATGGAGTCAGTGCAAGGAACCTATCACAGCAAAAAAACAGACAAATCATTGTTTCTATTTGAGGATTTTACCTTTTTTAAACAATTAGGTTTACTTTCTGCCACAGAAACATAAAATAGATTCAGTAAATGATTTCACTTGTCAAAAGCACCCACAACGTGACCACATGAAAGTTACTTGGGACGTCCCTGGTGGGCCAGTGGTTAAGAATCTACCTGCCCACGCAGGGGACACAGGTTCGATCTCTGGTTCAGGAAGATCCCACGTGTCTGGGGGCAACTAAGCCTGTGCACCACAGCTGCTGAGCTCGTGATCTAGAGCCCACGAGGTGAAACAACTGAATCCCGTGCACCTACAGCCCATGCTATGCAGCAAGAAAAGCCACACCAATGAGAAGCCCAGGGACTGCAACTAGAGAACAGCTTCCACTCGCCGCAACCAGAGAAAGCCTGTGAAAAGCAACCAAGACCCAGAGACGCCAAAAATCAAAGAAGAAAGACAGTTACTTAATAGGCATTAGAGACAATGAAATAAAAGCACCTGAGCCATGTGTACTTTTGTGCCAGGCTTTTCTGCTCTAACTGCCCATCTGGGCAGAGGATTTGCGATCTTGGGTGTGGCCCAAATAGCAATCTGCTGGATGGAATAGAATTGACCTGGAGCAGAATCATTATAACAAAGGCAGAGCTGCAGGGTCTTCTCAGGCATGGTCAGTTCAGTTGCTCAGTCGTGTCCGACCTTTTGCGACCCCATGGACTGCAGCACGCCAGGCCACCCTGTCCATCACCAACTCTTGCAGTATACTCAAATTCACGTCCATTGAGTTGGTGATGCCATGCAGCCATCTCATCCTCTGTCATCCCCTTCTCCTCCTGCCTTCAATCTTTCCCAGCATCAGAGTTTTCAAATGAGTTAGTTCTTTGCATCAGATGGCCAAAGTATTAGAGTTTCAGCTTCAGCATTAGTCCTTCCAATGAACATTCAGGACTAATTTCCTTTATTTTTTTAATTTAAATTTATTTATTTTAATTGGAGGTTAGTTACTTTACAATATTGTATTGGTTTTGCCATACATCAACATGAATCTGCCACAGGTGTACACGTGTTCCCCATCCAGAACCCCCCTCCCACCTCCCTCCCTGTACCATTCCTCTGGGTCATCCCAGTGCACCAGCCCCAAGCATCTTGTATCCTGCATTGAACCTGGACTGGCGATTCATTTCTTATATGATATTATACATGTTTCAATGCCATTCTCCTAAATCATCCCACCCTCTCCCTCTCCCACAGAGCCCAAAGGACTGTTCTATACATCTGTGTCTCTTTTGCTGTCTCACATACAGGGTTATCATTACCATCTTTCTAAATTCCATATATATGCGTTCAGTTCAGTTCAGTCACTCAGCCGTGTCCGACTCTTTGCGACCCCACGAATTGCAGCACGCCAGGCTTCCCTGTCCATCACCAACTCCCAGAGTTTACTCAAACGCACGTCCATCAAGTTGGTGATGCCATCCAGCCATCTCATTCTCTGCCGTCCCCTTCTCCTCCTGCCCCTAATCNAAAGAGGAGAGTGAAAAAGTTGGCTTAAAGCTCAACATTCAGAAAATGAAGATCATGGCATCTGGTCCCATCACTTCATGGGAAATAGATGGGGAAACAGTATCAGACTTTATTCTTTTGGGCTCCAAAATCACTGTAAATGGTGATTGCAGCCATGAAATTAAAGGATGCTTACTCCTTGGAAGGAAAGTTATGACCAACCTAGATAGCATATTAAAAAGCAGAGAAATTACTTTGCCAACAAATGTCTGCCTAGTCAAGGCTATGGTTTTTCCTGTGGTCATGTATGGATGTGAGAGTTGGACTGTGAAGAAAGCTGAGCACTGAAGAATTGATGCTTTTGAACTGTGGTGTTGGAGAAGACTCTTGAGAGTCCCTTGGACTGCAAGGAGATCCAACCGATCCATTCTGAAGGAGATCAGCCCTGAGATTTCTTTGGAAGGAATGATGCTAAAGCTGAAACTCCAGTACTTTGGCCACCTCATGCGAAGAGTTGACTCATTGGAAAAGACTCTGATGCTGGGAGGGATTGGGGGCAGGAGGAGGAGGGAACAACAGAGGATGAGATGGCTGGATGGCATCACGCACTCAATGGATGTGAGTCTGAGTGAACTCTGGGTGTTGGTGATGGACAGGGAGGCCTGGCGTGCTGCGATTCATGGGTTTGCAAAGAGTCGGACACGACTGAGTGACTGAACTGAATTGAACTGACTGATTATGTATGACGGTGTTAATTATCTTTATCATATTGTATCTTAAATCCCTGGTAATTGTTACTTATCTTATAACTGGAAGTTGGTACCTTTTGACTGCCTTCGTTTATTTCCCCCTCTGGTAGCTACAAATCTAATCTCTTTTCCTATTTGTTTATTAGTTTGTTTTTGAAGTATAATTGACCTACAGTTGTATATGAGCTCTTTGTGCACAACACAGTGATTTGGTATTTTTCAAAAGTCACCATAATAAGTGTACTTGTTATCTGTCACCATACAAAGATATCGCATAGTTATTGACCACATTCCTAACACTGTGCATTTCATACCCTTCACTCATTATATTGGAACTGAAAGTCTGTACCTCTTAATCTGTTACCTATCTCGGTCCTCCCCAGACCCACCTCCTTCCAGCAGCCACCTGCTTATTCTCTGAATCTATAACTCTTTCTGTTCGATTATGGTTGTTTATCTGTTTTGTTTTTAGATTCTACATATAAGTGAGACTGTGCAGTATTTATCTCTGTCAGACTTAATTTCACTTAGCGTAATACGCTCAAGGTCCATCCATGTTGTCACAAACGGCACAATTTCATTATTACAGCTGAGTAATTCTTTACCATCTGAGCCACCAGGGAAGCGCAGTTTTCCAGGCCTGGCCTGGTGACATCCGTGGGGTCACAGAGAGTTGGAACATGGCTTAGCAACTGAGCAGCAACAACCGCATGTCCTTTATCCATTCATCAGCTACGGTTACTTAGGTGGCTTCCATATCTTGGCTGTTGAAAATAATTCTGCAATGAATATGGGGTGCATGTATTTTTTCTAATTAGTGTTTTCAGTTTCTTTAGGTAAATGCAAAGAAGTAAAAGTGCTGGGTCATATTTCTAGTTTTTTGAGGCGTCTCCATACTGTTTCCACAGTGTCTGCACCAATCTACAGTCTCACCACAGTGCACAAAGATTCCTTTTCTCCACATCCTTGCCAACACTGGTTATTTGCTGACGTTTTGATGACACTCTTCTGACAGGTCTGAGATGATATCTTGTGGTTTTGATTTGCATTTACCTGATGATCAGTGGTGTTGAATATCTTTTCATGTGTCTGTTAACCATCTATAGGTCTGCTTTGAAAAATTGCCTATTCAGGCCCTCTGCTCATTTTTAAAACTGGATTGTTTGGTTTTTGAATGTTGAGTTGTATAAGTTGTTGGTATGTTTTAAATATTAAATCTTTTTCAGATTTATCATTTGGAAATATCTTCTCTCATTCAGTAGGTGGCCTTTTCACTTTGTTGTTGGTTTCTTTTGCTGTGCTAAAGCCTTTTAGTTTGATATAGTTTAATTTGTCTAGTTTTACTTTTGTTGCTCTGTGTAAGGAAACATATCCAAAAAAAAAATTGCTAAGACTGATGTCAAAGAACATACTGCCAGCATTTCCTTCTAGAAGTTTTATGGCTTCAAGTCTTAGAGTCTTTAATGCATTTTAGGTTGATTTTTGTATATGGTGTGAGAAAGTAATCTAGTTTGATTCTTTTGCATGTAGCTGTTCAGTTTTTCCAAAACTATTTCTTGAAGAGGCTATATTTTCCCTGTTGTATATTCTCACCTCCTTTGTTGTAGATCAATTGCCCATATAAGTGTGATTTTATTTCTGGGCTCTCTATTCTGTTCCATTGATCTGAGTGTCTGTTTTTGTGAAAGTACCATGCTGTTTGATGATTGTAGCTTTGTAGTATAGTTTTAAATCAGGGAGGTGGTACATCTGTTCCATTCTTCTTTTTAAGATTGTTCTGGCTATTCAAGATCTGTTGTGCTTCCATACAAATTTTAGAATTATTTGTTCTAGCTCTGTGAGAAATGCTATTGGTATTTTGATAGGGATTGCATTAAATCTGTAGACCTGAGTAGTATGGTTATTTTTATTTTTAACAATACTAATTCTTTCCCCAAGACTGAATCATGAAGAAATAGAAAATATGAATGAAACACTTATCAGTAATGAAGTTGAGTCAGTAATTTTAAAACTCCTAACAAACAAAAGTCCTGGACCAGATGGCTTCACAGGTGAATTCTACCATGCCTTTAGAGAAGAGTTAACACCTATCCTTCTCAAAGTGTAAGTGTGAGTGTTAGTTACTCAGTCGTGCCCAACTCTTTGCACCCCACAGACTGCAGCCCACCAGGCTCCTCTGTCCATGGGATTTTCCAGGCAAGGATACTGGAGTGGGTTGCCATTTCCTTCTCCAGGGGATCTTCATGACCCAGGGATCAAACCTAGGTCTCCTGCACTGCAGGCAGATTCTTTACCAACTGAGCTACAAGGGAAGCCCCCAAACTATTCAAAAAATTTCAGAGAAAGGAATGCTTCCAGGCTCATTCTACCAGGCCAGCATCACCCTGATACCCAAACCAGATATCACACACACTCAAAGAAAGTTATAAGTCATTATCACTGATGAACATAGATGCAAAAATCCTCAACAAGACATTAGCAAACTGAGTTCAACAATACATTAAAAAGGACCATACATCTTGATCAATGGGGATTTATCCCAGAGATGCAGGGATTGTTCAATATCTGCAAATCAATCAATGTGATATGCCACATTAATAAACTAAAGAATTAAAAATCATATGATCATCTTAATAGATGAAAAAAAGCTTTTTGACAAAATTAAATATCCATTATGATTAAAAACTCTCCAGGATGTGGGCACAGAGGGAACCTGAAAGTGAAAGTGGAAGTTGCTCAGTCATGTCTGACTCTTTGAGATCCCATGGACTGTAGCCCACCAGGCTTCTCTGTCCACGGGACTCTCCAGGCAAGAATACGAGAGTGGGTCGCCATTCTCTTCTCCAGGGGATCTTTCCAACCCAGGGATTAGATCTCTTGCATTGCAGGCAGATTCCTTACCATCTGAGCCATGAGGGCCCAATAGAGGGAGCCTCCCCCAACATAATAAGAACCGTCAATGACAAACCCATGCTTAACATTATACTCAGTGATGAATAGCTTAAAGCATTTCTTCTAAGATCAGGAACAAGATAAGGATGCCCACTCTCACCATTTTAGTTCAACATAGTATTGAAAGTTCTAGCCATAGCAATCAGACAATTAAAAGAAATACAGGATCCAAACTGGAAAGGAAGACATAAAACTGTCACTGTCTGCCACTGACATGATACTTTACATAGAAGATTTTTAAGATGCCAACATAATAGCTACTAGAACTCATCAATGAATGCAGGATACAAAATTGATACACAGAAATATGATGCATTTTTAAATTCTAACAAAAAGCTATCAGAAAGAGAAATTAAAACAATCCCATTTACAATAACAACCAAAAGAATTAAATACCTGAGAATTGGGAGTTCCGGGGATCTAGTGATGAGGATACACAACTTTCAGTGCTATGGCTTNATGATGCATTTTTAAATTCTAACAAAAAGCTATCAGAAAGAGAAATTAAAACAATCCCATTTACAATAACAACCAAAAGAATTAAATACCTGAGAATTGGGAGTTCCGGGGATCTAGTGATGAGGATACACCACTTTCAGTGCTATGGCTTGGCTTCAATCCCTGGTCAGGAAACTGAGATCCTGCAAGCTAACAGGACAAAAAATTTAAAAAGCAAAAAGCCCCAAATCTAAAACCTGTCAATAAATCTAACTAAGGAGGTAAAACTCCTGTACTCAGAAAATTATGACACTGATGAAAGAAATTGAAGGTGACACAGATAGACATACCATGCTCATGGATTGGAAGAATATTGTTAAAATGACTCCTTTGTATTGTTCACAAACAAGCACATGATATTGATTTTTTTTTTTAAACTACCAAAAAATAACAACAAACCTTCCCTCGGTTCTCTTATTGAGCTACCATACCTGGCAAGAGCACTTTGGCCACCACACTTCTGAAAGAGCTGATTCATATCCTCCCCTTCTGACTTCATTCAAGTAACATTTTAATCACTATAGTTTAGTTTCTCCTCCCACCACGCCATAGAAATGGCTTTCTGGAAGTAACTGCCAACATATTGGTTGGCATATCTTTTGGCTGGCTTTGTCTAAACCTTCAGTCTTCTGAACATCTCTGCAACTCTTGTGGCACTTGTGTATGCTAACCTCTTTGACCTTTATTTTTCCCTTCTCTTCTACCACTTAAAACATATTCTGAAGGACTGTTCTTGAACCTAGTAAGTACATAAATTTAATGTGATGTCTGCTTTTAAATAGGATAATATTTCTCTCTTCTTTTAATATTCAAATCTAAATAGTTGAGTATTACTCCATTTCTTACTAAGAAAGAAATTACAGGGGCTTGTGAATTCAAAATGCTCTTCTCTTTTGAAGCTTTTTGAAATTTTTATTTATTTTTAATTGAAGGATAATGACTTTACAGTATTACATTGGTTTCTCCCAAACATCATCATGAATAAGCCATAGGTCCTTTGAAGCTTTTAATTTTAAATTGATTCAGGACAGTGGTGGAATTAATTTAAAATGTTACAAATAAGAAAATAAGTTTGCACCTTTCATTAGGAGGAACTTGTTTCAATATGCACAAGCTACTAAATTTAGTTTCTACCAAATATTTGGTCAGAATATAAAAACAAATCTATAAATTGAACTACATGAAATGGCCAATATTCAATTTTGTTTTTGCTGTAAATATGACAATTTTATATGGTTCAATCTAATATGTTCACTTTAATAACAGAACTATATCTCAATGAAATGAAACCTAATAAGAATAAATTCAGAGTTCTCAGAATTAAGTCTAGTGCTTCAAATCTTTACAATAATATGGACATTTCTAGATTTGCTCACATTAGCAACACCTCCATAACAAAGTTAACATCTGGACACTTTTGTTCTCCTGCTGCTGCTGCTGCTAGGTCGCTTCAGTCGTGTCTGACTCTGCGCAACGCCATAGATGGTGGCCCACCAGGCTTCCCTGTCCCTGGGATTCTCTAGGCAAGAACACTGGAGTGGGTTGCCATTTCCTTCTTGGTCTGGTTCTTATGCTAATTGTCTGTGTGTGACCTGGGCCAGAGTGAGTAGAATAGGTCAGTGCTTCCTAAGTGTAGTTCTGCAACTGTTAGCAGCCTGGCTTCCAGGAAAGCTTGTTAAAATACAGATTCCCAGACCCCAGGCTCCTCCCCCCAGATCCTCTGAAATAGGTGGTTTAAATACTAGTATTTACATTCAGTAAATACCTATTTATGGGGGCCTACACTGGGCCACTTCATGGCAAATAGTTGTGGAAACAATGGAAACAGTGAGAGACTTTTATTTTCTTGGGCTCCAAAACCACTGCAGATGGTGACTGCATACATGAAATTAAAAGACGCTTGCTCCTTGAAAGTAAAGCTGTAACAAATCTAGAGAGCATACTAAAAAGTAGAGACATTACTTTGCCAGCATGAGAGATGGTGAAGGAGAAAGAAGCCTGGCATGCTGCAGGCCATGGGGTCGCAAGAACTGGACATGACTGAGCAACTGAACCACAACGCACTCAAGTGGCAGTTCTCAGAATTTTTGATAATGATCTACCGTAAGAAATTCATTTATATCTACATACATACAGATGAAACCAGCTTCAAAGTGATATTTGTCCTTATAATGTGTGATGACTTCTGATACTCCACTTCAACTCCACTATATTTTAAAATGCTGCCTGCGACTCACTTAAGTGACTCCACAAATGAGTTGTAACTCAGTGTGACTCAATGCATCAGATGGAATCTGCAGATGTTAGATTACTATGTTTCATTAGAAAGGCCTTTGCTTCAGAGTCAGGTAAAGACCTAGGAGAGAAAGTTCCCTCAAGTTTAAAGATCTTTTGAGATAACCAGGAAGCCATTTAAGGATCTCTTAAAAACCAAAGAAATGCAAAATGAAATGAATCAGTGCTGGTCATTACTTATTCTTTTAGTGGAAATTACAATCTTCCAGGAATACAAAAATTAGGGAATGACAGGACTTTGACCCATCGCCCTGGCTGCTAATAGCTCTCATCTAGAGGGCATTGCCATAGCAACTCCAAGAGCCCTGAGGATGCCCCTCACGTGCCCTGAGCCAGGGGCTAGTTGGTATCTTGCCCAAGGGTCTCATTGGTCATTAAAGATCCTCAGCCAAATGAGAATGTAACCCAATCACTATTCAATACTTGGAGTGGAAATGCCAAAATTGTATGAGATTGCATGTCTCCTTGGTCAATGACTGTCTTTGCAGTCCAAGAGTTAAGAATAGAAATGTCTAAGAAACAAAGTCCTAATATTAATAATATATACTTAGGAAAAAACTGCATATTTTTGGTATTTTAGTTATTTACACTGTCTATGAGGATTCATCTCATGGTTCCAATGAAAATATGTAGCATAATTTAGACTTCTGATTTGAAATTCAAATCATAGGAACACTTATGAATGTATTTATTTTACGGGAATTGCCTAATATTTGGGAGATCTTGGTTGTCAGACAAGGTCATTTTTTAAAACTTTTATGTTGGAATCTTTCAAACATATACAAAAAGAGAAACTGAAGTAGAGTAAACCCAGCTTCAGTACTTCTCTGTTCATGGCCAGTCTTGTTTCTTTATATTCCCACACACTGAAGCTCTCTCCTATTTCTACATCTATTTCTGCTTTATTGGCTATGCCAAAGCTTTTGACTGTGTGGATCACAATAAACTGTGGAAAATTCTTCAAGAGATGGGAATACCAGACCACCTGACCTGCCTCTTGAGAAACCTATATGCAGGTCAGGAAGCAACAGTTAGAACTGGACATGGAACAACAGACTGGTTCCAAATAGGAAAAGGAGTACATCAAGGCTGTATATTGTCACCCTGCTTGTTTAACTTCTATGCAGAGTACATCATGAGAAATGCTGGGCTGGAGGAAGCACAAGCTGGAATCAAGATTGCCTGGAGAAATATCAATAACCTCAGATATGCAGATGACACCACCCTTATGGCAGAAAGTGAAGAACTAAAGAGTCTCTTGATGAAAGGGAAACAGGAGAGCGAAAAGTTGGCTTAAAGCTCAACATTCAGAAAACAAAGATCATGGCATTCGGTTGCATCACTTCATGGCAAATAGATGGAGAAACAGTGGAGAAACAAATCTAAAAAATAAATAGATTTTCTTGGGCTCCAAAATCACTGCAGATGGTGATTGCAGCCATGAAGTAAAAAGACGCTTACACCTTGGAAGGAAAGTTATGACCAACCTAGACAGCATATTAAAAAGCAGAGACATTACTTTGCCAAAAAAGGTCCATCTAGTCAAGGCTATTGTTTTCCCAGTAGTCATGTATGAATGTGAGAGTTGGACTATAAAGAAAGCTGAGCACCAAAGAATTGGTGCTTTTGAACTGTGGTGTTGGAGAAGACTCTTGAGGGTCCCTTGGACTGCAAGGAGATCCAACCAGTCCATCCTAAAGGAAACCAGCCCTGAATGTTCATTGGAAGGACTGATGGTGAAGCTGAAACTCCAATACTTTGGCTACCTAATGAGAAGAGCTGACTCATTTGAAAAGACCCTAATGCTGGGTAAGATTGAAGGTAGGAGGAGAAGGGGACAACAGAGGATGAGATGGTTGGATGGCATCACCTACTCAATGGACATGAGTTTGAGTAAACTCCAGGAGTTGGTGATGGACAGGGAGGCCTGGCATGCTGCAGTCCATGGGGTTGCAGAGAGTCAGACACGACTGAGCAACTGAACTGAACTGAACTGAACTGAAGCTCTCTCCACCACATACACAGCTAAATTATTTGAAGCCAGTATCAGACTTCACAAAATTTTATTATTTGTGTATTTTCAAATGTCATTTACCTTCAAAAACAAAAAGGGACTTTTAACCTAACAACAGTATCACTATCACATCTAATAATACTGCTTATGGTCCTTAATGCAAACATTCTTTAATGTCATCAGGTACCTGTCAGCATTCCCAATTGCCCAGTCATCTTTTGTACCCATGTGCACACACACACACACAAAAACATTGAAAGACTGAACCAGAATCTGAGAAAATCATACACCGAAGCGGACAGATGTGAGTTTTAAGTTTCCTATAATTTATAGGTCTCCTGTCTGCTCCTCATCTCTCTTTCTCTCATTTTTTATTATTACTGTTTCTGCTTAAAATTATCATGGAAGAAACAGACTCATTTTGTCCAGTACAGCTTTCCAAAGTCTGAGAATCATGTCTTGCATCCTTGTGGTTTCGTGTAACATTTTCCTTTACCCCTTCTGCAGACTGTGAGTCGGACACGACTGAAGTGACTTAGCAGCAGAGCAGCAGCAGACTGTGAAAACGGGTAGCTGCATGTACAGTCTTGACCAGATTTCGGCTCAGTTTCTTTTTCTATAGAGCTGCATGACAGGTGGATCTGTGTGTTCCCATCAGGAGGTACACAGTGACCGCTGTCTCGATTCTGCGACATCAGCAGCCGTTGGTGATGGCTGCCTGGCCGATACTTCCTCAGGGGCTACCCAGGCGTGGGAGCACTCCGTTCTTGCCTCAGGTGTTAGTTGGGTCATGTCGATCAAGAGAAACTTCCCTTCATCAATGTCGGATGACCAGGAGAGATGGATCTCAAGGCAAAGGCGGGATCAACACCTGATTCCTTCTCTTTATTTACCTTCAAGAAAATGAGACCTTAGTGTTCTCTAATACTAAGATTTAAGGTAAAGGTAGAGAAGCTGCTCTCCTTCATTCCTTTCCAGTGTTTATGAATGATGTGCCACAGCCCCCGGAGTCTCACCCCTACGGACCCTCAAGTAGCCCATCTTGGCTGGTGAGAGCTTAATCAGGTTGGTTCCTGAGTCCCTTTGGTATAAACTGTAGTAACCTTTGACAATAAAACAGGGAAAATATGAACTTCACAAATGCAGTTTAACATGTGGAAAGGAGTATAATGAAACTTTCTAACAAAACCAATCTCAGATAATAAAGAATCTGCCTGCACTGCAGGAGACCTGGCTTCAATCCCTGGGTCAGGAAGATCCCCTGGAGAAGGGAATAGCAACCCACTTCAGTCTTGCCTGGAGAATCCCATGGGCAGAGAACCTGGCGTGCTGCAGCCCATGGTCACAAAGAGTCGGACACGAGTGAGCCACTAACACACACAATCTTTCATCAAAGACTCTCCTGAAAATGACTGCTAAAATTTGTTGGATTTATAAAGAAAATAATGCGATGACAGCTCAAAAATGACAAGGGTTATAATCTGACTAAATCAAATTATATATTTTTTTAAAAGATAGTTGAACAGAGGGCTTCCCTGGTGGTCTAGTGGTAAAGAATCTGCCTGCCAATGCAGGGGACATGGGTTCGATTCCTGGCCTGGGAAGATCCCACACGTCTCAGAGCATCCAAGGCCGAGTGCCACGAGTGTGGAGACCATTCGCCTAGAGCCTGAGTTCCGCATCAAGAGAAGCCACAGCAATGAGAAGCCTCAGCAGCACAACAGAAAGTAGCCCCTGCTTGCTGCACCTAGAGAAAGCCCTCCTGCAGCGGTGAAAACCCGCCGCGGCCAAAAATAAAATAAGTAACATCTTAAAAAAAAATAGTTGAACAGAGTTGTTTCGAACCAATCTTTTCTTTTCTGAAAACTGCCTTATAGGACATCAAAAAACAAAAACAAAACAAAACAAAAATCCCTGCCTGCTGGCCATAAGCGATTCTGATTCTGGCACTCTGTGGCACTACTCGGAGAAAGACTACACCTTTTCATCCAACCCGTGATTCCCTCGGTAAGCATCACCCAGTCCTACTGAAACACATCTCATATGGGGAAGCTCAGCATGTCTTCTGCATCCAGTTCCCTACAGTGTCCTTTTATTACTGGGGGAAGGGGCAATCCCATTTCATTCCATAACCAGTGACTGTCGGGCCCCGGGCTAGCTGCAGGGATACACTGATGACTAAATCCCAGAGACGCTGAGAAGCAGACAAGTAAACAGCTATGTTTAACCCAAGTACTTTCCACGAGACTGTGGAAACAGGAAAGAGGACCGATGACCACATAAGAACGGCAGAGAGAGTTCTCGAGAGAGGGTGGCGTTTAAGCTGTCAGCTCCCCCAGAGCAGCTGGACTTTGACAGGTAAAAAGGCACCAAAGGCATTCGAGTCGGGGAACAGGGGAAGCAGGGGAACAGTGCGAGGCTTGGACAGGAGAGTGAGAAAGTGCCCTTAACGCCAGCCTCCCTCGACCCAGAGGCTCAAGTTCTGCCATCCAGAGTCACATTGCCGTGAACAGAACAGCTGATGTCTAGTGAGTGCAAGCATGTTCTAGACATCATTTAATGTACGTATCCACTCGTTTAATCCTTATAACAGTGTATGTATTCACTTGTTTAATCCTTATAACAATGTATATATTTGCTCATTTAATCCTTACAACAATCCCATGAGGAAGCTACTACAATTAGCCCCATTTTGCAGATGAGCAAGGAGAGGTTAAGAAATTTGCTCAAGGCCCCAAAATCAGGGGAGGTGGGACCAGGATCTGGGAATCCAAACAGCTTGGCTCTAAGCCACTCTCTCACCACACTGCAAAACACCTCCAAAACAGAAACTCCTCTTCTTCCCCCTCCTGTTACTACCTGAAAACAGCCAGAAGGGCTGTCACCGGGTCTGGAGGGTATGTCTGCTCAGGGTGTGCTGAGCTGACTCAAGAGAGCCAAGAGCACGCCTCAGTGACACCGGCCACCGCCCACAAGGTTGCAGAAAGTGGGGGTCATGACCATGCCGCGTCAGGACAAACATCCCTGGTCCCACCACCTCTTCCCCATGTGTCTAATTCCACTCTGGCCGGGCTCCAGGGTGACTCTTTTCAGACCAAATGCTCCCACTGGGCATCTGTAGGGGAGTCAGCAATCCCTAGGGGCCTTGAATCCCTTTGTTCTGGATTCCAAAGCTCTACTTATACAGTTTGTTAAAAATTAATAGGCTGTATCTTTAGAGCAGTTTTAGGTTTATAGAAAAACTGAGTAGACTGTGCAGAGACTTCCCATGTCCCCTCCTCCTCTATCCTCCCATCCCACCTGCAGTGTCTCCTAGTATTAACATCTTGCTTCAGTGTGATACATGCGTTACGACTGATGAACCAACGCTGATAGCTTACTCACCAAGTTCATAGAGCACAGGAGAGCCCACTCTGTGCCAAGAATTCTGTGGGTTCTGACAAACGCAGAATGTCACGTATCCATCACGGCTGTGTCACCCACCTATTTTCACTGCCCTAAAAATCCCTGAGCTCCACGTGGTCATACCTCTCTCTCTCTCTCCCCATAAGCCCTGGTGACCACTGGTCATTTTACTGTACCTACAAGTTTGCCTTTTCCAGAATGTCCTATAGCTGCAATCACATAGCAGGTAACTTTTTCAGACTGGCTCTTTTCACTTAGTATTTATTTAAGTTCCTCTGTCTTTTCATGGTTTGATAACTCACTTTTTTTTATTACTGAGTACGGAGAAGGCAATGGCACCCCACTCTAGTACTCTTGCCTGGAAAATCCCATGGACGGAGGAGCCTGGTGGGCTGCAGTCCATGGGGTCGCTAAGAGTCAGACATGACTGAGCGACTTCACTTTCCCTTTTCACTTTTATGCATTGGAGAAGGAAATGGCAACCCACTCCAGTGTTCTTGCCTGGAGAATCCCAGGGAGGGGGAGCCTGGTGGGCTGCCGCCTATGGGGTCGCACAGAGTCGGACACGACTGAAGCGACTCAGCAGCAGCAGCAGCAACATCCCATCATATGCTGCACCACCGTTTATCCATGTACCACTGTTTGTCCTCCTGAAGGACATCTTGGTTGCTTCCAATTCGGGGCAATTACAAATAAAACTTCTCTGAAAATGTGTGTGCAGCATTTTGTGTATTCATAAGTTTTCAACTCATTAACTCACTTGGACACAGCCTTTTTAAAAATAGCTCTATCAGCATGCTTTTCAATTTATAGGCAGCTAAAACCTTCACGGATTTTATTTTTCTGCTGCAACTTTT
This sequence comes from Oreotragus oreotragus, assembly GCA_006410675.1. Lineage (NCBI taxonomy): Eukaryota > Metazoa > Chordata > Mammalia > Artiodactyla > Bovidae > Oreotragus > Oreotragus oreotragus. The sequence goes on along the minus strand of SJYX01019074.1, from coordinate 112,689 downwards.
GAATCTCGGTATGCCTTATTACATTGGTGCCTGTTTGACAGCCCATCAATCAAACCTACAGCCTTTACTGGTGGCATCAACCACCTTCGTTCTCTTAACCTGTGCCATGACACCCACACATCTGACGTCTGTGTGTCATCTGTCCTCATCCTCATCAAAGACGGATCAAGACTGGAGCCTGGTGATTCCCACGGAGACCTAGTTTACTATTATTAATCAGTACTCTATGAATATGACAGACCATCCAGCTTCCCATTACCTTCTGCCCATGTTAGTCCATCCTGTCTATAAAGATATAATGAGAGACTTTTCTTAAACACCTTGTTGAAACCTGCTGCATTCCTCTGGTCTGAGTGTCTATAAGTGCTGATTTGCTTGGCTGACAATAAGGATCACACCGTGAGGTTTGGGAACATTCTCAGTAGAACCTAACAACGTTAGGACCTGCCAGCAAATATCACATGGCACAGCCTGACCTGAGTCCAAGACCCAGGTAACCCTGCTGATCCACCCATTCACAGAATTCACGGACAGACACAGTGACCCCCTCACCCACGGGGGAGTTTTGAAGCAGAAATAGCCACACCCAGGTGGCCAGAGGATTCCTGAACGCTGCTGAACAACGATTCAGAGACGGGTTGCGGTCACAATGCAGGATGCCCATGAGGCCCCAGGAAGCAGAGTGAAAAAGCACAGACTTTTTTTTTTTTTTTTTTGTATTTATTTATTTTTTTACACGAACTCCCAAACATGAACCCCCCTCCCACCTCCCACCCCACATCATCCCTCCAGAAAGAGGCTGTGGACAGGTGTCTCTCATGGTAGGGCCTACGTGGCTCTCCCAGTCCAGTGCAAGGTGAACATGCAGGCGCTGGCGGTGGAGAAATCAACCTCCCCTTCCCACCAGGCTACAGGCCCCACTTCCAACAAAGGGGGGCTCCCTGAGACACTGCAGCCCCTACTCCAGGGCGGGTTCGGAACCTGGATCCAGGGCAGGGCGGAGGCCCCTGCCGACTGGTCACTCGGAGCACCGGGGCGCTCGGGGCCAGGGCAAATTGGTGGTCTGTGTCTCACACCTGCACCCCAGTGAGGAGCGGGGGTTCACAGTGGAACACAGGCCTCCTCTTGCTGATGCAACCCGGCCACCGCCCTGGGACAGCCATCCTGGGTGGGGTGGGGAGGGGAAGGCTCGCAGCGCCGGCACTCAGTGGCAGGGAGGGGGCGCCCATACCCCACCCTGGTGAGGAGACCCCACACGTGAGCTGAGGCTCCTTACTGCCCTTGCTTCACAGTTCTGTTGCACTTCACGGACGAAACACAAATCCCACAACAGAAGGGCTAAGAATTATAAGACTGACGCCTCAGAGCATCCGTCTCCAAGTGCAGGGCCTTCTGGGCACCAGGCTCTGCGTGTCTGCACAGGTCACATGCCCTTTCAGCCAGCCCTGGAAAGGCTTTTTTCTTTTACTTTAAAATCACTGTTAGTTTGATCAAAAGGTCATAGACACTTGTCTTTCTCCAAATTAGCCGAGGGATCCTGACTGTATCAACAGATGCTTCCCAGGAGTGAGAACAGTAAGAAGCCCTGCCAGCCCCCGAGTCTCTGGCTCTGATAAACATTGATCTGCACGTGTGCTTTTCATAACCAATTAAATTCAAATACCATTTTAAGTTAAAACACCGTTTCTGTTTACTAAGAGAGTTACATGCATATTGTTTTTTAATCTTTTTGTTTTGTACAGGGGCATGGATGATGAATAAGGCTCTTATAGTGTCAAGTGAACAGCCACCGAAGGGACTCAGCCATCCATATACATGTCTCCATCCTCCCCAAATCCACCTCCCATCCAGGCTGCCACACACCACTAAGCAGAGTTTCATGTGCTCTACAGTAGGTCCTTGCTGGTTACCACTTTAAATGTAACAGTGTGTACTACATGCACTTGTTTCATCAGACAATGGATAATCCAGCCTCAGAAAACCAAGACAGGTACATGTTACACATGACAATCTATGATATACATATACCATCACGGTAGGTGAGGCTTGCCAGGTGGTGTTAGTGGCAAAGAACCCAGGTGCCAGTGCAAGAGACGTAAGAGACGCAGGTTCAACCCCTGGGTTGGGAAGATGCCCTGGAGGAAGGCATGGCAACCTGCTCCAGTGTTCCTGCCTGGAGAATCCCACAGACAAAGGAGCCTGGTGGGCTATAGTCCACAGGGTTGCAAGGAGTTGGACTGAAGCAACTTAGCACGCACACATCGTGGTAGGTCAAAACTAGGTACGACAATCATACGTTATATACAAATATATTAAATTGTGTATGCTTATACATATAAATGGAGAAGGGAATGGCAACCCACTCCAGTATTCTTGCCTGGAGAATCCCAGGATGGGGGAGCCTGGTGGGCTGCCGTCTATGGGGTCACACAGAGTCGGACACGACTGAAGTGACTTAGCAGCAGCACTTAGCAGCAGCATACATATAAAATCATATGTATATATGAATATCCATCTGTCTTATAAAGACATGGTTTAACAGTTATTGGAAAGGTCAAGTTCTGCATCTCACTGTGTGTACTTTCTTTTAGCAAATTGTGTCCAATTCCTACATCTCAGTGCAATGATTGCTTTAAAAAAAACACTGCATGACCAGGCTGACTCATGTCTAGCTTGTGATGATTACAGTTTACGGATGATTTCCAGCCATACTAGTATAGCATCATTTCTGATTCATTTTTATACTGGAATAAATACATTTGTCTGTTTGCTTTTTTCTTTCTGTCCTTTCTCTATTCTACACGTTCTTCTCCAATTCGGGTACATCAATTTGCATTTCAATCTAGTTTCCAAGTCACCAATAGCCACAGTCCACTTGGTATTGTTGGGATGGTTTATAACACTAGTCTCTCCTTTGCTAAGAAATAAGACCCAACCCGTATGCTCAGAGACAAGGGAGGGTATAAGGAAAACAGACTCAGAGAAAAGCTACATGACTCTTCTAATGGTGAAAAAAAAAAAAATAGAGGAGACCAGGGAACTCCCAAATGATGTCCATTTTGGAAAGTACTGTGATTTTAAGTAGAAAAATTTCCTATCAAACTATGGGCTTTGACTTAGTCTAATATAAAATCAGTCTGAAGTCACTGCCTATAAGCCATGGACAGGGGGATCTTCCCTCGAAGCTCAACTGGTAAAGAACCTGCCTGTAAGGCAGGAGACCCAGGTTCGATTCCTGGGTGGGGAAGATCCCCTGGAGGAGGAAATGGCACCCACTCCAGTATTCAGTATTCTTGCCTGGAGAATCCCATGGACAGGGGAGCCTGGACAGCCCTCCATGAAGATGCTCAGAAAGGAAAACAACGCGGTGGGAACTAAATTACACTCCAGCCTCCCACCATCTCAGCGTCCTGTGCACACGGCATTTAGGGCCACAGCTTCTCCAGGCCCTGCCCTGGTTTCCGGCATTGCAAAGGTGCGTGGGGCTCCAGGGTGCCTGCTCCAACTCAGGACTGGGGGCAGGCAGGGCACTGGGCCAGGCTGGGAGAGCCCCAGGAAGGGCTGTGTGGATAGCGGGCAGGATGAAAAGGAGGCACGCGACCTTCTGTGAACCTCTCGGTGGCCAACTACAGTCTCTAAACTTTTTTTTTAATTAGTTGTGCATCGATTTGATAAGGAAACACTAACTGAATCTTCCATTACTTCATGATGAGTTTTGCAAGGTCAAATTAAATGGCTTGACAGGATACATTTCTTATGAAGCAAAGAAAGGGATAAATTCACAAAAGAAAACAACCATTTCTTTGTTAATGGATGAAAAGGCCAATATTTAGCTCAACCCACATGTAAAAACCTAACCCTCCTTTCTGGGTAAAGTATAACTCACTTTTTACAATGAAATGAAGGCTGTTGACAGGTAAAAAACTTTTTTTTTTTTTTTTGTTTGCAGGGAGANAAACAACCATTTCTTTGTTAATGGATGAAAAGGCCAATATTTAGCTCAACCCACATGTAAAAACCTAACCCTCCTTTCTGGGTAAAGTATAACTCACTTTTTACAATGAAATGAAGGCTGTTGACAGGTAAAAAACTTTTTTTTTTTTTTTTTTGTCTCCAGAGAAAGAAAGACGGAAGTACTGAAACTCTCCGAGTTCTCACGCACAAATTCATGTATAGTGTTGGCTTTGTAGCTCTTTCCAAACAGAGATCTAAAAAGGAAGTTTAGTTTTTCTTTACTGAAATATACAGAACCACAGGCTTTGCCTAGATAGAGCTTTATTAAATATTACATTGACATTACATGGCTCTAATCATAAAAGAAGGGCCTCATATGATTTATCCAACATTATTCAAACTCCAGATCACATTTTTCTGGAAAATAATGCCATCATCTTGTCAAGAGTTAGGCGTACTGGCAGCAGTCCTCCTCAATATCACAAAATTTTGAATCTTCACTGAAGTTGGCTTTAAATTTTCCTGGTCTTTTATCCAGCAAAAATACTGTCTGAAGATGCCATGTGAAATTACACACCACCAACGGGGAAAGCACAGGAGACACAGGTTCAATCCCTGGGTCAAGAAGATTCCCTGGAGGAGGAAAAGGCAACCCACTCCAGGATTGTTGCCTGAAAAATCCAATGGACCGAGGAGCCTGGCGGGCTACAGTCCAGAGGACTGCAGAGTCAGATACGCTTGAGCACACACGCCACAAGAGGGGAAAAAATCTGCCAAATACACTAAGACCCTCTGAGCTGGAAAACGCATCCCAAATTCAAATCTGTTTAAACGTGAAGGTATGCCAAGGAGGGGAGGGATGTATTTCTTAGAAATCAGCTAAATACACATTTTAAATAATTGGGAAAGAAGAGGGTAATCATGCAATCCAGTGAGATAAAGTAATGACTTAAGAAATTGCAAATCAGAGACTAAAACGCTGAAGTGTTAGTCTCCGAAGAAGTGCTTTTTTTTTTTTTTTCTTTTTCCAGAGAAGTACTTTTGTTGCAATGACCAAAAAAGTGAATCAGAAGCAAAAGAGGTGAGCAGTATGAAGAAAAATAAAGAGGTAAGCCTCTTGACCTGGGGAGATGAGACATTTTGGAAGCCACCCACAGGCAGGGAAGCATCAGAATGAGGCAATCAGAACGGGTCCACTGCAGTCAGTGGAGGAGGGGGTCAGGCTGGCTCCAGTAGAAACCAGTGGTGATAATCCAGTGAATTCAGGGAATGTGCCTAGCTCAGCAACTCACAGTGGACAAACCACAAGACCGTGGGGAGGAGCAGCGGGGCGTCTGTGTTCTTGAGCCGTGGGAGAAGCCAAGGGCACAGCTGGAGAGGAACTAAGTCAAGGCAAGGCAAGGCAAAATCAGGCCTGCCCTACCCCAGCTCTGCAAAGGAATTGGCAGAAAAGCCAGGGGCAAATCAAGTCAGGAACCCCCCGGGCGAGCAGTGGGTTTCTCGCCTCGCCACCTGGGGTACAATATCTGCCCATCCACCGTGCCCCACACCTGTCCCGGGGGTCTCCGCAGCTCAGTAGAGGCTGGCTTCCAAGTAGGGTGAGTCAGTCAACCTCTACAGCCCATTCCAGCTGAGTTACCAGTAAGGTGAAGAATAACTGCAAGACTCCGTCGCAGAAAGGAGCCAGAAAAAGAAGGAGATGCTATCAAAGCCACGCACTGCAGTGGGGCGTGACGGAGCGAAGGCAAGGGAAGGGGGTTTGGGGGGTCAGGGACGGTGGAGACCAGAAAAGGGACAGTGAGACCCAGCAGCACAGAGGAGGGAGAAAAATAAATACAAGGCCAAGCATCTGCTTTCACGGCATCGCTGCTGGTCTTGTTGTTTAGTCACTAAGTCGTGTCCGACTGTTTTGCGACCCCATGGACTGTATGTATCACCCACCCCCTCACCACCAGCTCCTCTGTCCAGGGACTTTTCCAGGCGAGACTACTGGAGTGGGTTGCCATTTCCTTCTCCAGGGGATCTTCCAGACCTAGAGATCGAACTTGCAATTTCTGTATCAGCAGGTGGTTTCTTTACCAGTGAGCCCCCTGGGTTTACATAGGCTTTTATGCCAATAGCAAGGAGATATATGGTGTGTCTGCCCAGTGGCAACTGCAAAGTTTGAATTTCAGCCCCAAATCACACGGCCAGTGAGAAACACCTCCATCCTCCTCTCTATGCCTCAGCATTTTCATCTGCAAAGTGGACACTGGCTAGATAAGTCCTTCCCCAAACTGACTGACCATCAGAATCACTCAGGGCACTTTTTCTAAATACAGATTCCTGGGCTCCGCGCTCCACCTGGGAGAGCAGAATCCTTGGGGGTGGGGTACAGGAGTCTCCGTGTTAACAGCCAGGTTTGCAAACAGTGAACTGCAATGATTCCCCTGGGCATTCCCCATCCAAACATCCTCTGAGTTCATGAACCGTAAACGTAGAAGTAATACCTTGTGGCTGATCCAAATCCGAGCTGAACTTGGGGCCTCTTCCTTCATAAATAAATAAATGAAAACACTGGTGCAATGCACAGTGGCAGAGGTGGAGGCTTCGAAGAAGACTCGCTCTTGGGAAGGGGAAAGGGGGGGCCAGACACACAGTAAGGAATTCAGTGAACCTTTATAGGTGAGCCTGAGAAAAAAAGAAGCTGAGGTGTCATGAGGACTTACCATGCTCTAAATATTTTCACATGTGCATCTCATTTAATGTGTTAGTTTTAGGTGTATAGCAAAGCGATTCAGTTATATATATATACATATTTTTTTTCAGATTATTTTCCATGCTGGTTATTGCAAGGTACTGAATATAGTTCCCTGTGTTCTACAGTAAATTCTTGTTGCTTATCTCTCTGTGTGGGCTTCCCAGGTGGCACAAATGGTAAAGAATCTGCCTGCCAATGCAGGAGATGTAAGAGACACAGGTTAGCTCGCTGGGTCAGGAAGATCCCCTGAAGGAGGGCACAGCAATCTACTCCAGCATTCTTGCCTGGAGAATCCCAGGGATAGAGAAACCTGGCAGGCTACAGGCCATAGGGTCGCACAGAGTTGGACACAACTGAAGCGACTTAGCACACACAGACACACACACCTCTCTCTTGAGCGTAGCAGTTTGTATCTGTTAATCCCATACTCGTAATTTATCCCTCCCTCCCACTTCCTTTCCCCTTTGAAAACCATAAGTTTTTCTACACCTTCATCTCATTTAATGCTCCTACACAACCTGGGAAGCTAGATATCTGGAAATCACACACTTATAAATAGACTAGGTTAGAGCAACTTGTCAGAAAATGTGCAGCATATAACTGCAAGAGTTGCATCTTCTTGATTCCAAGTCCATTGCTCCGTTTACATACCATCTACAGAGTCCCTTGGCCTCCCACTTTAACCAACCAATCTAAAGCAGCAGAATATTCTAGATAGCAGGGGAGTGGTTGTTTTCCTTGGATTATTTAAAAAAATGTGGGGCCCTGGTGAGGCGTGCAGGGTCTTCATTCCCCAACCAGGGATTGAACCCACACCTCCTGTGGTGGAAGTGAGGGATCTTAACCACTGGACTGCCAGTGAAGTCCCTAGATAGCAGGGTTGAAAGAGCAAATGTCATACGGGCTCCTCTCATCTTCATTCCTTCCCAGACCCCGTTCCACTGCACCCTGTCCAGGGCCCCACAAGGGTCAGACACTGCGGTTCTGACAGCACCGCCCCAGCTGTCGATGACCTTATTCCTCCAGCTTCTTCGCTCTGAAAACCCAAGGATGGAAGGAGCTGGACACCCTAGTCCTGGTGCTTCCGTGTGGCTCCCGCCCCACCTGGTCTTGCCCTGTTGGTCAGCCTGGTTCTCCAGCCCACCCCTACCCTGGTGCTTCTCTTCTTCCTCATGGGAAGCCTGGCCAGGACTCTGCCTCCCCAGCTCCAGCCAACCCCTATCCAGGTGATCAAATCAAATACACTGTATTGTTAGAGTGTATTATTATTAGTGTATTATAATAATACACTGTACATATATCCTTGTACACTGTACACAGGATCACAGTCTCACCTCAATGGGCCTCGTGGAACGACCATTCCCTGAGTCAAGATCCTAGGCTCAGCAACAAGATTCACATAGCCCAGACCCTCACCTCGTCGGTCTGAGCCCATAATGTTCCAGAACTAGGACTGAGGCTTTTACAGCCCTTGGGCCAAGTGTCTGGACTGAACTGCTCACGGCAAGGTCTACTTCTGTGCCAAGGTGAATGAGCCTAAAGTTGCCCCAGGGCCACCCTGCAGAGCTGACGACCATGCTGTCTCTTCCCTCTCGGCGAGGGAAGAAGACATTCTCTCAGGCTGCTACACTCAGTTAACAAAGACGCCAAGGCTGAAAGAGCTGAACAAACTATAAGAAACTGCACATTAGAAGAGACAGGTGCCTTAAGACTAGAGAAACCATAGTATCCCACCTGACACTTTGTTCGGCGTCCTTAGGATTGGACAGAAGACCACACACTCACCCACTAAAGAGCCACAAATACAACACAGAGAAGCACCAGTTTAACTTGTTTCAAATATTGAAAACATCAAACAGACTGAGCACTGAGTTAGTAACTCTGCCATCCTGGGAGGGCCATTTATCGGAAGGCCAAGATCAAGTGTCCTTTAACAGTATACTGAAGCCTCATGGAAGAAAAGTTATGACCAACCTAGACAGCATATTAAAAAGCAGAGACAGTACTTTGCCAACAAAGGTCTGTCTGGTTAAAGCTATGGTTTTTCCAGTGGTCATGTATGGATGTGAGAGTTGGACTAAAAAGAAAGCTGAGTGCAGAAGAATTGATGTTTTTGCACTGTGGTGTTGGAGAAGACTCTTGAGAGTCCCTTGGACTGCAAGGAGATCTAACCAGTCCATCCTAAAGGAGATCAGTCCTGGGTGTTCATTGGAAGGACTGATGCTGAAGCTGAAGGTCCAGTACTTTGGCCACCTGATGGAAAGAGCTGATTCATTTGAAAAGAGCCTGATTCTGGATAAGATCAAAGGCAGGAAGAGAAGGGGGCAACAGAGGATGAGATGGTTGGATGGCATCACTGACTCAATGGCCATGAGTCTGAGTAAGCTCTAGGAGTTGGTGATGGACAGGCAAGCCTGGTGTGCTACAGTCCAAGGAGTTGCAAAGAGTCGAACACGACTAAGTGACTCAACTGAACTGAACTGAAGCTTCATGGATCACCCCATTTACCAACATGCTCCCCTAAGAATACGAGTAAGCAGCTTCCCCACACAAACAATCCCTTAATATCAGGAACACCGTATTGAGGAGCTATGCCAGGAAAACAATCACCCACCTTCATCTGATGCAAAAACATTCAAAAAGCTACATACTACCCAGAACCAGTCATCTTGTCATCACGTCAACCCAGAATCGTGTCATCACAGTTTCCACAGGTACATTCAGGGGACACAACAGTGATGACACAGGTGGGCGTCTGTCCCCACAAAAGGCAACACGGGGACAGGCCAGTCAAAGTGAAAGTGTTACTTGCTTAGTCATGTCTGACTCTTTGCGACCCATGGACTGCAGCCCTGCCAGGCTCCTCTGTCCATGGGGATTCTCCAGGCAAGGATACTGGACTGGGTTGCCATGCCCTCTTCTCCAGGCGAGGATACTGGACTGGGTTGCCATGCCCTCTTCTCCAGGCGAGGATACTGGACTGGGTTGCCATGCCCTCTTCTCCAGGCAAGGATACTGGACTGGGTTGCCATGCCCTCTTCTCCAGGCGAGGATACTGGACTGGGTTGCCATGCCCTCCTCCAGGGGATCTTCCTGACCCAGGGACTGAACCCAGGTCTCCGGCATTGCAGGCAGATTCTTTACCATTTGTGCCACAAGGGAAGTCCAGGCCAGTCAAAGCTAAAGACTATAATCCTACTTGGGTGACTGCCTGACCAACACAGGGTGGGAGATGTTTTTCAAACTTGAGTAGAAACCAAAAGCATGTGTGCAGGTCCAGTGGATGTCCTTCCAGTTGCTGGCACACGAGGGGAGAACCTAGGCCACCAGAAAGGCCCACTCTGGGCCCACGGACACTGTCTGCCTGGATTCTGATCGACAGGGCTGCCTGCAGGCCCAAGCCTGTGCTCTGTCATCCAGGTAGGAAAACCCTTTCTGGTTCTTTCCTATGGGTCCAATCAAAAGAAAAGAGAGACAGAGACAGATATATGGGGCCGGGAAGAGGGGTTATGCTATTCATCAGTACATAAGGCATGCGAGAGGACCAGCAGCTGCCTCACGGACCCCTGGCCTCAAATGTGTTTCTGGAGTGTTCCAAACCAAGAGTAAATTTCGGATATGAATGAATTTTTAAATTTTTACTTTTTTGGCCATGCTTCACAGCATGTGGGAGCTTAATTGTCTGATCACAGATCGAACCCACATCCCCCGCATTGGAAGCACAGAGTCCTCACCACTGAGCTGCCAAGGAAGCCCCAGGAACGAATCTTTTTTGATGGATGTCAATTCTTCAGGGTCCCCAACTCCAGCCCCTGGTCCTGGGACCTACAGGACCCCTGAGCAGGCGGAGTAGAGCCTCTCCCACCCTCCCAGATGGAGGCCACATGGGAACTTGACGGTGGGAGGGAGAGCTACTGTCACAAAATTATTCTGCCCTGGATTGGTGGAGCCTGCTCCTGGAAGTGCAGGGCAACCTATAAATCAGGCCTCCAGCCCCTAAGAAGTTATTTTTATTTAAAAGAATATTTTAATGTCTTCTTTCACATCTTATGATGAAAAAAAGAATAACTTTTGATATATAGCACAAACAAGTGGTAACATGCAATTTAATGGAGCATTTTTAAGTGGGAAACTGTGATTCTGAAAAAAAGCCACAAGGCCAGGGCACGAACCTGAATGAGTTTACGGCTGGGGTGCTGAGAACGTGAGGCGTCTGGCTCCGTAATCCTTACTGCTTTTGACAAACGAGCAAACCGAAGCTCAGAGAGATTAAGTTCTTTAGCCAAGCTCATCTTGCTAGAAGCTAGTTCACCTCCAGTTCATCCCTCCTCCTTAGCCTCACAAACACACACACACACACACACAATGAGAGAGGCAGACACACACGCATACACTTGTCTGCCTCCATGAGCATTTATTTCTACTCTATCTCAATCCAAAAAGCAACTGAGAGAGGAAAAATGAAGAAAAGATGATCACTCAGGTGAAGTTTAGCCCACGAGAAATCCAACCAAGAGTTGCGATGCAAAATGACAGCCACAAATTTGGTTCTGAGATGACCTCCTTGGGGTAAGAACGTGATATTTCATCACTAGAAAAATCCTTTCTCACCCCCAATAGTAGAAGGCAAACTAAAACAGTGAACATTTCCTCATCTTAATAGGAAAAGAATTCATCAATTAAGATATAGCTAGTGGGTAAGTGAAGTAGTGAAATCATAGACAACCACGTCAAGCTCACTTTGCAAGCCTGGGAGAGGCAATAATGACCTGGACGACAACACATCCCTGACTTGTTAAAAGTGAAGTCAGACAGAGAAAGACAAGCATCTTATGCTATCCCTTGTATGTGGAATCTTAAAAAATGATATAAAAGGTCATAGTTACAAAACAAAATACATTCACAGACAATGGCACCCCACTCCAGTGTTCTTGCCTGGAGAATCCCAGGGACGGGGGAGCCTGGTGGGCCGCAGTCCATGGGGTCGCGAAGAGTCGGACACGACTGAGTGACTTCACTTTCACTTTTCACTTTCCTGCACTGGAGAAGGAAATGGCAACCCACTCCAGTTGCCTGGAGAATCCCAGGGACGGGGGAGCCTGGTGGGCTGCCATCTATGGGGTCGCACAGAGTCGGACACGACTGAAGCGACTTAGCAGCAGCAGCAGCAGCAGCATTCACAGACACGGTTACAAAAGAAATGGGTGGGAGACAGTTTGCGACGAACATATAAACACTACTACATATGAAATAAACAACAAGGACCTAATGTACAGCACAGGCAACTATACTCAGTATCTTACAACAACCTACAAAGGTCTGCCTGCTGGCTCGGACTGTAAAGGATTCCCCTGCGATGTGGGAGACCCAAGTTCAACCCCTAGGTCAGGAAGATCCCCTGGACAAGGGCATGGCTACCCACTGCAGTCGTCTTGCCTGGAGAATCCCACGGACAGAGGAGCCTGGGGGGCTACAGTCCACGGGGTCGCAGAGGACTCGACACGACTGAGCGACTAACGCTGTCACACTTTCGCTTTCATAGAGGAAAAAACCGAAAAGAAGGTGTGTGTGTGTGTGTGCAGCTGAATCACTTTTCTGTACACAAGACACTAACACAACACGGTAAATTAACTATACTTCCATTTTTAAAATGGTTACAAAAAAAAGGGGGGGTGGATCTCTGGAGATGCTGGGGTTTAATGTTTTTGACTGTCTGTCCAAAAGGAGCAATAAAAGAAAGACAAGATAAATGGTGGTTGGAAGTGTTATAGGAGGAAACCAAGCCACCTGCCCTAACACACGCAGTTTCAAAACTCCCGTGGGGGCGCTAGGAGGTGTGAGCATCACCCGACAGGCCTGCCCTTTTGTGCACACCTGCACAGCAGCGGTACAACTTTCTCTAATTAAACAAGGGAGACAAAGCTGTCCCCTAGCACAGCCCTCACCAACCTCCAACGGAAAACACATGTCCTCCTGAGACTGCCACCTGAGATTCCCAGCGCCAAATTAACTCTCCAAACATACAGACAACGCCCGTGAAAAACAATGCCTGGAAGCCGACTAAAAGCAAACATAATGAGCAAAGACAGCAGTTTCCCACTAAGGTCTCCAAATGAGCGACTCCGCCTGTGCTTATAACACCTGACGTTAAACATGAACGATAAGAGAAAACGCTTCAGTGTGACGGCAAACAGCAGACACGAGGGGCCTGACACTGGACAGGATCCACATTTCAGTCATAAGCAGGCATTTCAGTCAGATGAGAAGTGACTGTGAGGCAAAATTGCTTCCCAGGTGGCACAGGGGTAAAGAACCCCCCTCCCAACGCAGGAGACGCAGGTTTGATTCCCAGGTCGGGAAGATCCCCTGGAGGAGGAAATGACAACCCACTCCAGTATCCTTGCCTGGAGAATCCCATGGACAGAGGAGCCATGGTGGGCTACAGTCTATGGGGCTGCAATGAGTCAGATACGACTTAGCTCACGTGTGCGCGCACACACACACAAATGACAGAAAGATGCCTTCGGTCAGCTGTTAACATGTCTTTTATTTTTTTTAATCTTATTGGGGAATAATTAACTTACAATGTTGTGCAAGTTTCAGGTGCAGAGCAAAGTGAATCCACTATACACATGCCCACATCCACTGTTTTTTTGGTTCTTCTCCCATACAGGCCGTCACAGAGAACTGAGCCCCCTGTGCTATATAGCAGGTCCCCGATAGGTCCACATTAGTTATCGATTTTATATACAGTAGTGCACAGGTGCCAATCCCAGTCTTCCAGTTTATCCCTCTCCTCCTTAACCCCTGTCACCCTACGGTTATTTTCTAAAGCTGTAACTCTGTTTTGGTTCTAGAGATAAGCTCATGCTTGAGTGCTAAGTCACTTCAGTCTGTTCAGTTCTTTGCAATCCTATGGACTGTAGCCCACCAGACTCCTCTGTCCATGGGATTCTCCAGGCAAGAATACTGGAGTGGGTTGCCATGCCCTCCTACAGGGGATCCTCCCAACCCAGGGATGGTTTAATCTGTAGCCTTTTTTTATATTCCACATATAAGCACTATCACATAATATCTGTCTGACTTATTTCATCCAGTATAAGAATCTCTAGGTCCATCCAGGTTGTTGCAAATGGCATGGTTTTATTTTTTTACATCTGAGCAATGTTCTATTGTATATGTGTACCACGTCTGCTTTATCCTTTCTTCTGCTGATGGGCTTTTAGGTGGCGTCCATGTCCTGGCTACTGTGTACAGAGCTGCAGTGAACACTGGGGCACATCTATCTTTTCAAATTATTTTTTCTCCAGATACATGCCCAGGAGTGAGATTGCTGGATCACACTGTAGCTCTCTCCACCCTCCAGAAAACAGGTACAGGTACCAGTCCCTCCCAATACATCTTTTAAAAGTGACCCCCACCACGCAGTCAGCTATATCAGAACAGCAAAACTGCTTTCTCAGAAGGGATTGGCTATTTTGATTAAGGATGACAGGAGTTCTCTGGCAAACAGCATTTTCCAAAAGCTCGGTAAAGGCTCCCGGTCAAAACACTGCCCGGTGGTCACGCGCAGTAGCAACAGAGCCCGGAGAACCAGTCTCCTTGGCTGACTGTGATTGTGTTCGTCACCCTGCTGCTTTCCCAGAAAAACGCTTATTCCTTTCATGACTCAGCTCGAGTCCTACCTGTACAGTCATTTGCTTGTTTATCACTTGCTGACACCAAACCATTAGCTCCAGGAGGGAAAGGTCCCTTCTGTCCTGTTCACCAATGTCACCCCGGGACGAGGCCACCACCTGGCTGGTCACGTGTGCTCAAGAATGCCTCTTGGCATTGTGGCTCATTCAGTGTTTACTGAATGGATGGGTCAATTAACATAATTAAATAATTATGCATGTAATTAACATTATCAAGAATCATGAACTCCCTAAAGCACACCATCATACTATCACAACAGTAACAGCTTGCCAAAATGGAGGGGGTAGGGGGGAAGGGACAGTAATTGCCTATGGAGGATAAATGTTTCTACCGAGTTTTGGAAGACCTTTTGAAAAGCAGCTGATAAGATGATGGCCCTGGGACTCTGGCCCAGGTGAATATGTATCTCTCTAATGGGAAGTCAGTCTGGCCCTCTGAACTTGCCACGGTGCTGAACAAAGCCCCGCTGCAATGATGTGATTGGTCAGGTCCCCGAGGACGGTGCCCTGGCCGATGATGGCACACTGTCTAAGCGGCCAGGCTTACACGAAAGCAGTATGAGCCAGGCCTTCTTTCCACACATCCAGGAGCTCTAACTAGAAGCCAAAGATCTTCTCTGATACTCTGAAGACAATACCCAACAATGGGTCTTCTCTTAACAGCCTCGATTTTGGATGCCAGAGGCACGCAGCAAGCGTAGCATAAANGGTCCCCGAGGACGGTGCCCTGGCCGATGATGGCACACTGTCTAAGCGGCCAGGCTTACACGAAAGCAGTATGAGCCAGGCCTTCTTTCCACACATCCAGGAGCTCTAACTAGAAGCCAAAGATCTTCTCTGATACTCTGAAGACAATACCCAACAATGGGTCTTCTCTTAACAGCCTCGATTTTGGATGCCAGAGGCACGCAGCAAGCGTAGCATAAATCAGGGGCTGTTAAGGCTTAAGACATCCACGTTCTGCACCAGGCAAACCCACACACAGCAGAGACTCCACGGATAACGTCAGAGCTAAAATACTCAGGATATTACTAAAACTGAAAATTTGAATGGAAATGATCAATTTCCACTTTGATAAATGAAAACTAGAGTCTGCTCCTACTAGTGAATTTAAAAAGCAACCTAAGATCATATTTTCCATTTCCACCAGATTATAGTTTAAAATCTAAGAAACTTAGAACTTGAGCGAAAAGGGAAACATCATTGTTAAATATCATTAAATATTTTGATGTAATTTATAAGAAAAAGGTTTGAAGTTTCACATATGTACCATATTTTTCATAAATTATAAAAATAAACCGGTTAAAGCGCCTTGCTATAACTCTCAGATATCCTACACAACGTAACAAGGCAAGCTGTTGTTTTGAACTTATCCCAAAGGTATTTGGAAGTTAAATCCATCAGATATGACAAGAAAATATATATTCATTCTAAAAAGATGACTTAGATGAAGTAAGTTTTCCAAGCTACAGTCAATATCCATTCAACGACAGGAACTCAGCTGCAGAAGGAATTTCATTATCATCCTTTCCTCCAGCTTATAAGCCATTCCCTCCATTGACAAAGATGGATTTGGATTTTATGTAACTCATGAGCAACAGAGCCCCAGGCAAGAGAGCACAAGGCCACCTCCGGACTACCCGTGAAATTCCCCTGGGGGGACCAGGGTTGGGCAAATCAGTAGCAGCTGCAATCTTGTGTACCACAGTCCCTAAACCTCACTGCTCGAATGAACAGCTTTAATCCTTATTTTTATTATTTGGCTGTTATTTCCCCTGAAATTTTGAACTTTTTAAAAATATTGAGTGTGCGCATAATTTTTTGTTTTTTATTATATGTAGCAGCTACCACACGGCACCCCAGTCCAGTACTCTTGCCTGGAAAATCCCATGGATGGAAGAGCCTGGTGGGCTGCAGTCCATGGGGTCGCTAAGAGTTGGACACAACTGAGCGACTTCACTTTCACTTTTCGCTTTCATGAATTGGAGAGGGAAACGGCAACCCACTCCAGTGTTCTTGCCTGGAGAATCCCAGGGATGGGGGAGTCTGGTGGGCTGCCGTCTATGGGGTCGCACAGAGTCAGACACAACTGAAGCGACTTAGCAGCAGCAGCAGCTACAGGAAAGCTGGAGGGGAAGAGGTCAAGAGCCCTTTTCAAGAGATTTTATTACCAACAAGAAAGTCCTTCAGCTGGGTTTGGAAACAAAGTTACTGAGTACGTTGCCAAGTTTAACAGGTCTTGATGGTATTTGAGCAAATGTTACCCATTTGTAGTTTAAGAACATATAAAAATATTTCCTTTGAATAATAAAGGCATATTCAAGTGACAGGAATTCTCCCTCAGAAAGGTCTCCCAGGATGGAGTTACCTCATCACTTGAAAGAAGGCGGATCTCCATCACCTGGACGGTAGACTTCGTGTTTCCAGCAGACGCAGTCAAACGCAAGCCTTGACTACTGAGCGAGGAGAAAGTCCCCTTTTGTCAAAAGTGACTTTTACCAACTGGCTCCTGTGACAGCAGTAAGAAGTGAGGCTGAAATCTGGAGGAAATGCCTGAGGTTCACAGCAAGGAGCTCTGGAGGGGCCTGGCAAGTCTTGGGGAGACCGGTCAATATACCTACTGCAGATGCTCAAGACCCCCCAAAGACATGGTTGGATCAACTGAGCAAAGCCTCTATACAGGCCTGCAAAATCTGGAGGCGATTCTGCCCTGGGAACCTTAGGATTCCACCTTCCTAAGTGTCCTCGCTCACTGCTTCCACCCTTGGCAATGTGCAGTTATCAAAAGGGGTTGGGCTGGACTTCCCCCTGGCCGTCCACTGGTGAAGCCTTCACTGAAGGGGGTGCGGGTCTGATCCCACATGCCATGAAGCCAAAAAAGGGTGGTGGGGGGAAATGTATTGAACTAAATAAAACTAAAAATACAACAAATCAACTTTAAAAAATTATTTTTTTAAAGTGGCAGAGGTTTGCATTGTCACCAGCTCTCTGTGAGGCCTCGGGCCTCAGTTTCTTCATCTATAAAATGAGGTGATTAAACTGAAGCAAAGATTGCCTACCTTTTATTTCATCACACAGGTGCCTGCTTTTGAAAGGTTTTAGTTACTAATGAAATAAACAATACAGTTTACTAGCTCAGAGCAACTGCAACTTGACTGTAGAAGTAAGCCTCTTCCCCAGTTGTTTGAAATACAGGTCC
>SJYX01019074.1:73031-92733 GCA_006410675.1 Oreotragus oreotragus | reverse complement strand
CCGTCTATGGGGTCGCACAGAGTCGGACACGACTGAAGCGACTTAGCAGCAGCAGCAGCTACAGGAAAGCTGGAGGGGAAGAGGTCAAGAGCCCTTTTCAAGAGATTTTATTACCAACAAGAAAGTCCTTCAGCTGGGTTTGGAAACAAAGTTACTGAGTACGTTGCCAAGTTTAACAGGTCTTGATGGTATTTGAGCAAATGTTACCCATTTGTAGTTTAAGAACATATAAAAATATTTCCTTTGAATAATAAAGGCATATTCAAGTGACAGGAATTCTCCCTCAGAAAGGTCTCCCAGGATGGAGTTACCTCATCACTTGAAAGAAGGCGGATCTCCATCACCTGGACGGTAGACTTCGTGTTTCCAGCAGACGCAGTCAAACGCAAGCCTTGACTACTGAGCGAGGAGAAAGTCCCCTTTTGTCAAAAGTGACTTTTACCAACTGGCTCCTGTGACAGCAGTAAGAAGTGAGGCTGAAATCTGGAGGAAATGCCTGAGGTTCACAGCAAGGAGCTCTGGAGGGGCCTGGCAAGTCTTGGGGAGACCGGTCAATATACCTACTGCAGATGCTCAAGACCCCCCAAAGACATGGTTGGATCAACTGAGCAAAGCCTCTATACAGGCCTGCAAAATCTGGAGGCGATTCTGCCCTGGGAACCTTAGGATTCCACCTTCCTAAGTGTCCTCGCTCACTGCTTCCACCCTTGGCAATGTGCAGTTATCAAAAGGGGTTGGGCTGGACTTCCCCCTGGCCGTCCACTGGTGAAGCCTTCACTGAAGGGGGTGCGGGTCTGATCCCACATGCCATGAAGCCAAAAAAGGGTGGTGGGGGGAAATGTATTGAACTAAATAAAACTAAAAATACAACAAATCAACTTTAAAAAATTATTTTTTTAAAGTGGCAGAGGTTTGCATTGTCACCAGCTCTCTGTGAGGCCTCGGGCCTCAGTTTCTTCATCTATAAAATGAGGTGATTAAACTGAAGCAAAGATTGCCTACCTTTTATTTCATCACACAGGTGCCTGCTTTTGAAAGGTTTTAGTTACTAATGAAATAAACAATACAGTTTACTAGCTCAGAGCAACTGCAACTTGACTGTAGAAGTAAGCCTCTTCCCCAGTTGTTTGAAATACAGGTCCATACTGTCACAGACCTGGGGCACTAAGGTTCTCAGCTGATTTTAACACATTTACTCGATGACTCTTAGGCTGCAACCTGCAACTCCAGATGTCCATTTCATCCAGCGCTACTCAGGTCAGCAAAGCCCAAACATGGAAGCACCCGTGAGGCTTTATGGAAGCAGACAAAGCAGAAGTGAGCAACTACGCAGCATTCGGCTCCACGCCAGACCCACAGAGTGAGCAGTGGCTCTGGACTCAAGCACCCTGGTCTGTGACAAGTAAGGAAACTATTTGTTCTGTGGTTTNGATGTCCATTTCATCCAGCGCTACTCAGGTCAGCAAAGCCCAAACATGGAAGCACCCGTGAGGCTTTATGGAAGCAGACAAAGCAGAAGTGAGCAACTACGCAGCATTCGGCTCCACGCCAGACCCACAGAGTGAGCAGTGGCTCTGGACTCAAGCGTCCTGGTCTGTGACAAGTAAGGAAACTATTTGTTCTGTGGTTTTCATCGTTCAGTCACTAAGTTGTGCCTGATTCCTTGTGATCCGATGGACTGCAGCACATCAGGTTCCCCTGTCCTTCACCATCTCCCAGAATTTGCTCAGATTCATGTCCATTGAGTTGGTCATGCTATAGAACCATCTGTTTTGAGCGCTGTGCTAATAAAGTCAAGGTATGAATTCTCCCAGCCTTTTAGTTCAGTTCAGTTCAGTTCAGCCGCTCAGTCGTGTCTGACTCTTTGCGACCCCATGAATCGCAGCACGCCAGGCCTCCCTGTCCATCACCAACTCCCGGAGTTCACTCAAACTCACGTCCATCCAGTTGGTAATGCCATCCAGCCATCTCATCCTCTGTCATCCCCTTCTCCTCCTGCCCCCAATCCCTCCCAGCATCAGTCTTTTCCAATGAGTTAACTCTTTGCATGAAGTGGCCAAAGTACTGGAGTTTCAGCTTTAGCGTCATTCCTTCCAATGAACACCCAGGACTGATCTCCTTTAGAATGGACTGGTTGGATCTCCTTGCAGCCCAAGGGACTCTCAGGAGTCTTCTCCAATACCACAGTTCAAAAGCATCAATTCTTCAGTGCTCAGCTGAAGTCCAACTCTCACATCCATACATGACTACTGGAAAAACCATAGCCTTGACTNCCATCCATTGGATTTTCCAGGCAAGAGTACTGGGGTGGGGTGCCATTGCCTTCCCCGAGCAGGGAACCTAGGCTATACATACAGTAAATCACAAAGCTTTTATCCTGTCTCTTATACACATCTAGATGTGTATAAGAGACAGGCTTTTCAATATGCTATCTAGGTTGGTCATAACTTTTCTTCCAAGGAGTAAGCGTCTTTTAATTTCACGGCTGCAGTCACCATCTGCAGTGATTTTGGAGCCCAAAAAAAATAGTCTGACACTGTTTCCACTGTTTCCCCACCTATTTCCCATGAAGTGATGGGACCAGATGCCATGATCTTCACTTTCTGAATGTCGAGATTTAAGCCAACTTTTTCACTCTCCTCTTTCACTTTCATCAAAAAGCTTTTTAGTTCCTCTTCACTTTCTGCTATGAGGGTGGTGTCATCTGCATACCTGAGGTTATTGATATTTCTCCCAGCAATCTTGATTCCAGCTTGTGCTTCTTCCAGCCCAGCGTTTCTCATGATGTACTCTGCATATTAGTTCAGTTAGGCCCAGCCTATCCTAGGATGGCAAGTTTCCACAAAGCCAGATCAGACTCAGCCAAGCTTGTGGGGCCAGCGGGGTGGGCGTGGGGTAGGGCAACAGGTGTTAGTCAGGCTCATTTCTGCGTGAGCAACCCTGGCAGGTACACAGAAGCCCGTGTTCAACTCCATCCACCTCGAGAATGGACCACCGAAGTCAAATGCAGCCTTCACAGGACAAGCAGACTTTAGGTCCCAGAAGTAAGTCAGGCAAAGAGGAACGAGCTTGCCCCAAAGATCTAAAGCATGAGCTATAGTAACAGCACTCAGGCCGACTCCTCACCCCAATACTAGAAATGATAAACCATTGGGGGGACCAACTACAGACAATCTACCAAGATGCGGCACTGCAAAGGTATCCATCTGTGAAAAGAAACCCTGGATGCGAGTGAGAGAGGGTGGCGCTTCAAAATTCTAAAGGAAGATGACTCCAAGCTCTGAATTCTACGCCAAGCCAAACCAGCAGCCTGCGGGATGAGTGAGATACAGACATTTCCGCACACAAGTTCTCAAAACGTGCCATTTCCTCTGTCCTCTCTCTAGGGTAGAAGGTGTGCTCTCTCAGGACAAAGAGTCCACCAAGAAAGAGTGTAGCAACAGAGAAAACAGAGGCAAAGCGCGAACACAAGGAAACCTTAAACCCTCAGGAATAACCTCAAGGAGAAGAAACGGAGGCTCCCCCATGTCAGCGGACTGTCCCGACCCTGCTCTCAGCAGTGGGCCAGTAGCAGAGGCTCTCACCCTGGAGGCGAGGTGAAGTGATGATGCAGATATCCTGGGGAGAGGGGGCCCAGGGGACAGTGTGGGGGGGTGAGGACTCCAAGAGAGGGGGCTCCCTGGGAAACAGAGAGAGAAACTGAAGTGTGGGCCTGACAGGCTTAACCTTTATCAGAAGGAGTTTTCTAGAAATGCTGGAGAGTTACAAAGACCTAACAGAAAAAAATGCTAGGAGCAAGGGCAAAACAGTTGTACCAGAAAGGGACCATGAACGTGGCACCCCCTTCCAGCTCGCGTTTGAACCACGCTGATGTCGAGACAGAACCCAAAACAGTGACCTCATTTTAATAGAGGGAGGAGGTCAACAGATTGCTACGTCCATAAATGGCATTGTAAAAAATTTTGTAACTGTGTATGGTGCTGGGGCTTCCCTGAGGGCACAGTGGTAAAGAATCCTTTACCACGGCCAATGCAGGAGGTGACAGAGACATGGGTTCGATCGCTGGGTGGGGAAGCTCCCCTGGAGAANTACGTCCATAAATGGCATTGTATAAAATTTTGTAACTGTGTATGGTGCTGGGGCTTCCCTGAGGGCACAGTGGTAAAGAATCCTTTACCACGGCCAATGCAGGAGGT
This sequence comes from Oreotragus oreotragus, assembly GCA_006410675.1. Taxonomy (NCBI): domain Eukaryota; kingdom Metazoa; phylum Chordata; class Mammalia; order Artiodactyla; family Bovidae; genus Oreotragus; species Oreotragus oreotragus. The sequence continues at coordinate 88,537 of SJYX01019074.1, read as the reverse complement.
GACAGAGACACGGGTTCGATCGCTGGGTGGGGAAGCTCCCCTGGAGAAGGAACTGGAAACCCACTCCAGTATTCTTGCCTGGGAAATCCCATGGACAGAGGAGCCTGGTGGGCTACAGTCCACTGGGTCGCAAAGAGTTGGACATGACTGAGCGACTAAGCTCAATTATACCCCCCAAATTTTACTAGTGTAAATGCAAAATAAATGCAGGGGTGGGGGAAAGAAATGGCATTTTAAGCATATTATCTAGAAAAGCCTAAACAGAGCTAAAAGCAGAAAATTAACAATAGTTTCCCTGAGAAACAGGACTTGGAGAGGGAAGAGGTGGGCAAGAGACTGCTCTAATTTTATTAAAAATCTGGTAGAATTCATTGATCTAATTAAGAGAGAGAGGAGAGGCTAAAAAGAGTACTTTATTCTCCTGTGCAGCATTCTTCAGGCTTCCCAGACGCTGCTAGTGGTAAAGAATACACCTGCCGGCCCAGGAGACATAAGAAAGGGGGGGTTGAGTCCCAGGTCAGGAAGATCCCCTGGAGGAGGGCATGGCAACCCTCTCCAGTATTCTCGCCTGGAGAACCCCCATGGACAGAGGAGCCTGCACGGCTGCAGTCCACGGGGTCACAAAGAGTTGGACATGACTTAGCAGCCAAACAAGAAGAAGAAGATGCCACCTGGAGGGAGAGGCGGTCACACCTCGCTCCACCTGTTTTCCTTTCGGGAGTGCTGCCTTCATGCCCGAGACAAAAACACTTACTGCCCCAGTGAACTGAAATCGGCAGAGAACAAAGAATCTCTGAAAATACCTGCGTTGTACACTTCTGACAGCATGTGTGTACCCCAGACACAGGCGATCTCGCTTCTTCAGCAAATGGGAAACTTCCCCTAAAATATTTCCTGTTAAGCTCATAGCGCACAGAGGTGACCACAACACTGAATTTGGTGCTGTTCTATGAAACATGCACCTTGAAAAATCACTGGTCTATGAGGACAAAGATGAAAATACACGACCCTGATAAAAATGCATTCACTGAAGAAACGGCCCAACAAACACACATAAAGCCAAGAAACTGTAATCGAGCATCCCCCCCACGCCGCACCCAATAGTTTCTGGCTTCCTGTTATCCTTCCCCATGAAATAAACAGTCAGTCTCCTCCCTAAGCCTCCTCAACCTCAGGATCTCATCCTCTTCCTTCAAAGAGAAATTAGCCACCACCGGCAGGGGACCCCAGCCACCTGCCCACCAGGTGCACCCAGCTTTTCCCCCTGGTCCTCAGGAGTCAGAGAGGAGGTGTCCTTTAAGTCCGGCCCCCGTGGGCTCCCCCAGAGCTCCTGCTGTCCCTGTCCCCCCGATCTCCACCCTTCCTTCTCCCTTCCTCCAACCTCACAAGGGCCCACGCCCTTCACAGGACCCACCGAGCAGCTGGGGAGCAGCCGGGGGTGGAGAACGGCATGGGGAGGCGGTGAGAACTCTACGGAAGGAAGGAGTGGACATGGAAACAGCTGAAACCCTGCCGCTGACGTTCAAAATCAGAGATCTTGATGGGCCTGAAGGGCAGGCGCGAGGAAGAGAGCGGACTTCCCGTGCTGCCTGGACTCAGTGCTGGCCGAGGCCGGAGCTGATCAGAGGACCGAGACAGAGGGGACCAGGCGGACCAGGGCAGGGAGCCTCCACAGAGACTGAGCCGTGATCCTGGGGCTGGAGGAGGCAGGCAGGCGCTGGGAGAAAGGGAGGGTCCCCCTGTCTGGAGTGACGAGGAAAGCCAGGCTCTCGTGCTGGCCGGAAAAGGGCACTTGCTGGTTGGAATCCTAGCAGACCCGGCTGCGAGCTGACCTGGCCCCTTGAGGACACCATGCTTTGACCCCCCCTGATAAAGATGCTCCTTTGAAACTACCTTCCTGCTGTCAGTTTTCTCCACCCTCCTGGGCTCTCTTTCCGTTTGACTCAACAGTGGTTCTGGGAAATGTCACCACCCCAAACTTGCATCCTAACACACCCAAATCTGTCCTTCAATCCAACCTGTCCCTAGGCATCACCCATATATCAACCTCGTGGGGACTGACTTGGATAACTTCAGTGGATGGCCCATGGGCACAGCACAGCGCTGCCCCTGTGACCCCAAACTGCTGAACCCCAGAGACCCTCAGAACAGTTAATACCAGCTACTCCTCACTTACCCTGAGAGGCTGAGTCCCTCCCCCTTCCTCCTCCCAACTAAGAAATCACTCAGCCCCCTCGATGTTACCTCCAGAGTCTCCCCCTCACTACCTGCCTCTCCTCACTACCACATGCTCTTCCAAAGGGGTCCTGACCCACCTCTGGCTCTGGGTTTTCCCTCTCCTAATTCATCCAAGGAGGGGCGATGGGAAGCCAGCAAGCAGAATCTGGTCCACTTGCTGCATGAAGCTCTGAGCTAGAACTAACAGTGTCTCTCCCTTGCTCACCCAACCCCAGTCACACTGGACTCCACGCTGTTCTGCAAACACCCCAAGCTCACTCACCCCAGGGCCTTTGCACATCCCATTCCTTGTGTCAGGAGCATTCCACCACAGAGGTAGCTGCTTGGATCCTTCCCTAACTTGCTCTTTGGACATCAGCTCATGGTCGCTCCTCTGAGAGGCCAGCACTGACCATCCTCCAGGAAGGTAGCACCTCCTTGTCCCTACCTGTCCCTCATCCCTGCTTCAATTTTTGCCCAGCACCCAACATCTGGCTTCTCCTATAGGACTCCCATTGTAGCTCAGATGGTAAAGAATCTGCCTGCGATGCAGAAAACCTGGGTTCGATCCCTGGGTTGGGAAGATCCCCTGGAGGAGGGCATGGCATCCACTCCAGTATCCTCACCTGGAGAATCCCCATGGACAGACAAGCCTGGCGGGCCACAGTCCATGGGGTCACAAAGAGTTGGACACGACTGAGCAACTGAGCTTATATTCATTTATATAAATGCATATAAGCATTTATAAGCAGTGTGTATACATTGTTCAGGCGTCCCTGAATTAACTGAGCACCCAGCATATAATAACTACTCAGTACATATTAGTTCTCTTCCGCTTTTACATACTGATCATCCTGTCTTCTCCCCAGTCTCTATACCCGCACATTTGCTGCCTAAGGAAATCCTATTGGCTCCTCTTGGCCCATGTGTGATAATTTAGCGCTCACAGCATAACCTTAGAATTACTTGCTTACTAATCTGCACTTCTCACCAGGGATCAGAATGTGTCTTAGTCATCACTATATTCCCAGCAGCTAGGGATAATTTCATCCTGTCTTCTCCCCAGTCTCTATACCCGCACATTTGCTGCCTAAGGAAATCCTATTGGCTCCTCTTGGCCCATGTGTGATAATTTAGCGCTCACAGCATAACCTTAGAATTACTTGCTTACTAATCTGCACTTCTCACCAGGGATCAGAATGTGTCTTAGTCATCACTATATTCCCAGCAGCTAGGGATAATGATACAACACATTTATCTGTACTCGTTTGGATCAATCAGGCAGTCTAAAAACATTCACGCACAGCAGGACAAGGAGAGAAAGAGTAGCAAGAAGCTGCTGAGACAAAGTTATTACCCAAATAAGCATAGCCATAAAACTGTGAGAAATCACTGAAGATGAGCTTTGTGGTTATTACACTAGAGAAGAAAACCTGATGGGTTTCTAGAATAAACATTAATCTGGTTAAAAACAGCCCTCTTTCTTAGGACCTCCCACAGCAGCTCCTGGTCTTCCAAGACCAAGATCTAGAGGACAGCCTTAAAGAGAAACTCGTGAAAGGCACCCCGGGTCTGCTAACAAGCACATGTGGCCACCACTCAAGAAACGTCTGCTGAGAATAAAAATTGTCCACTATTTCCAATGACCTGAAAATTCTCTATTTTGCAAGACCTTCCTTAAACCATCCTCTCCCTATCCAGGCTAGCCATGAGCATTTTTAATCATTTTAATAGTTGTAGTTTGACAGACGATACCTGCCTATATAGTTACATATATACAAGCATGGTATAGGGGAATATCCTCTGCTACTGCTGCTGCTAAGTCACTTCAGTTGTGTCCCACTCTGTGTGACCCCTTAGATGGCAGCCCACCAGGCTCTCCCGTCCCTGGGATTCTCCAGGCAAGAACACTGNTCTTTCTTAGATGTATTTCATGGAAATAAAGTCCTGTGAAGAAGCTTAAGCATGATATATTTTTATGAAGGAAGTTGGTGAGTTCATTCTGTTCACATTCAAACAGGAATAAGGTTAAGATAAAAATCAAATTGTGTTGGATGCAAAGATTGTGATCCACTGATCACCAAAATTGACAAAGTGCAATATTGAGCATTGCATGTTTATAACAGAAACACAGCTAAGAGAAATCTTTCTAACAGAAACCAAACTGCATTTTTTTTTCTTTTTTAAAATGAAAAGGCTTTATTTTCAAGCATCTCTTTCCTGAGTGGTATATGAAACAAAGAAAACTATTTATCTCAGTTGTCTCTTAAAATTTGTTTTAGGAAAACCCATGTATGTTTTACTTCCTCATTTTCTACATGCAAATCCTGAAATTACAGATTCTGTTAAAGATTTAAATCCAAATGAAGAAAAACATATCACATACTTAGATGTGGCACCTTTCCTTTCTTATTCTTTACAGGAAGCAAATAAGTCTTTACATTTATACACCAGCAATATTGGAGAAGGCAATGGCACCCCACTCCAGTACTCTTGCCTGGAAAATCCCATGGATGGAGGAGCCTGGTAGGCTGCAGTCCGTGCGGTTGCTAAGAGTCAGGCATGACTGAGAAACTTCACTTTCATGCATTAGGAAATGGCAACCCACTCCAGTATTCTTGCCTGGAGAATCCCAGGACAGAGGAGCCTGGTGGGCTGCCATGTATGGGGTTGCACAGAGTCAGACACGACTGAAGTGACTAGCAGCAATATCAGCGCCCTTCTGAACATCTACCTTTCTTCTTTTTTCCAGAAAGTAAATGTTACATTATAGTCCAGTTTTTGAGAAGGACAGAGTTACACAGAAAGAATGTTCTAGGTAAAAGAGAAACTGTGTAAAAGGTGAAAAATAAGGGATGAGAAAAAGGATTGTTCACAGGGTGTAACAATCTGCAGGAGGAGAAGACTGGAAAAGAAGACTTAAGATCCTTGATTCTGTGTCTGTGGACAGCACATAATTTTCACATATCTAAATTAGCTTCACTGAATGAACATCTATGACAAGTAACAGAAGCACTCAAACTAGTTTGAATTGAAATAACATTGCAAGTTCACAGGAGAGTCTATCGCACCCAACTGTAGTAACAAGCTATCCAGCATGATGAATAGAGAATCATCAGGCAACTCTCTGTTCTCTCTGTGCCTTAAAACAGCAGATTTTTTTCTTCTGAATATTTGTTGTTATCCTTTCTGCATGGTCCCTGCTTCTGTAGGACTTTAAGCTTGCATATGGATCTAAGTGTCCTTATTGTCCATTCTGGACTTCTTTTTTCCCCAAAAGTTATATAGGAATTTTTGTTTAGCAAGTTTTATTAAAGCATCATAAATTCAAAATCATGCACAAATCACAACTGTAAAAAATTATATTTTTCTAATCTATAGAACTCAAAACCCCAAGGAGGTGAAATAGATGATAATTTTGTATTTCAGAAAGCTGTGATGCAAATAAATCTAAGGGTCACTTAGCTCATTCACAGCAGTGACAAGGCTATAGTTCCTACCTCACACCTCCTGCACCAGGGCCGCTTCTGCTGAGTCACACCACGTTGTTCTAACATCTCCTGCATTGGCAGGTGAGTACAATTGAATCTATATTAAGAGACTCTTAAACATTTTATTTATAGTTTAAATATCCAGTTGCAAGTATTTACTTAGGTAATTCTTCATGAGAATTTAACTCCCAGATCTAACAATTCAATTGTTAAAACCAGAGCTAAATTTCCTAGGAAGAGGATTGGGTTGGTTTTCCTATATATTGGTTTTTCCCAGGTCAGGGGTCACACCAGGTCCAAACTACTATGGCCAAAATATTGATGATTTTTTATTAGTATTTATAACGTGTGTTGAAACATAGGATTCCAAGGAAAGTAATGTGAACTGTGTAGGCATATCAACTTAGGTCATTCAGTTACCAAAGTCAATCTATTTAATTCTTTATTATTCTGAAAACATTTATAGTATTAATATCTTCCATCTCCTCTTCTACCTTGTTCTCCATTTAAAATTATTTATTCTTTTGTTACACTATTGTTTTAATAGAGACTTGCTGCTGCTGCTAAGTCACTTCAGTCGTGTCTGACTCTGTGTGACCCCATAGATGGCAGCCCACCAGGCTCCCCCATCCCTGGGATTCTCCAGGCAAGAATACTGGAGTGGGTTGCCATTTCCTTCTCCAATGCATGAAAGAGAAAAGTGAAAGTGAAGTCGCTCAGTCTGTCCGACTGTTAGCGACCCCATGGACTGCAGCCCACCAGGCTACTCCATCCATTGGATTTTCCAGGCAAGAGTATTGGGGTGGGGTGCCATTGCCTTCCCCGAGCAGGGAACCTAGGCTATACATACAGTAAATCACAAAGCTTTTATCAACTATTCCAAACCTTTCTGATATTCACTATTCCTGAACTATAAAGCCCCAGAGAGTCTGTGGCATGCAATTTAGAAGTCTGATACATTGTTTCAACCAATTCACTGAACCGGCTATCTCTCCAAAAGCAGAGAGTAAGCTCTCAGAGCTGAGTGCAGGCCGGGGACTTCTGGTATACCCTCTGGGCCCAGCACCGTGCAGGCCTGAAGCAGACACTCTTCCGTGGCTCCTCATGCCCAGATAGAGCTGAGATAAGGTGGGGGATGTGAACCAGACTTGCTAATAGGCTTAAAAAGATGCCTCTCAATGTAGAAACAATCCTCTCCCAACAAAATTATTTTCACCTATAAGTGAAATTCTGAAACCATTAAGTGAAACCATTAAGTGAAATTCTGTAATACTTGTAAAACGTAAGCCCTAATTTCTGGCTCCCATGTATGCTGTGCTGTACTTAGTCCCTCGGTTGTGTCCAGCTCTTGGCGACCCTTTGGACTGTAGCCCCCCAGGCTTCTCTGTCCATGAGGACCCTCCAGATAAGAATACTGGAGCGGGTCGCCATGCCTCCTCCAATCTGTTCGAATATCTGTCTTCTATTATCCTTTAGAGTGATAGAATGCAAAAAAAAAAAAAAGGAAGAAAGTACGTAGCTTCATGACCTAGGCCCATGAGCCAGGTTAGGGTTGTGCTATTGACTATGGTAGCCACTAACCACATGTGGTTATTTAAATTGAAGTTTAAATTCAAGAAAATTTACAATACAGTTCCTGAGTCATAGTAGCCACACACTATAAATTCAATAACCACAGCAGGCTATTTGCTACCCTACAAGACAGAACAAATGTAGACTATTTCCATCACTGCAAATTTTCTATGGAACAGTACAAAGTCATCTTTAATAATTCAATTAACTTCTATGGGTCTGTTTCCTCTTGTGTAAAAAGGGAACAATATCTGCTTCCCTGGTTGTTGTAAGACTTAATGAGGTGCTAACTGTGAGCGTCTTTAATCGTTTTAGTATTTGTAGTTTGACAAACTCTACCTGCTTCTACAGTTATATATACAGGCATAGTTTGAGGACAGCCGCAGTCATCAATCATTAATGGTAGCGGCTGTCAAAGAAGTTACTATCAAGTAGAACAAAGGATTTATATTTCAGGCCATGTGAACAGAAGGATGCTGTCCAGGAGGATGGGGGGAAATCCACGCTGTTCAGATCATCTCAGAATGCTGCATTTGAGGAGGAATGTGGATAAACTGAAGCATGCTCAGAAGAGCCTGGTGAGTGGAAGGAGCCCAGGATTTCTCACCTGGGGAAAAGAGACTCAGCGGAAATGGAGAACAGAACAAATCTTGAAACAGATAAAGGACTGTCGTGGGGAGGGAGCCCGGATCTTGGGCACCTGGAGAGGTAACAAAGAGGTGAGTTTAACTCAGTATTAGAAAAATAGTTGCTAGTCAAGAGTTGTCCGACAGTGGAAGTGCTGCCTTATGGAGAGGCGTTCATGATCCCAGAGAGTGCTCAAATGCAGTGATTCTGAAACTTGAGTCACCTGGGGAGCTGGAGAAAACTCAAATGTTCTGGCCCCACCTCCAGGGATTCTGGTTCAAGGAATGGGGTGGAGCCCATGATCTGCATCTCTACAAGCACCCCAGAGATGGCCATGATGATGCTGGTGGCTACTGGCTCATTGAGGGGCACTACTCTGACATCAGCTGGCCCAACCCATCAGTGATGGCACAGAGGGGGCTCTTGACATCAAGTGAGAGTTGGATTCTGCAACCTTCCAAACCAACTCTAGAGGGCAGGCCTCCAAGGACTCCCAGTGGATCCTGGGCATTCCAGACTGCACGGGTGCCCAGTCTGAGAGATGGCAAAAGCCAGAGGACTCAGGTCTCCTGCCAGGCACACCCTTGCATCATCACCTCGGGCTAATCACTTTCATGCAGTTGAACTAACTGTGTAAGTGGAGGGTATTGTTATCATGTGAGCGTGACAGATGCTCTTAGGAGAAAGGCCCAGCATAGACTTCTCTGCATGCCTGGTCTCCAACTGCGGGTTCAAGACTAAATCACATCAGAGCAGCTTTCTAGGTGGCATCGTGAAGGACTCAATTTCAGTGTCATGACCATCATGAAGCACAAGAGGGACCTTCTCCTCCAGCCCTTGCTATCCAAGGCAATCACCATAGGGCCATACAAAGCACAGTGAGAGCTTATCACTCCTTTCACCAAAACCAGACATTTCATGCAAAGATTTGTGCCTGAATTTTTTCAGTAGCTTCACTCATAACAGCCAACCGTGAAAATAACCCAAAAGAACATCAGCTGGCAAATGGATAAACAAATTGTGGTATATCCCTGAAGCAGCAGTGTTGTGCTATGCTCGTTCAGTGCTGTCCGACTCTGTGCGACCCCCTGGACTGGAGCCCGCCAGGCTTCTCTGTCCATGGGGTTTTTCACGCAGGAATACTGGAACGGGTTGCCCTTTCCTCCTCCAGGGGCTCTTTCCAACCCAGAGATCAAACCTGAGACTCCTGTGTCTCCTGCTTTGGCAGGTGGATTATTTACCACTGAGCCCTCCAGAAAGTCCCAGAAGAGGCAGACTGCTGCTGCTGCTAAGTCGCTTCAGTCATGTCCGAATCCCACCAGGCTCCGCCATCCCTGGGATTCTCCAGGCAAGAACACTGGAGTGGGTTGCCACTTCCTTCTCCGATGCATGAAAGTGAAAAGTGAAAGTGAAGCCGCTCAGTCGTGTCTGACTCTTAGCGACCCCATGGACTGCAGCCCACCAGGCTCCTCCGTCCATGGGATTTTCCAGGCAAGTACTGGAGTGGGGTGCCATTGCCTTCCCCGAAGAGGCAGACTAGTCAGCAAAAATGAGAAGCAAGCCACTGATAAACACAATAGGGATGAATCTCAAAGCTTTACGCTGGGTAAGCAAAGCCAGGCACAAAAGACGTCATATTATAAGGTATCATTTACAAGAAACTGTAGGGAAGACAAATCTAATCTATAGTGAGAGAAAACAGATCAATCCCTGGGGTGGGTGTGGATGGGAAAGGAACTCAAAGTAACCTTTAAGAGAGATGAAATGTTCTAGATCTTGATTGCCATTTTGATTCCACAGGTGTTTACACTTGGCTGTTCCCTTAGAATGTGTGTGTTTTTATCGACAAGAAGTTATTTCTTTAAAAACAAAAGCAAATGGGGCATTTTCTGTTTCACTGGGTTCATTCTATTTGATGGTGTACTTAAAACTGGTGTCACTGGTTGCCTCTGGGAGGAAACAGGCAGTCAAGGACAGGCGTGGGAAAGACATCTAATTTCACACTTTTAAACTTCTGAACTATGAGGCAGTATTAGCCATTTTTAAATCCATAAAATTTAAGATAAGAAAAAGAATTTATAAACATGTCCCTCATTGGTAAAGTGAGAGAGACCCAACCCTATGACTACTGGACTGTTGCCCAGTCTATTTCAGGTTGTGGAAACCCTGCTTCTTGAGACAGGAACTATATGGTCTGCATTGTGCTAAACTCCTCCGAGCTCTGAGTAAATAACAATTGTTTAAAGCATTATGAATGTGCACACACAACCACAGTTTTAAAATAATTATAACTTGAGCATCAGGTAACTACCAACACCGAAGTCAAAAGACAGAACACTGCCTACACTCCAGAACCTTTCATGTGCCTTCTGTGATCAAACCTTCTCCCTCTACTCTTGACTTTACAGATAAGAATGTCTTTAATCCATATATCCCTAATCAACACTGTTCAGCTTTGGACATCTTAAAACTTTCAAAAACCTGAATCATTCTGTACATGTTATTAAAGGTGGTTTTCTTCCCCAAATTGCATTTGTAAAATTTATCTATGTTGTTGCCTATAGCTCTAGTTTATTTTTATTGCTCTATGGAAAGAATTTTACGGTAAGAATAAATGAATAAATCACAATTTACCTGCCCACTAAAATGTTCCTGAGCACTTACACAAGGCATTTTGGGGTCTCCATTGCCTATAGAGAAAACAGATCCTCGAGGCAACCATTGCCCCCAGATGGGTCTCCAAAACACCTAGCCGGCCTCATCTCCCCTAATTTTCTCCACTACCTCATGTGGCATCAGTTGAATATGTTGTTGGAAACATTAAGTACAATTCCTTAGGCCTGGAGTGTTATCCACCATGCACTAGATCTACCCAAATCATTCCTGTCCGTCAAAGTCTGATTCAAGCATGGCGTCGCCTTAAGAAGATCCCCCAGTCTCATCTATCCAGGATGCCGTCTGCCCAACAAAAAGCCGCATCAAGATGAATGCTTCCTTCTCTGACTCTTCAACCACACTCAGGCCATTCAGCCCTGAGTTATACCCAGACCGTCACGCCCCTGTCACGCTTTGTCCTTCCAATACACAGCACTAAAATCCTGCAAAAAATGGGCAGATAATAAATGTTAGAGCTTTTGAACTCAAACTCAAAATCCTGAGAGTGACTGCTGGTACCAGGTACTAAACAGTCAAAAACATGTATTTAAAAAGTTAATTTTCACAAAAATAACATCATTGAAAGTGAAATCATCATGATTGCTTCATACAAATTTAGGTTCTTCGTGCTTCTAACACTGATTTTTTATTAAAAAAAAAAAACCAGAGCGTTATGTTATGCCGTATACTTAATTATACTTTGCTAACTACATGATCTACTCTTTAGACATAGTACTTCAGTTTATGAAACCACTCATGTTTTGTCATTTAAGTTTTATTCGATTTTTGCTATTATAAATAAAACATTAGTGAGGATAAAAATACAGAGTTTTAAAGTTCTTGTGACACAGAATGTCAGTGCCACATAATTTAAGATAGCTTGATAAGAGATATACTATCTAGAGAAAAACTCCTTGAAAGAATATTTCAACCTAGGAGCAACAATGGTGAAAACTACAACATTTTAATGAAATTAATCAATGGGTCAGAAATTCCAATTAACAAGTACTTCAAATTTTAAAAGCAGGTCATTTTTCTGTCCATGAAAATATGCACATAGGATTGTAAATTCTCCAAAAAGGAGAAATAAAACAGATAAACAGAAAACCTATGGCCATTGTTTGCCTTGCTATCATACTTATTAAAAAATATATGGATGGAAGACATCATTCCCAAATAAAGTTAAATATGCCTTTCAATTATTTAATGCAAAAATCATTATTTTCAATAGACATTAAAAATACATCACAGGAAAAAATGTTTGCTACTCATGTTACAGAAATTAGGCTAAAGTTCTTAATATAAAAAGAGTTCTAACAACTCAGTAGGAAAAGCCTAATGACTCAATTAAAAATATGGATAAAAGTTTTCTGTAACAGATAATGCATAGAAAAGATAATTATAATGGTTCCTGAACATAATAAAAAATACTCAAGCTCTGCTGCTGCTAAGTCGCTTCAGTCGTGTCCGACTCTGTGTGACCCCATAGACAGCAGCCCACCAGGCTCCCCCGTCCCTGGGATTCTCCAGGCAAGAACACTGGAGTGGGTTGCCATTTCCTTCTCCAATGCATGAAAGAGAAAAGTGAAAGTGAAGTCGCTCAGTCTGTCCGACTGTTAGCGACCCCATGGACTGCAGCCCACCAGGCTACTCCGTCCATTGGATTTTCCAGGCAAGAGTACTGTGGTGGGGTGCCATTGCCTTCCCCCTAAAACCACACTGGATAGCCTTTTTTACCTATCAGATTTACAAATCAAAATGTTTGATAAAATGCTGTTGGCAAGGGTATAAAAAGAAATAGGCTGTCACATGCATTGTTGGTAGCAGCATAAATTGGTAACACTCCAAGGAAGTATAATAACACAATGACAGCCGTCAAAACTACAAGGGCGAATCCCCTCTGACCCAACAATTCCACTTCTGGGACTTCCTCCTACAGCAATACTTGCCTACATGCAAAATAATGCATGTTCAGACCGTTAACTATAATGCTGTCATAGCAAAAGTTTGGAAAGAATCTTATTCTGTCAGTAGGAGACAGGTTAATCTGTGACATCCATAGAGTGGGATTCAGCTGATCACAAGAAAGTGATCGCCTAAGTGCGCTAAGAAGAAAAATAGTCCAGATAGTAGTCCACAATTTGCAGAGAATATTTTGTATTTGTTGAAATATGCACTATCTGGAAAGATACACAGGAAACTGGTAAGACTGGTTGCTTCTGGTAGGAAAGTGGGTAGCCAGAGAGAGGCATGGGAAAGACATTTACAGACTGTTTAACTTTTCGTACCTTAAACTTGTGAACTCTGAGGCTATTAGCTACTTTTTTTTAATAAATAAAGTTTAAAATTAAGAATTTAAAAAACATGTTCCTCNCACTGGGATGGGCTGTACTTTCCCTAAACAGACTATTTTTGCCTAGACTTTCTCAATAGGAAAATATTTTTCTTGGCCTCTTACTTCTTAGCTTTTTCCTTAAAACCTTAAAAATATAACAATAAGAGAGAACACTATACAAATTTTAAAAATATATGTATAGAAAACACTTTAATTCTCACCTTATGTATGCTTGGCTTCCCATGCCACTTTCAACTAGACTGTAGTTCAAACCACTCAACACCCAAATATACACAGTTCTTTTTATCATTTTAGGAATAGAGGGGAGTACTATCAACCCAAGCACATTATATTCATGAATTAATAGAGAAAGAAAAAGTCATAAAGTATTAGCAAATAAGTGCCCATGATACTCCTGTTTGTAGTACATTTTGTTCCTTCTCCTGGAAGTTTTGTACCAGCAATGTTGCCTTTTAAGTGAGAAACACTGCCAGATTAATATTATATTTTATGTATCTACTCAGGAATCCCTTGGACTGCAAGGAGATCCAACCAGTCCATTCTGAAGGAGATCAACCCTGGGATTTCTTTGGAAGGAATGATGCTAAAGCTGAAACTCCAGTACTTTGGCCACTTCATGCGAAGAGTTGACTCATTGGAAAAGACTCTGATGTTGGGAGGGATTGGGGGCAGGAGGAGAAGGGGACGACCGAGGATGAGATGGCTGGATGACATCACGGACTCGATGAACGTGAGTCTGAGTGAACTCCGGGAACTGGTGATGGGCAGGGAGGCCTGGCATGCTACGATTCACGGGGTTGCAAAGAGTCGGACACGACTGAGCGACTGAACTGAACTGAACTGAACTCAGAAATCAGGTATGTAATGGGAAAGAGAAGAATTAAATTCTTGAATTGATCCTCAATGAAGAGGTTGAACATTTTTCTTTGTTAAAAATTCAAGGATTTTACCCATAATTTTTCAGATTCTTTGTATCTACCTAAGTGTCTGCATTNAACTGAACTGAACTGAACTCAGAAATCAGGTATGTAATGGGAAAGAGAAGAATTAAATTCTTGAATTGATCCTCAATGAAGAGGTTGAACATTTTTCTTTGTTAAAAATTCAAGGATTTTACCCATAATTTTTCAGATTCTTTGTATCTACCTAAGTGTCTGCATTTAACAGAGGCAAGATTCTTTCTGGTATCTTGATGTGCTGCCTTAGTTGAGTGTCACTATCAGGATTTAGTAGAGTCTCTAGTCAAAGCCTGGTGCAGGCTTTCTCCTTTTCCTAGCTTCTGTTTTAGCATATGACATCTCATAATTGCAGGAATTCAACTTCAAAATCTTCTCTTTATCTTCATCTCTTGTCTTTCTCTCAATCCAAATGCCTAATCATTTGGCAAATTCATACTTTCATTTCTGCAAAAATGCTTAAATCATTCATTTTCCTCCTAGTCATTCTGCACTGTCTGCATTCAAAGTCTAGTCACATTTCATCTAAAAGAATAACTTTGCTTTAAATCATCTCTTCTTCCTCTCATTCAAGAATCAATCTTCAGTTCCCTTCTTATAAACTAAATGATAGAGTTTATATTTCAAAGCATTTACACAGTAACCATATCTCTTTGTCCAAAACAACACCTTGTCTGAACATGACTTTAAAGAAATCAATACACTGAAAGAATATATTTTAACTCTTACTTGATTACTATAATTGCACCATTAAAACATGTGACAAATCATTGGACCATTCTAGTTGATGTACTGTTTTAATTTCTCACTGTGTGGGTTTTTTGCTGTTAGTCTGTACGTCATGTACATTGGAATTATAACATTTGTGTAATAATTAAAGCCAAAGGACTAGATGCCCTACTGTATAAAGAAATTAGACATGATTGTACCCTATTGAGGAGTGGTGGCTGTGCAGGTGCAGGAGGGCCAAGAGCAGCTACTCCATGTTCAAGGTCAGGAGAGGAGGCAGTGATGAGATACCCCTTGTCCAAGATAAGAGAAACCCAAGTAACATGGTAAGTGTTGCGAAAGGACATCAGAAGGCACACACACTGAAACCACAATCACAGAAAACTAGTCAATCTAATCACATGGACCACAGCCTTGTCTAACTCAATGAAACTAAGCCATGCCCTATGGGGCCACCCAAGATAGGCAGGTCATGGTGGAGAGGTCTAACAGAATATGGTCCACTGAGATGGGAATGGCAAACCACTTCAGTATTCTTGCCTTGAGAACCCCATGAACAATATGAAAAGGCAAAATGATAAGATACTGAAAGAGGAACTCCCCAGGTTGGTAGGTGCCCAATATGCTACTGGAGATCAGTGGAGAAATAACTCCAGAAAGAATGAAGGGATGGAGTCAAAGTAAAAAAATACACAGTTGTAGATGTGACTGGTGGTAGAAGCAAGGTCCAATGCTGTAAAGAGCAATATTGCATAGGAACCTGGAATGTTAGGTCCATCAAGGCAAATTAGAAGTGGTCAAACAGGAGACGGCAAGAGTGAACGTCAACATTCTGGGAATCAGTGAACTAAAATGGACTGGAATGGGTGAATTTAACTCAGATGACCATTATATCTACTACTG
>SJYX01019074.1:19076-70911 GCA_006410675.1 Oreotragus oreotragus | reverse complement strand
CGCGCGCGCCTCGGTGTCGCGCCGAGAGGGCGGCGGGTCCCCGCGCGGGGCGCGCACCGCGGGGCGCCGGCGGCCGGGTGCCTGGTGACGTCAGCGTCGGCCGCGGCGGGGCGCCTCCCGGGGGAAGTGGGTGCGGCTGGGCTGGCGCGGGGCTGGGCGGGGCCGGGCGGCGTCCCCGGGGGAGCGGGGGCCCTCAAGCGGGGCCGCCGGAACGTGATCCCCTTTTCCCTTCCCAGCCTCCGTCCGCCCGCTTATCTAAAGGGGAGTCTCCGGGCGGAAGCAATTGGCCGTCCTTTCTCCGGCCAGGGCCTCCGATCGCCCATCCTGCAGCCTTAGAGGGCATAATGGGGCGCCCCTGAGCCTGGCAGCGTGTTTCAGCCCCTAGATCCCCGTCCCCCATCCCCACCGAGTACGCTTGCAGGGGCAGATTGCAGCCCCATAGCCGAAATCTTCAGGACTCTTAAGAACAACGTGATGATTTAAAGGCTGGGTTGAGAAAGGAAAGGGCCCGGGAGGAGGGGGTGGGGAGCGAAATATTTTGGGTCCATTCGGAAGCACGTGGCCCTCTGGTTTTACAAATCAGGAACCGCCAGGCCACCGCGTTGTGGCAGGGGGCTTCCTCTCTCCGGCTTGTGGACAAAGTCATCTGGCTCCGAAATGCACGCTGGTCTACGGAGGGCACAGGTGAGCGGGGAGCTGAGACGCAGGACCGCTTGGGTGTGTCACACAGGTTTGGCCAGAGTCGCAGTCGTCATAGCAGGCATCAGGACGGGGTCAGGTGCTGTGACGGGGTGACCAGGGGTTCTGAGATCGCTCAGACCTGGCCTCACTGGCCCTGGTGCTTCTGGGTGACTGGGGAGGTGGGGGGCCGGGGCTGGGATGAAAGGTACACGTTAATGTTCACTTTTCCCTATTTGCATTTTTTAGATGTTCTCTTCCTTCATCCCCATTGTCACTTTCCTCTAGAATAAAATGTTCCTTCCCTTTGCAGAGCATTCTACCTTGATGAATCAGAGCATCTTCTATCNTGGGATGAAAGGTACACGTTAATGTTCACTTTTCCCTATTTGCATTTTTTAGATGTTCTCTTCCTTCATCCCCATTGTCACTTTCCTCTAGAATAAAATGTTCCTTCCCTTTGCAGAGCATTCTACCTTGATGAATCAGAGCATCTTCTATCCTCTTGGAGTTTACAACTGGCAACCAACTTCTTTCACAGGATGGATGGGGCTCATTCCCAGAGCTATTAAAGCCTGTCTTTTCCAGGGAGCCTCTGGGGAATGTTCTAGAGTGTTCATCTGGGGGTTATTATATATGTTTATACCTCAGCGTACACATACGAAGAATTTCACTGATGTACATTGCAAATGTATGCACTTTCTTGTGTGTATGTTATACCTAAAAAGGGTGTAAGCCTAGTTTACTCAGAGGTTTATTGAGCACCTGCTATGTACCCAACCCCTTGCTCAGCTCTGTGGGTATGGCTTCCACCCACAGGAAGCTCACAGTCTAAGGAAGGGCCAGTGACAATTGTGATCACTGCTGTGATGGAAATAATCACTCAGGGCTAAGAGTCCTTATTTCAGTCCTGTGTCCAAAATTAGGGACAAGTGGAGGAGTCAGGTTTCCGGGAGCTTTTTGGAATAGAGGGTGTCTGTCCTGGATTGTAAGCAGGAGGGCAGCAAAGGAATATTCATTGGAAGGACTGATGCTGAAGCTGAATCTCCAACGCTTTGGCCACCTGATGTGAAGAACTGACTTATTGGAAAAGCCCCTGATGCTGGGAAAGATTGAAGGCAGGAGGAGAAGGGGACAACAGAGGATGAGATTGTTGGATGGCATTACCAACGTGATGGACATGAATTTGAGTAGCACTTGAAGTTGGTGATGGACAGGGAAGCCTGGCTTGCCGCAGTCCATGGGGTCACAAAGAGTCAGACACGACTGAACGACTGAACTGGGCAGTAAAGGCAGGACAGGGTAGGGAAGAGGAGCCAATCATGTCTGCCAGGAGATCAACACAAGCGAAGCTGTGGACATATAGGGGGAGGTCACGGTTCCTTGTGTGTATCTGCAGCAGATCGCCTCAACTGATCCACTAGTGGAAGGAAGTTTGGTTTTTGACCTGCCAGCAGCACAGAGTCTCGTGTTTCTGGCTTATCTGTGAGTAGATTCATGACAACCCAATACAGTAACCAGGGAGGCATGAAAAAGCAATATGGAGACAGTCCTGGTGTTTTTACCACAAAAGAAGAAACAGTCTTTCCCTGGGGCTTCCCTGGTGGCTCAGTGGTAAAGAATCCACCTGCCAAAGCAAAAGACACAGGTTTGATCCCTGGGTGGGGAAGATCCCCTGGAGAAGGCAATGGCAACCCACTCCAGTATTCTTGCCTGGAGAATCCCATGGACAGAGTATCCCAGTGGGGATGAGGTCACAAAAGAGTCAGATATGACTTAACGACTAAACAACAACAATTTTTCCCTGAGTGTTGTGCCCTCTCTTAGCATTGGTGCAGGAGCTTTTGAAAGATAACGGATGCTTTATTGTGTCATCTGGTCTTTGCTTAGCAAAGATCTGAAACAGCCCAAGGGTTGCCCTAGACTCTGCAGCTGGAGGGAGGAATTGAGAAACCTGATATCCCCATTTTCCAAACCAGGGTGATGTGCTTCTAGAAACATGTCTGCAAGATCCTACACATTCCTCTTCTCCCTGGAATTTAATTACTGTCATCAGGATATGCTGAAGTAGTAAAAGCTGTTGACAGCCAAGACACATAAAAGCTCAACTTCAGTTGCTACGTGTGGCTTGCCATGCTTGCCTCCACTTATCGATAAAGCTCCCTCCTCGCAGCTCTGTGAGATCTTTCCTTCTCTCTTAAAATGCTGCACAGCTGGAGTAAGTGCTGCCATCTGTCTTCTTCACCTCTGACCTCTAATGATTACTAGCAAATAATGTCACAGGAGCAGATGCTGGCCCAGACACATAACTGGGTGCTACTGGGTGTTTTTGTCTGATTAACTTTGCAATGTGTGAATAATCTTTTCAGTGCTAAGACTGCATCAAAATAATACTAATGATGCTTAAAATAAACCTTGTCCCCTCATCTGTACAACATGTCACATTTAAAACTCCTGTGAGTAACCTTATGGTTTAAGATTCTCTTCTGAATTTTGCATCACCATGTATGGGGAACAGAGTGATTCACACTAATGAGGTAGACAATTTGAAAATATAGATCCAAGGAAAGCAAAGAGACTGGGGATATGTCAGAGGGAAAAAAAGAAGAGAGCGAGACAAAGAAAAGAGTTGTAGCCACTGAATCTAAGTGACAGTTTAGAAAATAACCAGTCAGGCAAAGAAAGCCAAAATACACACAAGAACTCTTAAAAGAGGTCACTCACCTTTCTCTTCCAAAAGTAGCTAGAAAGCTTGTAATAGGAGAAAAAAGCAATGAATAATTAATTCCTACTCTAGAAGGCCACGTAGGCAACCTCAAGCTAAAGCCTTAGGACAAGAGGGAAATGCCTCCATATTTTCTTCCCCTAAAATGTTTCGTGTTAGACTCCTAGGTCCTTACATGAAGGAGCTGTGTACTCATGTTGTCTTGTATTGGTCTGGCAGATAGATCTTTGTGTGCTGATAATTTTGTTAAGCTTTGTTAATTTTGTGAAGCTCCAATACGTTGGCCACCTAATGTGAAGAGTCAACTCATTAAACAAGACCCTGAGGTTGAGAAAGATCGAAGACAAAAGGAGAAAAGGGCAGCAGACAATGAGATGGTTAGATAGGATCACCGATTGAACGAATGTGAATTTGAGCAAACTCCGGGAGATACCTCCGGGGAGACCTGGTGTGCTGCAGTCCATGGGCTCACAAAAAGAATCAGACGTGACTTAGCGACTGAACACAATCAACAAGAGAGCCTAGAGATCACACTGAGCAGAGAGAGTTAGGAACACCACACCACGACAGCAGCAACAGAGGGAATGGAAGGGAAGCTTGTGCCTGGTTTCCAAGGCCCAAGTCACAAAAGGAATTGGCTTTCTGTTCGGGATTGACTGTTGTGCTTATAAGAACTGGAATATACAAACCAGACTAACCTAATTTGACAAGCATTCTGTAAGGGGGCTGCTTACCAGAAATTAACTCTAGCATGGTGGCCAGCCACTCCAAACTGGGGTACCCAGTGTTAGGGATCATTCCCTAATAATATACAAAAGAACTTTTGCAAGTCCTCAGGAGGGTTTACTGAAGGGACCTGGAGTCACACGGCAGGAATGGCTATCCTGTAAAGGTACTCTTCTATCCACCCACAGGCACACACATGAACACAGAGCAGCAGCAATGATTTCAGAGCATTAACTGCCAACCCCTTCCCACGGGCCCAGCAGTCACACTCACCTCAGCAAACTGGCCACCCTTCTGGTCCTATTGAAGGAGTTCACCAAGAGGACGTGACCTCTAATTGACCCTCAAACTGGACCCAGGTGATTGGAGGCGCTGCATCCCCTCCTCTATCCTGGGATGTAGGTTCTGCCCACCGTTCCCACAGCGGGAGCGGTCCCAAGGACACGGCCGTGAGAGACAGGTGTGGTGTTGAGACCATTCAGGTGGTCCGTGTGACTGAGCTCCATTAAGGCCTCTGTGGAAGGACACAACTTAGGGACTAGACCCCACCACCACCACCAAGCTCTCAGGATTCTGGCGGGTGGAGATGGAAATCTACTGTATCCTCTGATGGCCCACTAAGAAGTCTGAGTTTTGGGACCTTGGGTAGGCTTCCAGCAGGAGAGTCAAGCGGGCTGGCTGGTCTTGCAGAAAAGTATCTGGGGCAATGGGTTATACAGAGCCTGGCAGAGACCCTGGGACAGATTTTTTCACTAAGACCAGGGAGACAAGGAAGGGCAGGTTTGGAGCACCTTTGGAAAAGCCAGGTAGCAGGTGGGCAACAGGATCTGTGACTCGGAGACCAGCAGGGGTTCTGAACAAGAGCCGGATCAGAGGTAGGAAGCAACCTGTATGAGAACTTGGCAGAGGGGCGAGGTTGGTGTGAGCTCACAGGCCAGATCAGGTTGACCACGTGCAACAGAAAATGCGATGAGACTTTCAGACAGACAGATCAACAGAAGGGAGTTTTGAGCGTCATGTGCCAAGTTTAGACCCAATTCTGTGAGCAAAGGAGGAAGCCTGAAATTTGTGAGTTTCTTTTTTTATTGTCTTTTCTTTTGTTTTTACCGCAGAACCGATAGAATTCCAGTGCCTGAGGCCCAGGAATTCCAGCTGGATGTCCATCGTCAAAGCAAAACCGTGAATATGATTGTCTCTAAATGCAGGTCTCCAAATCAGGCCTTCGGTCTCGAGGGGTATTCTCGAAGCTAAATTAGAGTGGTGGAATGTCATGGAATCACTGCAAGTGTTACATCCCACGGACATCCCTTCAAAGTCTCTATTTGGTTTGTCACCTCTTACTAATTTTATTTCATTAGAAATCAGGCACAAAACTTGGTGACTTTTTGGGCTGGCATAGCGGTCCAGGCACTGCCGAGCATGTGCAGTAATGCCGTGTCACCTGCATCCTCTGAGACCTGTGCGTGGAGGGGCCCAGCCAGGGCTGTTCATGGGGACCCTTAGGCTTTACAGGACTCAAGTGCCCACTGAGTCATCAAAGGAACTAGGAGATTGCATTTAATATAGTTCATAGTATACTACTGGAGAAGGCAATGGCATCCCACTCCAGTACTCTTGCCTGGAAAATCCCGTGGATGGAGGAGCCTGGTGGGTCGCACAGAGTCGGACACGACTGAAGCGACTTAGCAGCAGCAGCAGCATAGTATACTACAGGGCCTTCCCCGGTAGCTGAGTTGTAAAGAATCCTCCTGCAATTCAGGAGATGCAGAAGACATGGGTTCGATGCCTGGGTCAGGAAGATCCCCTGGAGAAGGGCATGGCAACCCACTCCAGTATTCTTGCCTGGAGAATCCCATGGACAGAGAAGCCTGGCGGGCTACAGTGCATGGGGTCACAAAGAGACACGGCTGGAATAACAGCATGCATCCACAGTATACTATATTGGCTTGGAGACCAATTTATTGAAAATCAATGGTCTCTGTCTCCCCCACTGCATGCTCACTCTTGTCTCACCCCTGCTCTAAACCAGGTCCCCCAAAATGGCCTTGGGAGCTTCCTCTGGGTTGCCGAAAAAGGGCTGGGCTGGGACTGAAGGCCTTTCTCTTTTCTCCAGGGAGAAGATGCATGTGAACGAGAGGTCCCACAGACTCAGGGGCCTCCCTTTCCAAAGCCAGCTACCCACAGGCTCTCATATTTCCCATGTTCTGGACAGCTGGATTTCCCAAACTCTGCCAACCACTGCACCCAGTGGACCTAGAGACCGTTTTTCCTCCCACTGATGAAGTGTTTCCCACATGTCACTTTGATTGATACTGATAGTTGCTCAATCATGCCTGACTCTTTGCAGCCCCATGGGCTGTAGCCTGCCAGGCTCCTCTGTCCATGGGATTCTCCAGGCAAGAACACTGGAGTNTCCCACTGATGAAGTGTTTCCCACATGTCACTTTGATTGATACTGATAGTTGCTCAATCATGCCTGACTCTTTGCAGCCCCATGGGCTGTAGCCTGCCAGGCTCCTCTGTCCATGGGATTCTCCAGGCAAGAACACTGGAGTGGACTGACATGCCCTCCTCCAGGGGATCTTCCTGACACAGGGATCAAACCCATGTCTCTTTCCTCTCCTGTGTTAGTGGATGAGTTCTTCGCCAGTAGCGCCACCTGGGAAGCCCCGAATTGGTTGTCACTTATGCCCTGTAAAGAAGGGAGGGGACAGAGTTGGAAAGATGAGACTCCTTCTTTGGGAATGCTCCCCTACCATGGGTCCCAGAGAACTCCCCGGCTCCAGCATTTCTTTTGAGTTAAGCCATCCTATGTGGGACTGATTCCTTACAAGCCCTGTTGGAGAGGAAAAGGGGAGATCACAAAGAGAAATCCCACTGTAGCACAAGAGGGAACATTTATGACTGCCTTGTCAATCACAGTAACACGCAGCCTCCAAGGCAAGAAACACTGGGGTGTTTTGAGTCTGGTCTCTTCCTCCTTCTCTCACTGGAGTAACCATATGTCGAATTTGCCCACAACAGCCCTGGCTTATGCTTGCTGTCTGGCATGGTTATTAATAGTGCTTTGCTTTCTTTCTCAAGGTGTCCAGGTTTGGATGATAAATTATATAGACTCCCCATCCATCTCTCATTTGTCAGCAACCGCTGAGAACCCTTCTTCCCAAACGTTCCCATGCCCATCTCTCATTCTCCAGTCTCAGAGCCACCTTCTCTGTCCCAGATTCATCACTTGCTGCCTGTCTGAACTGCAGTAACCCCTTCTCTTCCGATCTATACCATACACGTTTCATTCAAAACACGGCTTGCAACACGGAACACCCACCCAAATGCTTCCAACGATGCCAGTTACCCAGGACCCCTAAACTGAAATAATTATAGGCCACCTTCTAAAGTCCTGGGTCACCTCTCTCTAAAAGTCACACTTCTTCGTAGGCAGGTTGTGCTACTAAGCCGCTTCAGTCGTGTTCAACTCATTGCAACCCATGGGCTGTAGCCTGCCAGGCTCCTCTGTCCATGGGATTCTCCAGGCAAGAATACTGGAGGGGGTTGCCTTACCTTCCTTCAGAGGATCTGAACCCACGTCTCTTATGTCTCCCTCATTGACAGGTGGGTTCTTTAACACTAGGGCCGCCATTAGCTAATGCTAATCTGAACACTCAGCTATAGTCAGATTTACTTTTCACTGAGTCCGCACTCCAAGCAAGCCCTCTCATTACGCCTTTGCTGATGCAGTAAAACCTTTTCCTGTCTTCCCAAGCCCTAGTTCCCCAATCTGTAGCTTTCCACTCCTTGTCCAGAAATCCTTCCTCAAGTGCAAAGAGCCTGGGTTTCAAAGTCATGAAGATCTTACATTGATTGTAGCTCTTAGTGTCCAAGCACTGAAAGTGAAAGTAAAGTCGCTCAGTCGTGTCCAACTCTTGGTGACCCCATGGACTGTAGCCTACCAGGCTCCTCCATCCATGGGATTCTCCAGGCAAGAGTACTGGAGTGGGTTGCCATTCCCTTCTCCAGAGGATCTTTCCAACCCAGGGATCGAACCTGGGTCTCCTGCATTGTAGGCAGACGCTTTACCATCTGAACCACCAGGGAACTCCAAGCACTAACCGCTGCGTTTTGTCGGGTTTAAGACTCGCTTTTCCCCTATGTTTGTTTCCTTAGAATTGCACTAGGCCTTTGCTGCTGCTCGGGCTTTGCTCTGATTGTGGTGAGCCAGGGCTCCTTTCCTCTGTGGTGCGTGCACTGCTCATTGTGGTGGCTTCTCTTGCTGTGGGCACAGACTCCAGGCGGGCACGCTTCAGTAGTCACAGCTCCCAGGCTCCAGAGCACAGGCTCAGTAGTTGCACTGCATGGGCTTAGTTGCCCCAGGGCAGGTAGAATCTTCCTGGGCCAGGGATCGAACTTGTGTCCTCTGCACTGTGAGGCGGATTCTTATCCACCGCACCACTGGGGAAGTCCTCCCCACTTCATTTTAACATACCTGGAAATGAAATATACCTTCAAATCTATGCCATCTTAGAATCAATATAGTGACTTTCTGTTATAACACTAAGTCTTGGTTTCCTCCTCTTTTTTCTAAAATAGGTGTGTGCTGTGTGCTTAGTCATGTCTGACTCATTGCTAGGCGGATTCTTATCCACCGCACCACTGGGGAAGTCCTCCCCACTTCATTTTAACATACCTGGAAATGAAATATACCTTCAAATCTATGCCATCTTAGAATCAATATAGTGACTTTCTGTTATAACACTAAGTCTTGGTTTCCTCCTCTTTTTTCTAAAATAGGTGTGTGCTGTGTGCTTAGTCATGTCTGACTCATTGCGACCCCATGGACTGTAGCCCACCAGGCTCCTCTGTCCATGGGGATTCTCCCGGCTAGATTACTGGAGTGTGTAGCCTAGCCATTCCCGAGGGAAACTTCCCGGCCCAGGGATCAAACCAGGCTCTCCTGCACTGCAGGCAGATTCCTATATCAGCTGAGCTATATATGTGTTTATTTGCCTGCACCAGGTATTAGTGGTATTCAGTTCCCCGACCAGGGATCAAACCCAAGGCCCCTGCATTAGGAGGACAGTCTTAGCCACTGGACCACCAAGGAAGTCCCCTCCTCATCTTTTTCTTTTTAAAAAGCTTTTTATTTTGTATTGGGGTATAGCCTATTAACAATGTTGTGACAGTTTCAGGTGACCAGCAAAAGGATTCAGCCATGCATATCCTTATATCCATTCTCCCCAAACTCCCCTTCCACCCAGGCTGCCACATTGTACTGAGTTCCCCGTGTTGTCCAGTAGGTCCTTGTTGCTTATCTGTTTTAAATACAACAGTTTGTACATGTCCGTCCCAAACTCCCTAACTACGCCATCCCCCCACTCTTGCCCTCTGCAACCGTAAGTTCCTTCTCCAAGCCTGTGAGTCTGTTTCTGTTTTGTAAGTAAGTTCATTCATCTGATTTCTTTTTAGATTCCACATATAAGGAACGGCTCATTTCTCCTTCTCTCTCTGGTTTACTTCACTCAGTGCCATCTCTGGGTTGATACACGAATCTCAAGAACGTTGTGGGAATGACTTGAGATAATATAGTCATGACCTGGGGTGGGGAACCTAGACGCTCTCCCCAGCCAGTCTGTAATCATCACCCAGCATCTCACGGGAAGACATATACCACGTGCAAAAGTTGTTGCAACACGTACCAAAGTTTGTATACTAATAGAATCTCACAGCATCCTCTGCACTGTGCAAAATCGGAAAGAGAAACTAGTCTCACTCCCAGGGGTGGCTTAACCACGACATGCCACTGAGAACCCTGTTCAGAGGAAATAAAGGGAACCTTTCTCTAGGGGTAATGTGTCAAGTAGCTTTGAGTGGTAAAGATGGAAACAACAAAAGCAGCTTTGTCCTTAATTTGTTCCTAAGTAGAAAAATCTTCAAAAGCTGAAAAAGTGAAAGTGTAAGTCGCTTCAGTCATGTCTGACCCTTTGCAGCGCTATGGACTGTAGCCCGCCCGGCTCCACTCTGTCTAGGCAAGAATACTGGAGTGGGTTGCCATTCCCTTCTCCAGGGGATCTTCCTGACCTGGGGATCAAACCTGGATCTCCCCCATTGCAGGCAGATTCTCAACAGTCGGAGCCACCACTTAACAGTCGGAGCCACCACTTAACATTCAGAGCCACCAGGGAAGCCTGATTTTATGTTGAAAAAAAAAAAAAAACCAAACCCACAGGCAAGTAAGTTTTGGATCCCAAGTGGCTGTTTTGATAATGTTCATTTGGACAGTTGCCTTCCCTTGTGAGAGGTCCCTCGGTTTCTGTACAGAAGCCTGGCAGGCAGCCACCCTGGTGTACAGCTAGCTGACTGGCAGGGAATCTTTCCTTCTGTATCATTTTGCCACCACCTTTGTGCTGCTGGTGGTAAAGAACCTGCCTGCCAACGCAGGAGATCTAAGAGATGCCAGTTAGATTCCTGGGTTGGGAAGATTCCCCAAAGGAGGAAATGGCAACCCACTCCAGTATTCTTGCCTGGAGAAGGCCAGGGACAGGGGAGCCTGGCGGGCTGCAGTCCACGGGGCTGCAAAGAGTCAGACATGAGTGAGCGTGAGCATGCACACACAGGTGGGGCCCAGCTTTCGCAGAAAAGCCTCAAGTCCAGATCATCGAAGGGCTGAGGTGTAGGATTTGAGTTGGAGATATCAGTAAGAATGAGATCATGATCTGATAATATTCTAACTCTGCCCACAG
Source organism: Oreotragus oreotragus (assembly GCA_006410675.1). Classification (NCBI taxonomy): domain Eukaryota; kingdom Metazoa; phylum Chordata; class Mammalia; order Artiodactyla; family Bovidae; genus Oreotragus; species Oreotragus oreotragus. Next base: position 60,048 of record SJYX01019074.1, on the reverse strand, counting down.
AAAGCGCCTGACTCAACGATGCCCTGTAGCAATGAGCTCACTTAGGGAGCAGATGGCTTCTGACTTGTTAGTGTCTGTTGTGGTTGTTCATTTACCAGTTGTGTCTAAGTCTTTTGTGACCCCACAAACTGTAGCCCGCCAGGCTCCCCTGTCCATGGGATTCTCCAGGCAAGGATACTGGAGTGGGTTGCCATTTCCTTCTCCAGGGGCCCTTCCCCACCCAGGGAGGGAACCTCCATCTTCTGCATTGGCAGGCGGATTATTTACCACTAAGCCACATAGGAAGCCCCTGGTTTCTACCAAAAACAAACAAAAAAAAAAACCCTAGGCTCCTTAGAGAATTGGCTGATGCTAAGTCTGAGTTAGGAACATGTTGCTTGCCAGAAAGCAAAGACGTGTTTGAAGATGATTTAATAGTTCATATCAAAAGGACCCAGAAGGCAACTTGAAAGGGATTCCATTGACCAAATCTGGGAAACTTTGAGGATCAAAAGGAATAATCTTGGTGAACGATTACAAAATATTGAATTAAAAAATTTTTATGATTCCATAGTGACTCAAAAGAGAAAGAGACAAAATTCTGCTTTACAAAAGATTATAAGCTCTCTGTTACTCTTTCTGTACATCTCACCCTCATGGAAACTTACATGACCATAGGTAAAATAAATATCCAAGGGGAATTTGCTGTATGGCTCAGGAAACTCAAACAGGGGCTCTGTATCAACCTAGATGGGTGGGATGGGGAGGGAAATGAGAGGGAGGTTCAAAAGGGAGGGGATATGTGTATACCTATGGCTGATTCATGTTGAGGTTTGAGAGGAAACAGGAAAATTCTGTAAAGCAATTATTCTTCAATAAAAAATAAATTAACTTAAAAAATTATAAGCTAGTAAGTCTAGACTAACTTACAGATTTAGAAAAGCACCCTTTTGTAACTTTTAATGTAATAACTGATTCAAGCACTTCTCGTCAATGAAAAATACAAGCCACTGGGGAATAACCTCTAGGAAAGAGGGTGTAGCCATAACCTCACGGCTACTTTTTAATTACAAAAGCAAAAGTGTGTCTTTGCACTGGAGAGACCTTATCTGCTTCTCGTCATACTTGGCATCACCAGTAGTGTGACAACCTGACCTTCTGAAGAACGGACCTCCTGCCATGGGTGAGACACAACAAAACCTGCTGGAAACATTTGCTCTCGATCAAATCCTGACAAAAGAGAGGAATCTGGAACTTAAGATGTTCTGCAGGTCAACTGGATTGAATCTTCCAAGTGTTTGATGTTAAGAATAGAGGAAGGACTTGAGGAGAATAAAGGAATACAACAGCCAAGTCGGTGTGTGAAACTTAATTGGATTCTGGGTCAAAAACTACCTATTAAGGACATTGGGAGGGAAAATTAGGGAAATCTGAGTCCAGACTGCACAGGAGGTGATTTTGTTGAATTAATGTTGCTTTTCTTAGGTGTGATAATGGTGTTGTGGTGTAAGAGAATGTCCTCCTCCTGAGTGAGGCAATATGAAAATTCAGAGGTGAAATACCAGGGGGACAGCCATCTGCTTTCAGCAAAAAGGAAATGTGTGTATAGAGAGAGGTATATAAATGCAGAAATAGAGGAAATGGGTGTGGCAAGACACTAGAGAGTCTGTATGAGGGGAATCCAGGCGTTCACTGTTATGTTCTTTCGACTTTCCTGTGGGTTTGAACGTGGTCAAATGAAACAACTTTTTTAGAAGCCTATGTGAGAATAAGAAATAGAAAAAATTTTCGTATATAAATATTTAAAGCACACATCACTTCTATTTTCTTTTGCCCAAGATTGTGACCTTAGATGATTTCTCCTTTCCAAGAACTCTGGCTTGACTTAAAATCACTGTGCCAACAGAGCATGGGAATCAGATGATTTCTGACATATGACAGCAACAGGAAATGAAATATTCAGGCTTTCTCCAGAGAACTGTAGCTTATCTATGGAATTTAATCTCCTTCCATTGAACATCATCCATATATAAGATCCTCTGATAGATGCCATGCGTGCCTTCAAAGGGCTTAAAACTATCACGTAAACATGGACTTGACATGCTTTGAGTGGTTTGTATGAGCTAAAGGAAAGACTAGAGCTGAGGATCTGATTATAAATAAGACACAGTCCTGGCCATCAAAAAGCCCCTTGTCTTTTGAGAAATACAGACACATACATGAATGTCAATATAATAAGATAAGATTTAACAAAAGATCTTTATCACGGTCTAAAAATTATGACCAAGCACCAAGGCACAACTTTGGAACGGAGTAGCTGTAAGCTAGAACTTGAAGAGGAAGTCAGAATATTTTCAAGACAGACTGGTAGGCATTCCAAGCAAACGGAACAAAGTGTGCAAATGCATGAAGTTATCAAGGGATCACAACATGTTTGGAGATCCCCAAGTAGTTAAATAAAGCTCAGATTTAGGGGATTTGTGGAGGAGTAAAAGAGATGGAGGCTAGTTAATCAGGAGATCTCATGTTATACTAAAGAGTTTGAGTTGTATCCCGCAGATGCTGGGAAGGTTCTGACGGTAAGTGATGTGATCTGATTCTTATCTTGAAAGATAACCCTGGTAGTGGAGTGGCAGGAGATTGAGAAAAGATGAGACACAGAGACTGACTAATAAGCTTTTGTAATAGTTGAGATGAGAGATGCTAATACCGAGAGCCTAAAGCAAGATGGGGTGGAGAAGGCAGTGGCACCCCACTCTAGCACTCCTGCCTGGAAAATCCCATGGACGGAGGAGCCTGGTGGGCTGCAGTCCATGGGGTTGCTGAGGGTCGGACACGAACGACCGAGCGACTTCACTTTCATGCATTGGAGAAGGAAATGGCAACCCACTCCAGTGTTCTTGCTTGGAGAATCCCAGGGCTGGGGGAGCCTGGTGGGCTGCCGTCTATGGGGTCGCACAGAGTTGGACACGACTGAAGTGACTTAGCAGCAGTAGCAAAGCAAGATGGGGTAGGCTGAGGCAGAGAAAGGGTCGATGCAGGAGACGTGACAAAGCACTGACTGGCTCTCAGGAAGGAAGGAGTGCTGGGAGGGGAGGAAAGGAGATGGGCCAGGATAACCCCTGTATTAGGGTTCTCCAGAGAAACAAAGCCAGTAGTGTGTGTGTGTGGCGACAAAGGGAGGCAGGTTTAAGGAATCGGTTCATAAAGTTGTAGGCACAGGCAAGTCTGAAGCCTGCAGGGGAGTCTGGGAGGCTGGGAATTCCCACATGAGTTGATGTTCAGTCGAGTTCACATGTAGTCTGGAGACAGAATCCCACCTTCCTTAAGGGATTTCAGGTTCTTCTCTTAAGGTCTTCAACAGATTGGTGAGGCCCACTGAAATTACGGAGGGTAATCTGCTTTACTCAGGGTCTACTGATATAAATGTTAATCACATTTATATTTATTTAAAATTTTATTTGTTATATTTATATTATTTATTAATATTCATACAATTTATTTATCAATAAATTTATTGCTTATTTATAAAGGTAACTTCACAGCAATATCTAGATTAATGTTTGAACAGCTGGGCACCAAAGCCTAGCCAAGATGACACATAAAATTAACCATCGTCATGGCCCTTTTAAAGACTGGTTATATTTTTGTGCCCTTACTAAAATGTGAAGTACAGGGAAATGGCTGGGAACAAATCTGAGGAGGTGGGCATGGCAGGAATAACATCAGCTTGGAAAATGTTGAATTTTAGTTGATCCTGTTGCATGGTCAAATACAACACATGCACAGAGACAGATCTTTTTAATGGGCCAAATTTAAAGATCATCTTGGAAGCCAGAGGACCAGATGAGGCTGTTCCGTAAGAGACTGTTCACTCATTCAACAAAAAATTTCTTCTGGGTGTCTCTATGGGCCAGACCGGGGGACCATGGTGTACCCAAGGTAAAGTTCCTATCTTTCACAGAGCTGAAATTTTAGAAGGGTTGGCAGGCAATGAACAAATCTTCATATAGATATAAAATTTCAAATAGTGACAGGTGTAATTTACTGCTGCGTAACAAACCATCCCCAAACTCGGTCCTAAAATAACTTTTATGTGCTCATGATTCCATGGGTTGGAGACTGGGGAGAGGCTACCTGGAGAGGCATGTCTCAGATCCACGCGTGGTGTTGCTGCCTCCACTTATGCATTTGCTATCAACTGGAATTCGGTGCATGGCAGCAGGAGGAGGCTGCCAGCTGTCCCTGTACGGCCTCTCCAGTAGGCTAGTTCTGGCTCCTCATTTGGCAGCTGGGGTTCCGCAGTCTAACATGCAAGCTCTTATCTAGCCTCTGATTGGGTTAACCCTTTAATGTCCCAGTGGCCAAGGTAAATGGCATGGCTAAGCCCAGAGTCGTCATGAGAGGGGACAACACAAGAGCCTGAGATTCATTAGGAATGCTCTGGGAGTTGGTGATGGACAGGGAGGCCTGGCGTGCTGCAGTCCATGGGGTCGCAAAGAGCTGGACCTGACTGAGTGAACTGTTTAATTGTCTGTATGACGTTGGGTAAGGGTACAGCTGAGCAACAGGAACTAACACTGACTCAGAATCACTGCATCCTTCATCACTGTTTTAGTGTTTTAGGTTTATGACACCTGCTTCTTTCCTTACAGTGAGTTTCCCTATGAAGCTTCTCAGTCTTCAGTAAAGCAGTCTTCTGGTGACTCATTCACCAACATTCCATGCACTGCTTACTAATCCTGCCAATTTCTAACCAAAGTCAACCCACAGAAATAAAGATTACTTCTCCTTAATTCAAAACCCATAGTACCAATTACTTCAGTTGAATTCTAGGGCCAGTACTCAGATTGCCTAAAGCTACTTCAGGCCCTGATACTCTGTGAATCTATGAGTTTCTATCTCTTTGGACCATCCTTGGGATGATTACTTCATTTTATTTCCAAGGCTTGCTATTCCTGAGAAGTTTGGTCAAGCAATGGTCCAGGATGAGTGACTTGGTATGAATCATAAGGCTGCTGATGAATAAACACCTTTCATTCATTTACTACATATTTTAAGACTTCAGTATAATGTACTATTAATTCCTTCAGCTTCTAACATATGCTGTAATAAGCTGCCAGCTTCTATTTCTACAGAAAAATATAATTTTTTGAGATATCATTCATAAATAGTACATCCTTTCTCAAATTCTACTTAATGTCTGTGTAATAATATACTATTATTTCTTCTCTTTTTTCTAGAAAAAATATTGTTAAATCTAAAGTTTAGAGTCAGTTTTCCTTTGTATTAAGTCATCTGAACTGTTTTCAATTATAATACTGACTCAATAATTTTATTGCTATGATATTATTTGGCATACAATGATCCTGGATCTGTAACGTGATATTTCCACAGAAAATACAGATGATAGTAGAGCAGTATCAAATTCTACTTAATGTCTGTGTAATAATATACTATTATTTCTTCTCTTTTTTCTAGAAAAAATATTGTTAAATCTAAAGTTTAGAGTCAGTTTTCCTTTGTATTAAGTCATCTGAATTGTTTTCAATTATAATACTGACTCACTAATTTTATTGCTATGATATTATTTGGCATACAATGATCCTGGATCTGTAACGTGATATTTCCACAGAAAATACAGATGATAGTAGAGCAGTAATCTGTGAATTTTCTTCCACCTGGTAAGAGGATTTTAAGCCTTTAGTCAGTTGTGTTAAAAATAAGAATGTAATAATTATGCAGTTACTAATACATAATTAATTGTATTTGGTTATAAACTTCTTACCATGAAGGGAGAAAATAAGTCTATTACTTCATTTTTTTCTAAAACAATTTATCGAATAACTACAGGTGCCAGTCAATTGTTCTAAACACTGGGGAGGGGACACAGCAGTTAATAAAACCTATAGACTCACATTCTGATTGGAGAGACAGGCAATCAATAAATAAAGAAGTGAAATATTGAGTGTGTCATTTGGTGTCAATATTAGAGCAGAAAAATAAGGCAAGAAAGAGACAGGAAAAAGCAGGAAGGGTTGCCTTTTATGTAAAATGTTCAGGGAGGATTTACTGAGAAGATCACCTCAAGCAAACACCTATTTCTGATGTGAGAAAAACACTGCAGCCAGAAGGAACAGCATCTGCCAGTCCGGAGGCAGAAATGTGCCTGGAAGTTTGAAGAACAGTAAGGACATTTGTGAACCAATCAGTTGTTCCATACGGGGTTCTAACTGTTGCTTCCTGACCCACATATAGATTTCTCAGGAGACAGGTAAGATGGTCTTATAGTCCCATCTTTTTAAGAGCTTTCCTCAGTTTATTATGATCCACACAGTCAAAGGCTTTGGCATGGTCAGTGAAACAGAGGTAGATGTTTTTCTGGAACTCCCTAGCTTTCTCTATGATCCAGCCAATGATGGCAATTTGATCTTTGGTTCCTCTTCCTTTTCTAAACCCAGCTTGGACATCTGGAAGTTCTTGGTTCCCATAATGCTGAAGCCTAGTAAGTAAGATTTTAAGCATGACCTTACTAGCATGGGAGATGATTGCAATCGTCTGATGGTTAACACATTCTTTAGTACTACCCTTCTTGGGAACTGGGAGAAGGGTTGACATTTTAGGAGAAACATCAATGACCGCAGATATGTGGATGATATCATTCTAATGGCAGAAACTGAAGAACTAAAGAGCCTCTTGATGAGGGTGAAGGAGGAGAGTGAAAGAGCCTGTTTAAAACTAAATACCAAAAAGACTAAGATCATGGCATCCAGCCCCATTACTTCATGGCAAATAGAAGGGGAAAAAGTGGAAATAGTGGCAGATTTCCTCTTCTTGGGCTCTAAAATCACTGCAGATGGTGACTGCAGCCATGAAATCAGAAGATGTTTTCTTCTTGGCATGAAAGCTATGACAAACATAGACAGTGTGTTGAAAGGCAGAAACATTACTCTGGTGACAAAGGTTTGTATAGTCAAGACTATGGTTTTCCCAGCAGTCTTGTATGATTGTGAGAGCTGGACTCTAAAGAAGGCAGAGTGCTGAAGAATTGATGCCTTCAAACTATGATTCTGGAGAAGACTCCTGAGAGCCCCTTGGACAGGAAGGAGATAAAAGCAGTCAATCTTAAGGGAAATAAATCCTGAATAGTCATTGGAAGAATTGATGCTGAAGCTGAAACTCCAGTATTTTGGTCATCTGATGCAAACAGTTGACTCATTGGAAAAGTCCTCAATGCTGGGAAAGATTGAGGGCAGAAAGAGGAGAGGGCGTTAGAGGATGGGATGACTGGATGGCATCACCAATGCAATGGATGTGAACTTGGGCAAACCTTGGGAGATGGTAAGGTACTGGAAGGCCTGGTGTGCTGCACTCTATGGGGTCACAGAGAGTCAGAGAGTCAGACATGACTAGGTGCCTGAACAACATCAAGGACATTTGTGAGGGCGTCCCAGGGGGCTCAGTGGTAAAGAATCCACCTGCCGATGCAGGGTTTGATCCCTGAGTAGGGAAGATATTCTGGAAGAGGAAATGGCAACAGAGGAGCATTCCACGGACAGAGGAGCCTGGTAGACTGCAGTCCATGGTGTTGCAAAAAACTGGCCACAACTAAGCACGCAGGTGCCCGAGGAGATTTGTGTGGCTGGCGCCAAGTTTGAGGGAGGGGGTGGTGGCAATGGGGTCAGAGAGGTGACAGGACTTAGGAGGCCACTGTCAACACTGTGACTTTTACTGGGAGAGTCACCCCCTGAGAGGATTGGGATTAGAGGAATGACCTGGCCTGGCTTCTGTTGTAAACGACTTACTCTGGCTGCAGAGTCTGAATTTAAATTATAGACTCAAAGTAGTGAGAAGAGGTCTGCTTCAGAATGTAGAGAAAATAAGAATTGTTGACAAATTGGATATAAGGTGGATGTGAAACAGATATCAAGGATAAAATCGATTTAAAAACTCTGAACAGAATTTAATGTAGAATGTATAAATTTATAGTTGATGTTTCACAAAGATTGTTAACAAAGGCCAACATAGGTTAAGAAATTTTCCCCAAAATAATTGTTGCTGAATAATATTATTAGAGGATATATTATGCATGTGTGTGCACGCATGCTAAGTCTCTTCAGTCATGTCTGACTCTTTGCGACCCTGTGGAAAGTAGCCTACCCAGGCTCCTTTGCCCATTGGATTCTCCAGGCAAGAGTACTGGAGTGGGTTGCCATGCCCTCCTCCGGAGGATCTTCCTGACCCAGGGATCAAACCTGAGTCTCTTAAGTCTTCTGCATTGGCAGGTGGGTTCTTTACTATTATAGCTACATGTGAAGCCCCAAATTATATCAGTTCAGTTCAGTCGCTCAGTCGTGTCCAACTCTTTGCAACCCCATGAATCACAGCACGCCAGGCCTCCCTGTCCATCACCAACTCCCGAAGTTCACTCAGATTCACGTCCATCGAGTCAGTGATGCCATCCACGCATCTTATCCTCTGTCGTCCCCTTCTCCTCCTGCCCCCAATCCCTCCAAGCATCAAAGTCTTTTCCAGTGAGTCAACTCTTCACATGAGGTGGCCAAAGTACTGGAGTTTCAGCTTTAGCATCATTCTTTCCAAAGAAATCCCAGGGTTGATCTCTTTCAAAATGGACAGGTTGGATCTCCTTGCAGTCCAAGGGACTCTCAAGAGTCTTCTCCAACACTACAGAGAGAAAGAGAGAGAGAGAGAGTTAATAATTTCATATATACACATAATAAAACTATTTTGATGAATATGGAGACAAAAGTATAGGCTAATGGATCTATGAATCTTCTGGAAACAGATGCCAACTCTCAGAATTCCCTCACAGTCCAATGGTTAGCACTCTGGGTTTCCACTGCAGGGCATGGGTTGAGTAACTAAGATCCTGCACACCAAAATAAAAAAGTCAGTTGCCAACTCTGATGAAGCAATTTGAAAGAATTTGTTAGACATATAATAGGAAGTTTCCCTGGTGGCTCAGCAATAAAGAACCCACATGCAATGCAGGATACATGGCAGGAGCCACAGATTCCTGGGTCAGGAAGATCCCCTGGAGGAGGAAATGGCAACCTGCTCCAGTATACTCGCTTGGTAAACCCCATGACAGAGGAGCCTAGTGGGCTACAGTCCATGGGGTCGCAGAGTTGGATACAACTGAGCAACTGAACAGCAACAAGAACAGGAAGCTTAACCAGGCAAGATCCTGACAAGAAAAAGGTGGCACATTCAGCAGATTTCATGGAATATATTTAATGAGAGAGCACATGGCAAGCAGAGATATGGGCAGAGTTACAGAGACCCACAAGGATGGTGGAGCAGCCACATGGGAACTAAAACAGCAGGAAAGCATCCCTGCTCCTAAAGTGGTAATTATTACTAACAAGCTAGAGCCACTGAGAAGGCAGTAGGAGCTGTGGCCACAGAACAAATCTGCCTAGGACAGCACCATGGTAAGGAAGGAAGGAACATGGCAGAAGGGGAATTTTTCTCCTCTTGCCTTCTGCCTTCTAGTTGTTCCTCCTATTTGCCTTGAGAGGTTAGCATATATGGCATCCTGGAGATGAGCAGGCCATGGGTACCAGCCTCTGGGGCACAGAGAGATAAGAAGGAGACAGAGATCAAATCTGGAGGGAAAATAAAGAAGATACAACACAGAGTTTCACATAATGTTAATAAGATCTGAAAAGTGTGACCCGAAAGAGGGCAGCTCTGTGGAATTCCTATAGGAGAATCTATGGATTGCATCTCTTCCTTGTTATCATGGAAAACTCAGCTCCAGCTGCTCACTTTCTCTTAGTCTATATTTAGGAGCTCAGATTCTAGGGGAATAACATTCATGACATGGCTGAGTCAAGCACCTACAGTTATGATGGGAGGAAGCAGTAGCGGGGTCCTGTGTCTGGAACCCAATCCTAACCATGTGAAATCTGCAAAGAAATCCAGTTCAAAGAAATGGATTATAGACAAAGAAAGTCAATAGAAGGCTCTCTTGCAATTTTAAAATATTTATAACCAATACTTTTTTTGCCAAAAAAGAAGTTACTCTAAATAGACACCAAAATTTCAGAATACTGGGATATTTTTATTAATTTATCAGTTCCAATAAGATCAAAGATTTGTCCTTTTGTGGGATTCTTTACTCTCTTTTTTTCCAGCTAAAACTTTATCCTTAATTCTAACTAATGTCTTTTAAAATAAAAATCTTTTGCTTACGATAATCTTAAGAAGAGGGCCCACGAATGGGATAGTATAGAAACTGCCACCATTGGGATGTGAGGGGTGAGGCACAAAATAGGTAATAAACCCTCAAATATAGGTTTGTTAGAGACAAGAGTCATAAAAAAATAACCTTCTTTAACCCAACTTTTGCATTCTAATGAACTCAGAGGCAAAAACAATAGTAGTCTCATTTATAATAATATGCAACTTCATATTCAGACTTCCTCTGAAATTTCTTGCTAAAGAGGTGGAGAAAGTCAGCTCTGAGACTCAATTTAATCAACGGCCTCTTTGTTAGTGAGAGTACCACCTCCTCTCTCTCAGACAATGGGCCATGAGGACTGGCCTTGGAAATGAAAGGTTAAAAGAAAATACTTTAAAAAGGGAAACAAAATCCATCAATTCAGTCATGCAAGTAATTAACCCCATTTTGTCTTGTTCATTTACTGGCTTATTCATTCATCTGGTGATGAGACAGTTAAAAAATTTTAAAGCTCAGACACATGATCTATCTATCTATCTATCATTTATCTACATATTATTAAGATAAGAAGTGCATCATTTCAGTTAGGGGAGTGGGCAGCATTGGAGTTAGATGGCCCATGATCAAGAGGGATCTCTGTCACATATAAGAAATGTCAAATTTTTATGTGATTAAAATCTTTGAACAAAGTAGGATGGAAGGAAACCTCCTCAACATAATGAAAACCATGTATGAAAAACTTACAGAAAACATCATGTCAATGGGGAAAGACTGAAAGGTTTTCCTCCAAGATCAAGAACAAGACCAGGATGCTTGCTTTTACCACGTTTATTTAACATAGTACTTTTGTTTGGATAAAATTGGGCTATTAATTCATTTTATATGTCACTATGCATTTCATGCTATAAGGATGATCACAGTGGACTATACTTATCAATGTGTTTCTTTTACCCATAGTATAAGCAGTATAACACCAGCTTACTCTGGGCTGGGCCATATGCAATGTGCTTTACAGATATCTATCTTACTTTAAGTTCATAAGGCAAAGATTGTCTTCATTTTATTACATGATAGGATGAAAAGCTTGCTCACGTAAAAATGCCTCTTCTTCATCAGTTGAAATGATGTGAGTTTTTTCCTTCATTTTGTTACTGTGGGGTATTATAGTGAATGATTTTTGTGTGGTGAAATCTTCACTCAGGAATAAATCCCACTTGACCAGTGTATAATTCTTTTAAAATGCTGCTGAATTTGATTTACTATTTTATTAATGATTCAATCGTCTTACTAATTATACATCTATTTAGATCTTTTGTTTCTTTGTATTTTAGAGTTGATAGATTTTGGATTTCTAAGAATTTGTCCATTTCATTTAGGTTATTCAATTTGGTGGTGTACAATTGTTCTTAGCACTCTTGTAATCCTTTTTATATCTGCAGGATCAGTAGTAATGCAATATCCCCATTTTAATTTTTGATTTTAATAAATTTCTTCTCTTTTATTCTTAGTCCACTTAGATAAAGGTTTGTTAGTTTTGTGATCTTTTCAAGTAACTAACTTAAAAAAAATTATCTTTTTTAATTGGAGGCTAATTTCTTTACAATATTGTAGTGGTTTTGCCATACACTGACATGAATCAGCCATGGTGTACATGTGTTCCCCATCCTGAACCCTCCTCCCACCTCCCTCCCCATCCCATCCCTCTGGATCATCCCAGTGCACCAGCCCTGAGCACCCTGTCTCTTGCATTAACTTTTGATTTCATTTATATTGATTTCATTCATATTCTCTATTGTTTTTCATTCTCTATGTCATTTATCTCTGCTCTAATCTTTATTATTTCCTTCCTTCTGCTAACTCTTGAGTTTTGTTTTTCTATTTCTAGTTTCTTACTTTGCAAAGTTAGGTTGTTGATTTGAAATATCTCTTATTTTTAAATGTAAACATGTGTGGCTATAAAATCCCCCATTTTTGTTGTTGTTCAGTCACTCAGTCCTGTCTGACTCTTTGCAGCCCCATGGGTTGCAACACACCAGGCTCGGCTGTCCTTCCTTAACTCCTGGAGTTTGCTCAGATTCGTGTCCATTGACTTGGTGATCCTATTTATCCATCTCATCCTCTGCTGCCCCCTTCTCCTTTTGTCATCAATCTTTCCCAGCATCAAGGTCTTTTACAGTGAGTTAACTTTTTACATCTGATGGCCAAAGTATTGGCGCTTTGATCATGTCCCATAATTTCTGGCATGCTGTATTTTTGTTTCCACTCATCTTGAGTATTTTCTAATTCTTTTTGTGATTTATTCTTTGATCCATTGGTTGTTTAAGAGTGTGTTTTTTAATTTCCACAAATTTATGAATTGTTTCAATTTTCATTATTGATTTTTAATGGCATCTCACTGTGTTCAGTTAAGACTATGCATGATGTCTATCTTTTAAAATCTATTGAGGCTTAATTTGTGAAGTAGCATGTGATGTGTCCTGGAAAACATCCTCTGTGCACCTGAGAGGAATGTGTATGCTATTGTTGTAGCAAATGTTCTATACACATCTGTTAGATCTGATTAGTTTATTGTCTTATGTCATCTGTTTCCTTACTTATCTTCTGGATGTTCTATCCGGTGCTAGGAGCAGAGCATTGAAGACTCCACCTATTATTTGTGGAACTGTCCACTTCTCCCTTCAATTCTGTTAGTTTTTGCTTCACATATGTGTGCATATATGCTGCTGCTGCTGCTAAGTCACTTCAGTCGTGTCCGACTCTGTGTGACCCCATAGACGGCAGCCCACCAGGCTCCCCCATCCCTGGGATTTTCCAGGCAAGAATACTGGAGTGGGTTGCCATTTCCTTCTCCAATGCATGAAAGAGAAAAGTGAAAGTGAAGTCGCTCAGTCTGTCCGACTGTTAGCGACCCCATGGACTGCAGCCCACCAGGCTACTCTGTCCATTGGATTTTCCAGGCAAGAGTACTGGGGTGGGGTGCCATTGCCTTCCCCGGTGTGCATATATACATACATGGATATGCAGTCACAATATATATTGATGGTTGGTCATGAAGTGTGCATTTATAATTGTTTTTCTCTTTGCTGTATTGTACTTTCTATTAAAATACAATGTCATTTTTTGTCTCGTAACTTTTCTATTTAAAATCTATCTTGTCTGATAGTAATAGAGACAGCTCTGCGCTCTTTTGGTTACAATTGCATGGAATATCTTTTTCCATCCTTTCACCTTTGATAAATTTCCCATGTTTACTTTGTATCAATTTTTTGAATTCTGTTTGTTCTAAATCCTGTTATCAATTGTGATGGTTATGCGGTTGATTCTGATGGCTTTTTAGGGAAGCAATATTATCAACTGAAAATACTATGCATTATAGATGTACTGAAACTGAGGGCCTTGTTCTAACTTTAATAGCGCCAGTGTTTCACATTAAGCATGATACTGGTGTTTGCTTTCCAAACAGATACTCAAGTTTGCCTGTACATAAGACAGAGAAGCTGTGAGATTGCCTTTGCACCTCTGTTGTTTTCACTGTACCTTACCATTGCCTTCAACAATGGTAACCCACTCTAGTATTCATGTCTGGAAAATCCCATGGACCAAGAAGCCTGGTGGGCTACAGTCCATGGGGTCGCAAAGAGTCGGACATGACTGAGCGACTTCACTTCTCAACAGAGGAAGGTCTGACTTTACTTCCTTACATGTGAAATGTGTATTGATCATATTCCTTAATTTTAACAAGAGGACTAAAATGTTTTATCCCTTAAATCTTTAAATTACTGAGATTTTTCCAATATGTTGTCAAACTTCATGTTGTCCATCTATCTTATTCTGGTTTCATTTCACATGTGCTTGTGTCTGCTGCATGGAGATTTTATTTTAATTTCATATCAATCTTTGGCTGTTGCCTGCACCTTGATCTCAAGCAGAGTATTAAAGGAAACATGGAACATTTTAAAAAGATGCATGATCCTTGTATTTCCTGAACAATACTCCTTTAACTACTGATGGTACATTCTCTGAAATGAGTTCATAATTGATACTCTCTGATGAGAACTCAGAAATCAGTTTCCTTTGAAATACATGGCACTCTGACATCATCAACATCTAATGACATGGAGTGAAACAAGATAGTAGTCTTACTTTTAAGATGACTGAAAAAAACGAAAAGCACTCTACTTTAGCTCTACGGATTTCAGCCTGAAATGGTTTATCATGAACAGACATGATAGTTTTTTCATGACAGACATAGAAGCATGCCGAGGAAAGGTTCAAAATTCAGGCCTGTTCTGTGTATGATACACGTGTCTCTGGACTGATTAGAGGAAGGATAGGATGATGCGAAAAGGAGGTAAAAATGATTTTTCGTCAGTAAGTCATATCCAACTCTTTTGCGACCCTGTGGACTGTAGTACTCCAGGCTCCTCTGTCCATGGGATTTCTCAGGCTAGACTCCTGCAGTGGGTTGCCATTTCCTTCCACAGGAGATCTTCTTGACCCAGGGACAGAACCTGTGTCTCCTGAGTCTCCTGCATTGGCAGGTAGATTCTTTACTATTCAGTTCAGTTCAGATGCTCAGTGGTGTCTGACTCTTTGAGACTCCATGGACTGCAGCACACCAGGCTTCCCTGTCCATCACCAACTCCTGGAGCTTACTCTTTACTATTAGGAAAGTAAAATATAGGCCTAAGGCTGAAGAGTGGGAAGAGGGAGAGCAGAGACTAACTTCCTCTGATTTCCTCAATATCACTCTGAGCGAATAATCAGTCCTTAATATCTTCCTTGGTCAAACACTTCTCTAATTCATTCAATGAACTGAGAAATAGAAAAATTAAATAATGAAAGAAATCTGTGTTAGCCACAGAAGTTTCATGATTGAGTCACATTCTAAAACACATTTGGTAATTCTGTCGCTGATTGCTTTCGTTCTTTCATAGCTTTCACTCTGTCCTAATCTTTCTGCAATTTCTCTCTTTTTTGAGTAAGCTTTTTGTCACTCCATATTATAAATGACTCTAACATAACAGTCTGAAAGGAAAATGGAGAAACTTGACTTTTTTTATTGTTGGTAACTTTGCTAATGAGTGAATATAATATGCATATTCTCCAAATTTTAAAAAAAGTATTCTTTTTGAGAATTTAAATGAATGAAGAGTGGCCTAAAAGCTATACTTGGAACAACCAATGAATAATTTTTGACCATCTTTAAACAGTTCTTTGTTCTATTTTGAAAATTTATTTTTCAGTAATTCTGTCATATTAGCTTAGTTCAGACATTGAAACAGAAAAAATTCTGACAAAAATAACTGCCTTGATCATAATTAAGTCAAAAAAGGACAAAAAGAAGGATTGCCTTGAAGAAAAGAGAAAGTGACTTAAACTCAGTTAGCATAGCATTTTGGTTGGTGTATTTTTAAATTATTATAAAATTTATGTTAAAATATACATTGTCACACTCACGACTGAAAATAGAGGGACTGGAGAAGCCTGCAGGATGGGAGAAAAGTAGGGAACATCTTCAATAAAGAGAAGCTGCCTGAGTAATCGGCCTTTCTTCAGAAGAACTGTGCTTTAGGCAGAGTTGGTTTTTATCCATCTCCTTGGTTTCCTTCTTCCCTCAGCACCTGGTATCCTCACCTGACCTCCTGGGTTTTCAGAGTCCCTACTCTGATAAATCGGAGCACTATATTGTTCCTATTTTCCTTATTTCTTACCATTGAAACTTGGCCACCTATACTTATTTCTTAAGGTTCTAGGTTTTGATTAGCTAAAAACAGATGGTGTCTGAGTCAGGGTGGAGCGTGCTGAACAAGGAGGTGCAGTATAGACTCTGGTAAGTAGAAGGGAAAGGGGAATTGTACAGAATTCGAGCACAGCTAGGCCGAAGGGAGGCTCATTTCTGCTCCTCTCTTCCTTTCCCCTCTGTTCTCCGCTTCCTTTTTCAGGCTCTGCTAACCCTGCATGAGGAGTTCTAGTGCCTTCCTCTGTCTTTATCCCTGCCTCTCCTATTCTCAACTGACTTCCTCCCTGTTCAGTTTTTTTTTTATTTTTTTCTCTCTCTTCTTTTCAGGAAAAAACTTTGACTGGCCCCAATCATTTTTCGTGCTAAGTCACTGGTTGCCAGCTTGTCATAGATTTCCTCCCCAAAATGCCCACTCCTCTCTCTGAAAAGTGGCTGTTGCCAGCAGGACCCATGAGATCAGGGACTCCTGGCAAGGGTAGGGATTCCTTTACTGAGGCTGCTGGCAGGGAGGCAATGCGTGTAACTGGAACAGATGTTTTGGGACATTTGGGAGTCCTAAAGCTCTTCAGCGAAGAAAGCAATGGCATCCCACTCCAGTACTCTTGCCTGGAAACTCCCATGAATGGAGGAGCCTGGTGGGCTGCAGTCCATGGGGTCGCTGAGTCAGACACGACTGAGTGACTTCACTTTTACTTTTCACTTTCATGCATTAGAGAAGGAAATGGCAACCCACTCCAGTGTTCTTGCCTGGAGAATCCCAGGGATGGCAGAGCCCAATGGGCTGCCATCTGTGGGGTCGCACAGAGTCGGACACGACTGAAGCGACTTAGCAGCAGCAGCAGCAGCAAAGCTCTTCAGACTTTGGGGCTGCCCTGCTGAGTGACTGGTGAGTTTGGCCGCAATTCTTGCATCCTTCAGCTAATCCACTGGGTTTGGAAGACACCAAGGGAATACGAGGAATCTCAGAATGCTTTCTTCAGCATCAGTAGCAGGCTGTAAGTTTCACTTGAGAATACTTTCCCCATCTGAAAGGGTCATTACATTCTGTCTAGATTCCAAGGCATCTTGGCTTTCTGGTGAGGCATCATTGAACACTGACCAAACACGCAAGCCTCTTAGTATGTTCTATTGATTACATAACTTGAAAAGTTAGGTCAGCTCTGGTGAGATTTCCCTAACACACTTTTCTCTCAGTATTGGCTGCTGGAAGACCAGCGAATTGATGTGAGTGGCCTTGGGAAGGAAGAAATCCCATCTTCTGCATACGAAGCTCCAGAGAAAAATCAAGGATAAGTGTAAGGAGGTCAGCTGTCTCTCCCTAGGTGCAGAGCTTCATCTGCAAAGCCCCAACTGATTACCCTGGGCTACAAAGAACCTAGTCTCTTTCGCTGTCTGCCTCTCTCCTTTAGCCACACACACACAAACACACACACATGCACAATTCCCTGTACTCATGAAATTTAGCATCTAAAGTCAGCCGTTACTTTCTAATGCACACCTAGCTGTACGCTGAATTTTCTGCATCCAGAGCCACACTCTCCCCCTTTCCTGATCTGTAACATCATTCAAATAGGAGTTCAGTGTGACAAGGTCTCAAGGAGTTCAAGGATGTTTGTCTCTTTCGGATGAATATATATCCGCTGGCTCAGTCTTTCTCTCACTCTCTCTTTGCCTCTCTCCTCCTTTTCGCGCAAAAACACACCGAGTCTCTCACATCATGTACAAATGAATGTTTCCGAGGGCTCCCGAGTTCAATGTCACGCTGGGCAGAAGTGGAGCGAGAGTGGAGCGACAGCGTGTCGCGTGCGGGCGGGTAGAGTCCCTCTCTGGCCAGCAGAGGGCAGCCGAGCGGAGGCGCTGGCGCGCGAGGGCTGAGCCGAGCCGAGCCTCGCTCGGGCAGCCTCAGCCTGAGCACCAGCCGCGCCGGAGCCCGGAGCGCAGCCACTGAGGGCAGCGGCGGCGGCGGGAGCGAGGCGCACAGCGAGCAGCGGCGCGGGCGGGAAGCAGAAGCCGCCGCCGCCGCCGCCGCCGCCGCGACGGGCAGCCGGGCTCGGCGGCCGCCGGATCGGGCCCCTGCCCCCTCCGCCTCGTGTCCCCGGCGCCGGGCGGCCGGCGAGTCTGGAGCCCGCGCCGTCGCCGGCCGCGTCCCCCGGGCATGGAAGGAGGCGGCAAGCCCAACTCCTCGTCCAACAGCCGGGACGATGGCAACAGCGTCTTCCCCACCAAGGCGCCCGCGACGGGCGCGGGGCCGGCCGCGGCCGAGAAGCGCCTGGGCACCCCGCCGGGGGGCGGCGGGACCGGCGCGAAGGAGCACGGCAACTCCGTGTGCTTCAAGGTGGACGGCGGCGGCGGCGGCGGCGAGGAAGCGGCCGGGGGCTTCGAGGACGCCGAGGGCCCCCGGCGGCAGTACGGCTTCATGCAGCGGCAGTTCACCTCCATGCTGCAGCCCGGGGTCAACAAATTCTCCCTCCGCATGTTCGGGAGCCAGAAGGCGGTGGAGAAGGAGCAGGAAAGGGTTAAAACTGCAGGCTTCTGGATTATCCACCCTTACAGTGATTTCAGGTGAGGAATCAGCGCTCGCCGCCCCACCCTCCCTTCCGGGCGCGCCCTCCTTCGCGCTCCCGGCCCCTGGGAGGGGTCGCCCCGGGACTGGCGGGGAGGGGGCGCCCGGCCGGCCGCGGGAGGAGCCGCCGTGGCTTCTACCCGGGCGGCAGGCTCGACTCTTCTACAACTAGTTTCCACCCAGGAGGGGGTTGACTGACGAGTTCCTGTTGCCCGGGGAACCCCGGGGAAGGTTCTCCTTTGCCTCGGGAACTTTGGGGCCAGATCGGGGAAGAAGGCCACGGTGACCCCCGGATGGGAGGATGCTAAGTTGTGCAGGGAAACTTTCACTTCGGAGAGATGAGAGTGTAAGAAAGTGGCCAGAAAGTCGTTGGGGGTGCCACCTTCCCTCGCGCTGTTCCCTCAAGAAGTGGGTCCCTCCCAAAGGGGCAAAAGGCGCTCCTGAGTTTGGGGAGAGGATGAGGCGACCCGAGACGGTGACTCACGGGTCCTGGCCCGTCCAGCCTCTCTCGCCCATAGGGGGTGTTAATCTGTTTCTCATCCGCTTACAGGCACTGGGTAGCCTCAGTGCCTTTCTTCAGGAGAGTGGCTGGCAGGCGGAGGAAGGGTAATTTGCGCTTGGATTGCCCCTGACTTGAGATATCAGTGGAGCTGGCGCTGCCTGGTGGGGCAGGAGCCTGGCAGGAAGCCTCGAGTTCCCGAAAAGGAGACAGGGGGCGTTTTCAGAGCCCCCTTCCTGAAACAGAGGGGCACCCTTTCTTGACCTTGGCTATTAGTCTGTTTCGAAAATCTCTTTCCCATTTCCCAACTCGGGAAACAAGGGCAGGAGAGCCGTCAGCTGTCAGGGCAACTCTGCTTCGGTGAATTAACGTTAAGATGTTCCCTGATCTTATTTGTCGCCCAAGTTTTCATTGGGTTATAAGCATGTTTAGAGATTATCAAATGAAGGTCGTGAAGTAGATCCTCTTATTAGTGTAGGAACACCCTGCGGTCACGTTATATTAGCGCCTGAGGAAGGCTGAGCTTTTAATTAGAACAACAACAACAAAACCCCGTAAGCAAAAGCCAAGAGTGGCATTTGTGTATGTAGATACGTATGTATGTATGTATGTATCCATTTACTGCTGAAATCGTTTGGAAAAGAAAAAGAAGAAAAAGAATGTTGTGCAAACTAAGCAGTTTTAATAGGCGGCTGTTAAACAGCAAACAAATATAGCAATAAAAAGCAGCATTACTTTGAGTTGCTTGTAGAAACTAAGGGACAGTTGCCTTCAACCCCACTCCTTGATGGGAGCTGTCCAGAGTCCTGAATAACATTTAGTGGAAAACCCATTCTTCTGCCGCACAAAGCCTTGGAAAAACCGTCTTCACCTTCTCTGAGATATATGTAAAAATACATATATTCTCAGAAATAAATAACCATGTTATTTATGCATAAGATGAATGTAGTTTAGGAAATGTAGAATGGTAAAGTTCTATATGGAAAAACACATAACAAATTCCAAAGGAGGGCTTATAAAACATAATAACATTTATAGTGTATGGAAAATTAAGAGTTTGATTGAAAAAATGTTCATATTAAAATAATCTACTAAATAATCCAAAATATTTCCTCCAGTAGGCTAATACTTATAGAAGCAAACTATGAATGACCTTATTCTAAAATATATAACATTGTCATATTCTTTAGAATTTTAAGTTGAAATCAGATGTAGAATATTGTTTCTACCTCAGTCTTCAGTGGAAATATATTTCAACCCATATTGTTATTTCTTCATGAAAAACGTTACAGAAACTGCCTTTAGTCTTAATAACAAAACTAAGCATGGTCTTTCCAGAAATATATGTAGTTCAATATCTACTTGCAAATAAAATGCTATATTCTGTTTGTTTAATTTTGCACCCAATTAGATGGTTAATTATGATACTTTTATTTCTCAAGCAGTATGAAAATAGTCTACACTTTTTCAAAATGGTGACATATAATAAAACTTTCATCATTTATTAGATAAAAAATATAGGGCCACCTTTCAGGAATTGGTATAGTGTGCCAGAATCTTTTGAATGAATGAAATTCATGAAATTAAAGATTCTTCACATTTTCCTAAGTAAATCATATGAGACAGGGTATCTCTTTAAAACAAAATAAATTTGTTACTAAACAGGAGGAAGAAATGGAAATCAGATGATAGTTCGAGTTTACCATGCATTTGAAAAGAGAGATGATTAAAAAGTGAGTTAATACTCTAAACAAACTGCTCTGGAACAGTTTGGAACATTTGATTTTCCCTTGCATAACTGGAAAAAGAAAATGGTAGAGATAAATATTATAATTTAGATTTTTCACTGGAAGGAATCTGAAAAAAATAGATTTTAAAACTCACAATTACTATATATGCTGGTCTTATCAATAAAACAACAAACTAAGGAAGAAATGTAAATACTTGCTTGCATATTTTAAGTCATTATTATTTTATTGATGTCTTTATATCATTTCACTACCAATATAAGGTTTCTTAAAAAAGTAACATGTCAGGATAATGTAATTAAAAAATAAAAATAAAAAGCATAATTCTGTTAGCATTTTTCTTTTTCTAAAGGAAAAGCAGTGTGGGAATAATACACAAAATGTAGAAATGTTAGAGTCATGAGCTGTTCGCCTCAGACCCTTTCCTGATGAAGACACTTTAGGATGCTTTGCTATGTTTCCTACAATGCCAAAGTTAAGTTCAGTAGTAATTTAGTGACTGAGAAAGTGAGACTTAAGAATACCTTTCCATGGAGAATGGGGGAGATACCAGAAAGTAAAGATACCCAGTTTCTTTTTTTTGTTTGTTTTTCTTTTAACAACCTTCACTGTCCTAAGCCTTCGCAGATCCAGGGAAGTATGGGCAGTCAGTTATTTGGTCCCATGCTCCTGAGTGGAGCATGAGCCCGCACTCAGGGCATGTCAGGACTTTGACACTGCAGCTGGTGATCTAGTCTCTTCCCAGGATGACTGATTTCCAGGGCAGGCTCCCTTCTTCCCTCAGGCTGCGGGGCTGTGCTCCCACTGAGACTCCAGGGAGCCAGCTCCTCCAGGCGCTCTCACCCGCCTGGGCCCAGGAGTGCTGTTGCTGTGTCTGGCGAGTAGTTTTCTCTGCCTCCAGTGTAAGTAGGGCAGAGGCACTGTATTTCCCTTTCTTCTCAGGGGAGGATGATGTTAGAAATCTTCAGGGACTAAAGAGGACTCAAATACCATCAATACTGTTGGAAATAACTGGGTGGGAGCTAGAGAATTCAGTTAAAAAAAAAAAGTATGTTTTTGTTTATACCATAGTATGGAATCACCCTAACTTCACCCAAACTAGGGAAAACATGGTTAAAAAATAAAATCACACTGATTTTTGTGTAGTGAGGACTTGGTTTCAGTCTTCAGTTTCATGTGAATAGCGCATACATACAAATAATTTGAAGGTTAAACATGATTTTGAGGTTACTAACAGTGATTGTATATTTATTAGCTAAAACTTTACTTTTCATTCACTAAATAAAAAAGTGATACTGGGCAAGCATTGTAATTTCATAGCCAGTCCATTTATGATATAATCATTCAAATGAATTGAAAGAATAGCTAGGGGACTCTGGTGGATGGTTGCTGTTACGTGAGTAATTTGCCGTAGAAGAATTTATCAACAGCTTGTTTTTCAGTTCGAGATTTCTGACATTATTTTGTTGTTCATGGTTACATAAGTGCATTTAAAAAAAAATAAGGCTCCTATTCCATACATACTGCCAGGAAACCTCTTGACTCTGGTAAGGGAGGAGATTTCATGTCTTGACTCATTATTTCTTCCCCTGCGATTTATCAATTAGTGTGAATGACTGTGAAAAGCTTATTGTGTGGTAAGTACCCAAGGACTCTAGAGACCAGAGTCACTTCCTGAAGATCCTGCCATATCTGGCCTTGCTTCTCTGCCTCAGGCTACATCCGCAACTGTGCTGATGTCAGAGGTCACTGATGTGTTCATTAGAGAAGGGAGGCTGCCTCTGTATAACAGTTAGTCAGAGAGAGACTGCCTGTTTCTAGGAGCTTCTCCCAGGAAAACAATTCAACCTTCTGGGGTTTAAGGACTAATTAGCCTACTGTTTTGTTATCTTTGTGCAGAATGCACTGTATTTTCCCCAGTAATGCTCCTTTTATTTACTTTCTGTATCAACACAGGCAAAATTAACCAGAGGAATTTATTTTTTTCCTCTGTTAGGTGAACCTTTTTCTATCTTATAAATTCAATTAAGTTCTTCATAGTGGCTCTAGCAGCTGGTCAGCCCAATTATAGTGAAACTGTTTGAAAAAATGTGGAGGTATGAATGTATTCAGTTATGTTTTCTTACTATACATGTAAGTTATAAAACTTTAAATTTTGCTACATAGTTCACTATTTAATTGCATTTAATAGATATAGTGATTATACTATTAAAATATTACAAGATATTTTCCGTTTTTTCCTGAGCAGCTTTGCCTTTAAACCTACTTTTGGGGTTTATTATGCAAATTGAGAGTCATTTTCCAATTCACATTTTATAATGTGGGCTTGTATTGTTGAACTTGCATCTTGAATAATAATGAAAGAATTTCAAATGCATTGGAACCGTATATTACTTACCATTGTTATGATAGGCTCATTTAACAGAATTTAAACTATGTCTGCTTATTCAAAAACCACAAACCAAAACAACACCAATACCAGAAAACAACTTAAGTAGTATTTGTAATTTTGCGTTATTTCACTCAATGAAACTGTGTCCCCAAGTGAGTATGCGGCAAGCAAGATAAATCTGTGATTTGGATGTGATCTTTCTGCCATCCCAAGTGTAATTCTTATGATTAACAACAGGTCATTCACTTGTGCTCCCTCGTGCTTAGTCCCTCAGTCCTCTCTGACCCTTTGCAACCCCGTGGACTGTAGCCTGCCAGGCTCCTTTGCCGATGGGACTTTTTTCCCAGGCAAGAATACTGGAGTGGGTATGCCAGGGGATCTTCCCAACCTAGGGATTAAACCCGTGTCTCCTGCAGCTCCTGCATTGCAGATGGATTCTTTACCTGCTGAGCCCATTTACTTCCTTACTTGGAAGGCAAAAATTGGATTTAGGATGAAGACTTTCAAATAGAGTTTCGTATAGGTATAATGCAAAATTATGGTAGACCATCAGCACTGCAGGAAGAGTATTGAACAAGTTCAGGGTCTGTGACAAATTTTCATTTCATCATTTTGAGTAAAGAAGTAGCAAGCTATGAATTAGGCTGACACAATATATTTTAGGAGGAGAGTTAGTGGTGATGAAGAAAAAGTCTGCATGCACTAGAATAAAAAAAAACTATTTATACTTACACTAAGTACTTCCCATGGATGGAGGAGCTTGGTAGGCCACAGTCCATGGGGTCGCTAGGAGTCGGACATGACTGAGCGACTTCACTTTCACTTTTCACTTTCATGCCCTGGAGAAGGAAATGGCAACCCACTCCAGTGTTCTTGCTGGAGAATCCCAGGGATGGGGGAGGCTGGTTGGCTGCCGTCTATGGGGTCTCACAGAGTCGGACACGACTGAAGCAACTTAGCAGCAGCAGCAGCAGCAGCAGCAAGTACTTCCAAAATTAGTGTGTGTGTGTGAAGGCATCTTGATGTACAAATTAGCATTATTTTCCCAGAAGAGAAAAATTAGGGGAAAATGGTGATGCTTCTTGGTTCACTTGGAGTTTTCTGTGTTTTTGCAAAACAAACCTCCTGGCTGTGTTAATTCTGTGTGTGTGTGTGTGTGTGTGCATGCCCACATAAGCAAGCAAGAGAGAAACTGTTCCAGGGACATTTGTATATAAGCACATCTGATAAATGCTCATTTATCAGACACATCTCACCCAAGTATGGGTGATAAAAATTGATTTCGTGACCCTTTTCAAGTTTATTTGTTAAGTTCCTGGTAATATTATGTTTCATTTAATAACGACCCCTCAGTTAAAGCAAAGTATCAAAATTATGCCTGCCTCAGATTTACAATTTAACCATCTTATTTATATAGACCTGTTTTTATTTTCAAGATGTTACAGCTCTAAAGAAGTAAGGCGAATTAAATCTAAAACAGAGTGGATTTATGTGTAAATATAACTGATTCATTTTGCTGTACAGCAGAAACTACCACAATGTTGTAAAGCAACTAAAAAAAGAAGTAAGGCTAATCACATACACATAGAGTTAGCAACTGTTTAGTTTACAAATTTTTATGTTATTATCAGGAGTGCTGCAGCAAACATCTTTGTCCATTAGTCTTCATTATATTCTGTACATACTGATCTTATCACGTAATACTGCTACCAACTAAGACTCTTCTTAAAATTTTAAGTGGCATGGATACAGCACTGTTGATGTTCTTGTTTAGATATTCACAGGCAGTTTTAGGACAGAAAGTCAGAATTTGTCCTCCATTCTGTTCATCATAGAGTACGTGGAGTGGCAGGAATGATCTTATGCCATGTTATGTTGTGTCTAATGAAGTTATCACACTACTTAAAATCCTTTGAGGGCTTCCCATTACTCTTGAATATATTTGACAAACGAGCTACAAGATTGCATAATTTCAACTTATCTGGGCAGCCTCGTCACACACCATTCTCTCCCTCACTGTCCTCAGCCGCCTGGGTACGTTTTCAGCTCCCAGAACAAGCTGAAAAAGAGCTAAACTTCTGGCCCACTTCTCATCCATCCATGTCACCAGGCTCATGGTGCTTAACCTCCCTTCAGTTTCATTTAGTCCTCTCTAAATTGGGCAGGAAAATGTAATGGCTAGGACATGTACTTACACTGGTAACAGGGAAAGGATGCCAAGTATTGCTGTAGGAAAAGAAAGAAATTTCTTTAACTGAATTTGTATCTCTCTCTCTATATATAGATATATATATTTGTTTATATATATCAATATGTATATATTTATTCTTTCAGCTCTTTCTCGCTTGCCACAGATTTTGATGTGACATTTAACCCCATTGCCCGAAATTCTCTTTTCACTTTAAGTCCTTCTGCATTATAACTAGTTTCTCTTCCTCCTATGTATTTCAGTTTAATCACTGTGATCACCTTCAACACCTCCCCCCTCCACTTTCTTTTTCTATCTGGGCTTTTTGTTTCATCAGAATGTATACTTCATGTATGTTTTGCTACTAGAATTTAAGTTCCCTCACTTCATCTGTATTATTCCATTTTATATTCCTCATGCCATAAGAATGCATGTAGTAGACACTTTTCCTGCTAAGCTTTCTCAGATGCTTTGGTTTTTAACAAGTTTTGGATATATTATTTATCTACCATACACAATCCACTCATTTAAAGGGAATGATTGAATGTTTCTAATATGTTCACAGAATTGTGCAGCCATTACCACAATCACTTCTAGACAATTTTTATCACTCTATGAAGGAATGCTGTATCCATTAGCACTCAGTTCTCTTCTTTCCTTCCCTTCCTCCCCCCACACAGCTGTATCCAACCACTAATCTACCTTCTGCTCTATAGATTTTTTTTTTTCTTATTCTGGAAATCTTGTATCAATGGAATCATATAATTTTTTGTTATTGGTTTCTTTCACTTAGCATAATGTTTTCATGTTTTATCTGTGCTATAGCATATTTCAGTTCTTCGTTTATTGTGGTATGGATATACCAAATTTTGGATTTCCCTGGTGGCTCAGATGGTAAAGAATCTACCTGCAGTGCAGGAAGTCTCCTGGAGAAGAAAATGGCTACTCACTCTAGTATTCTTGCATGGAGAATCCCCATGGACAGAGGAGCCTGGTGGGCTACAGTGGATGGGATTGCAAAGAGTTGGACACGACTGAGCAAATAACACACACACACGTATACCAAATTTTACTGATTCATCAGTTGATAGATACCTTAGTTTTTGATCATTATGATTACTGCTGGTCTGAATGCTATTGCACAGTTGTTTTTTTTTTTTTCTTTCTTTTGTGCAGAGATGTGTTTCTGTGTCTTTGAAGTGAAAATTCTGGCCCAGTTTATAAAAAAAAAAAATATTGAATGAATGCACACTTAACCAGAGTGTGCTGCATTTATTCTTTACATTAATAAATTCAGTTAAAGAAATCTCTTTCTTTTCCTACAGCAATACTTGGCATCCTTTCCCTGTTACCAGTGTAAGTACATGTCCTAGCCATTACATTTTCCTGCCCAATTTAGAGAGGACTAAATGAAACTGAAGGGAGGTTAAGCACCATGAGCCTGGTGACATGGATGGATGAGAAGTGGGCCAGAAGTTTAGCTCTTTTTCAGCAAGTATGTTGTCTTTTTTATTTTTTGACGGCATGACATGTGGATTCTTAGTTCCTTGAACAAGGATAGAACCCATGCTGAAGTGAAAATGCAGACTCTTAACCACTGGACCATCAGGGAAGTCCAAGTTTGGAATCTTGATTCTGTCACCCCAGCTCTTTTACCTCAAAGAAACAAGGCTGCCAGTATAAATAATTCTCCACATCTGCAGGAAAAAATTATGTTAAAGCTAATCATTTATTCTCCCTCCTTCTTGAAACCATCCCAAAATAATATGAAAAAAATGCAAAGAAACACAAACAACTAGAAGAAATAGGAGAAAGCAGAGAACAAGGGATTTGGAAACATTTTGGGAAATAAAAAGAAAGCTAATGAAGTTACTCTGTTAACACTTACCAATCCTTCACCACTAAACCCCAGAAGTGTTCAGGACATGAAGGGACCAGTTAAGAAATAGTTTCCAGGAAAACCAGTCTGAAACCAGGAGGATTAATTAAGGGTCTCTTTAGTGAATGCAGAACTCTTAATCCTAATATAGAAGGCTTTGTGGTGCTTGGTTAATTCTCCCCTGGCAGGAAACGGGAAAATTACCTTCATGGAAGATACTTCAAGGTCTTCCAGAAAACTTTCTTATTTATTACCTAATGACCTTACATTCGTATACAGAGACTGTATGTATCTTTTGGTACGAAATCATCTAATATCTAAAAGAAAAAGATTATGAGACTTTTGAGAAACATCTTCATCATAAAATAGAAAAACCAAGTCAAACAGCAAAAGTCCCAAGAACAGAGAAGCATTTGGGATAAGGGGAAACTCAACATTACTTTAAAATACTCTAAAAATCGTATCCAGCAGGGTATTTCATCTGTACAGTAAGAACAATATGCTATGAAGAGAATAGCCAGAATGTAATAAGTTGGCACATAAAGTCTAGCAAACCCCTCATAATTAGGGCCAAAAGAAAAAGAATAGAAAATATAAGCAAAAATAAAGGCTAATTTATAGGATCAAACTTTATGAAAGGAGTTTCAGGATGAAAACACAGAATGAAAATTGACATATGGAATTAGCAGAGACATTTTAAATACAATTTCCAGGTAGCAGGATGTGAAATAGCATTTCTGAGAAACTCACAGAGTGCTTAGCACCATGAAAGGAAAAGACCCCACCAAGGGTCATCACACACCTCAGAACTCCTCTGAATCAGAGAAAAAAAGAAAAAATGCAACAACAAAAAATGAAACCCTAAAACTTTCCAAAGAGAAAGTTACAAACTTATACTATTTCTCAAGAAGTGAGAAAATACTGTAAGCTAACTGATAGTGTGATAAAGTCTACAAAACTGTGAGAGAAAGTGACCTCTAAAAAATTATAAACCCTTCATAATAAGAAGATTTAATAAAACCAATCAGAATTCAAGAACTCTAATGTTAATCACCCATGCATCCTTTCTTACAAAGTTAGTGAATGATGTGCTCCAGTAAAACAAAGAATCACATCAAACAGTGTGAAAACAAAAGATGGGATATGGAATCTGACAGAGAAGAACATTGAAAGAAAGTCCCAGGAGTTCTGAGTAACTGGGTGGTCTTGAAGGAAACCAATCTAAACAGGGGCCAGAAAGTAGAGGGCCCTGGACAAAGACTTTCAGGGGAGAGAAAAACGGTAATCAGGTTTTGAAAAGTAATGTTACTAGGCAGATCCTTTGGAACAAGGTATCAATGACTTTCATAGGAATACTTATTGGGTATGTTGAATACGAACCCCTCTACCAATGCAGGAGACGTGAGAGACACGGGTTTGATCCCTGTATCCAGAAAATCCCCTGGAGGAGGGCATGACAACCCACCCCAGTATTCTTGCCTGGAGAATCCCATGGACAGAGGAGCCTGGTGGGCTACAGTTCATAGAGTCACAAAGAGTAGGACGTGACTGAAGGGACTTAGCAGGCACTGAATACAAACAAATAAACAAAAGACCTTTGTCAGCTACTGGAAGAAAGTGTTGGCTCTCAGTCGTGTCCTACTCTTTGTGATACCATGGGCTCTAGCCCACCAGGCTCCTCTGTCCATGGGTTCTCTAGGCAAGAATACGCGAGTGGATAGCCATGTATTTAAAAGCAAAAAAAAAAAAAAAAAAAAAAAAAATTACATTACTTGGATCAGCAATGAATAGCAGTTACCTGGCCATTGAAAAGTAAATAAGGATGATTTACACAAAGATTATGGTTCTGTTATTCTGGAAGGAAAGAGAAAGGTAGATGAAGGTTGTTGCTATTGCTGCTAAGTCACTTCAGTCGTGTCCGACTCTGTGCGACCCCATAGACAGCAACCCACCAGGCTCCCCAATCCCTGGGATTCTCCATGCAAGAACACTGGAGTGGATAGATGAAGGCTGGGTGTTCTAAGAAAGCTGAATGATTGAAATTGAGCAGGGTTTAAAGTTGATGTATCAGTTTCTTTTTGAAATTTAATGTCTTTTTGAATTTAATGTCAGAGGAAACAATTAGGATGTTTGAATTAAGGAACTGGGTGTGTAGACTGAAAGGAAGGGAGTTTATAATCTTCTTATAATCCTTTAATACTATTTTAGTTGTTAAAAAAAGATTACAGATATGTTTTGAAGTGACATAGTTTTGATAAGAACACAGATTCTGGAGCCAGCCTGTTTGGGTTAGAATCCAAATTCCACCACCTCAGTATCTGGGCCTCAGTTTCCTTAGTTATAAAAATGAGGAAAAAACTATTGGGTTGTTGGGAAGATAAATATTTTTGTGTTATGACTATATAGTGTCTAGATGTAGTGGCTCAGAAGGTAAAGAATCTGCCTGCAATGTGGGGGACCTGAGTTCATTCCCTGGATTGGGAAGATCTTTCTGGAGAAGGGCATGGCAACCCACTGCAGTATTCTTGCCTGGACAATCCCCTTGGATAGAGGAGCCTGGCAGGCTACAGTTTATGGGGTTGCAAAAGAGTTGGAACGACTGCATGACTAAGCACAGATATGTAGTGCTTAGTTGTAGTATCCTCTGCTTCTTAATGCTATGTTAGCTATTATGAAAGTAAAATTGAAATGGAATTAAGAAGTGTGAACTATTTGAGAAAGGAGAACACTAAGTACATGCTTGTCAGTCTTCAAAATTCTTACAGTGGATGTGTCTGTGAAGGGAGGGCTGTGTAAAGGATGTGCTGTTCTGCTTTCTTTTTATCTTCAGGGAAGACTGGGCAGCAGAAACCCTGTTGTGCGGCGGCAGTTTTTGTGTGTGCTCTGTGAAATAAGTTCACTCATGAGAGAATGAGCATTGGAGAACTTCTAACACAGCTTCTATCTGCAAAGTTTTCTAGATGTAGTAGTATTATTTTCTAAGTGACTATAGAATGCTACAGTGTTGAACATTTAGAAACAGCTTTTGGGGAAAACTCTAATGGCATTGAGTTGTATACTCCTTCACATTAATCTTTATTTTCATCAGAAAATGGCATAAACCATTTGGGGTCTTATTTCAAATCAGTTAAATGTTATCTATGAGCCAAATAAGATGATTCATAACTTGCTAAATTCTTTCATTTTTCTTTTGTCAATTATTTTCCTTTGTAGTATAATTGATGTACAATATTAATTTCAGGTGTATCATATAATGAGCCAATATATTTATTCATTATAAAATTATCATTATGGTTAGTGTAGTTATCATCTGTCACTATATAAATTTATTGTAATATTATTAGTTATATTTCCCATGTATATTATATCCTCATGACTTATTTATTTTGTAACTGGAAGTTTACACCTCTTAATCTCCCTGTCTATTTATTATTTATTGTCAAGTTTAATAGTCTGTGAAAAATGGTTATTTAGAAATATAATTTAAGAAAAAGTCTTTTTTTACATCATTTTTCAGCAGATGTCACTTATTGCCCTTGCAGAATGTGTTAGCCTTATTGTTTTTTTTAAAAGAGTATATTTTATTTTTTTAAAAGAGTAAAAACTATGCAATTTTGATTGTTTGAGAGACATGAGTGGAGATTGAGAAAATGACTATTGAGGGTTATATGAGTATATTTATTGGGAGAATGAGTATACTTTTTTTCTGTGGAAGAGTCATTAATTGTTTAAATTTTTTTTTTTTAAGATTTCTGTTCTGAGCATAAAATTTGGTATTTGTCTTGGAAAATCATGTAAATAAATTAGGATGAAGATTAGAAACATATTGTCCAAGATTTAGATGCATTTTTAAAATATATAAAATAGCAGAGATATAAAATAGCAATTACCTAGTTATGGTTGTATACATATTGAATAATATAAATAACTCCCAAATCCTGTGAACTTAATTACTGTTTATATTAATTGTCCTTTGACTAACCATTTATGTTAGTGACACTTAGATTTCAGACTCACAGAATACTTTAAGAATCAAATGAAATCTGTGAATTCTCTGCCTAGAAAAGTACATGTATTCTCAAAATTTTTGACTGTAATTTTAAGAAGTTTTTGGTTCCCTTCAAGCACATTTATTTTTGGACCCCAAGTGAAGACTTCTTGAACTATTTAATATTTTAACACAGATGTATGATACTAGAAACAGCGCATGGAAGGCACAAGGAGCTAGAGTTTTGCTTGGACATTTAATCATTAGAGCTACAGTTAGAAACATTTGCCTTGAGAATTGGACAGAATTCCATCAGCCAAGTTAGTTAGTTTTGAGGCTAGATGTGGCGCTGTTGTTGAAGAACCCATCTGCCAAGGCAGGAGACTTAGGAGACACTGTTTGACTCCTGGGTCGGGAAAATCCCCTGGAGGAGGGCCTGGCAGCCCACTCCAGTATTCTTGCCTGGGGAGTCCCATGGACAGAGGGGTTTGGAGGGCTACAGTCCATAAGGTTGTAAGGAGTCGGACATGACTGGGTGCCTTAGCACGCACACACCTTGTCCACAAGGACTGAGCAAAGATCATTCTGTTGTTGGGTCAGTCAGTGTAATCAGGCACAGAATTATATTTGAGGTGAGAAGAGGCTAAATTATTTTTTTGCAGATATGTTTATCTGCCTTAAATAGCTTAAAGAACCAACTGATAAATGATAGAATTAACTGCAAAATTCACTGAGAACTTATTATAAAACATATATTTAAAAATACCAGTAACTTTCCTATATATTAACAACTCTGAGGATAGTTAATAGAAAAATCAATGTCTATGAAAACCAAAAATATAAACTATATATAAAAAATGAGTTTTACAATAAATACTATTAATTGACAAAGATAATTGAGTAAAATCCATTGTTACCAGTTTATAGCAAAATTAAATCCAAATAGATTAAACTTTATTAACTGTAAAAAGAATTTAAATCAGAGTTCCTAAAAAATATTAGCAAATTATTTACTAATGTTGCTTTGGGGGAGAGCTTTCTAGCATATGGCTCCAAAGACCGTGTAAATTGTTGCAACTTTTCTAAATGTCAGTTTTACACTATATAAAAAGTTTTTGAAAATTTATAGGCCAGTGTGTTATTTTATTTAAAAAAATGATACATGTGAATATATGTATATAAGAATGAGTCCTATAAATATTTTTCATAATAATAGAAAATTATAAACAAATATAACCTGAGTAAAATTTCAACCCTATTCTATACCCCCTGTTATCAGTTTTCCTCCATATCTCTGCCTTGCCTTTTCTTCATAGTACTTCACATAATTTATTTATGCTAAATGTTTTGTTTACTTCAGTTTATTATCAACCCTCATCTATAATTTAAGCCTGACTTAGGATGAGGGTTTTTTATTGTTTTAACCATTTTATTCTCAGGATACATGTTTGTGTGACACAAAGTACATGCTTAATAAATATGAATGAATGAAGAAATTGTAGGAACACTATGCTCAGTTTTAGTTTTTGTACATAATTTCCAACAACCAAATGGTATTTTCCCCTATATTTGCTACAAAAACACTGACTATTTTAATTTAGCATGGATATGTTAATCTGATATACAGAAACATATATTTAGAAATAAGATTTTATGTCACTTAATATAATACATACTTGTATTAATTCTGTTTGCTGTAATGCTTGTTTTTGTGTTGTTTAAAAGAATTTTGGGAATATATATTGTGGATCTTTGGGGATCTTGTTTCACAGACTTATAGAACTGTTTAAATGTCATTGCCTTTGGAATCAATGTTATCTTCATCGAAATAGATTTGAAAATACATCTCTCTGGGCAGTGACATTAAGGAAGAATGGCTCATTTACTTTACTGTATATATCTTTTTTTTTTTTTTCCTTTTGCCAAATTGCATTGCTTGGTATAACAGTAGTAAGCATTTCATTTCAAGCCCAGTTATATAGAGGTAGAAAATTAGTACTATCTATAGGTATACCTAATAAAGGTTGAGTCAATGTTTTGAAAGAGGATTAATTTTGAATTTTAACCCTGTGGTAAGTAGATACTTTTTTGTGTGTGTTTGACAAATAAAAAACACAAATTCAAGCAAAAATTCCTGATAAAGCACTAGTAAACTGGTTCTTGTATAGTTAATGGAAAGGAGATCATAGATCTTGATACAAGAAAATTGAAGTTGACATAATTTTGAGAAGGAAAGGGAACCTGAATCTTAGAAGACACTGATAGTTTGGTTTTTGCATATAGAGAGTGAAACAAAAAAACTCTGACAACTTTCATAGCAAAACTGTCCCCATGAACCTAAAAGATAAGTAATTGGGACTGACCTGTGTGACAGCTGCAAGACCTGTGTTTTGTAAACCTCCATGTAGGTCAAAGAAGTAATGGGAAGCAAGGTCATCTGGTAGACCTGAGAGCAGATGACCCTTCCATATAACCCCCAAGTATTTGCTGGAAGAGTAGCTGAAACTCAGATGAGATTTGCAAAATCCAGTAGCAAGAAGTCTGCAGTCATTTGAAGAGGAGAAATGATGTCCCAGGTTTGGGACAGGAAATGTAGGTTAAGGGCCTGGAACAACTGAAAACCTCAGATAGTAGAGAAATTGTCAAAGAGAACCAGGGTAATATAACAAAGTCTTCAAGAGTCAGCTTGCAGAAGCCAGATGGGCTTCAGAAAGCATAAGAATTTCAATGAATTCAAGCTTATTAGATGTTTAAATTTAAGTTCATAATAACGTAAGAAATCATTACCTACTGAAACTCAAAAGGACCCAATTCATTACCTTGAAACCTAAGTGAATAAAAGGAAAGAATCAAACAGTGACCCTGCTTTTCCTCAGTTATCTGAACCAATGTATAACCAAATAGTAGAGGAGGAAAAGATTATTCTTATAAAATCATTAATGCTAATACATGAAAAGCTAATGATACATTTAGAAATTCATGGTTTTACACTTCCATTCAGTGAATACATTTAGATGTTGTAGGTAGGTATCAAATACAGTAGGTATCAAATACAGTAGGTATCAAATACAAAGAGTGGAGGAAGGTGCTGAACTTTCACCTGGAGCATGTAGTCAGCAAAATCCAGTGTTAGAGAACTGACAGGTCTGTAGTAAGAATGGGATGGAGGGGAATTTCTAAATTAAGAGACATTCTGGAAATGGAGGCTTGGGCAGAGCAAAGTATACAGTCTGCTGCTGCTGCTGAGTTGCTTCAGTCGTGTCCGACTCTATGCGACCCCATAGACGGCAGCCCACCAGGCTCCCCCGTCCCTGGGATTCTCCAGGCAA
The DNA here is from genome assembly GCA_006410675.1 of Oreotragus oreotragus. Classification (NCBI taxonomy): domain Eukaryota; kingdom Metazoa; phylum Chordata; class Mammalia; order Artiodactyla; family Bovidae; genus Oreotragus; species Oreotragus oreotragus. The sequence continues at coordinate 25,533 of SJYX01019074.1, read as the reverse complement.
GAACACTGGAGTGAGTTGCCATTTCCTCCTCCAGTGCATGAAAGTGAAAAGTGAAAGTGAAGTCGCCCAGTCGTGTTCGACTCATAGCGACCCCATGGACTGCAGCCCACCAGGCTCCTCCGTCCATGAGATTTTCCAGGCAAGAGTCCTGGAGTGGGGTGCCATTGCCTTCTCCAAGTATACAGTCTAGGCATGTACAGTTGTGATGAAATTATAGAAGGAAGCACCAAGTGAAAGGAAGCAGAGCTGTTATTTTGGAGGGTGGAAGGGGCCTGTGATTGGGACCATGAACATGGATGGATGAACTTCTTGGGTGGGTAGAAAAGTTTTATTTCATGTCCTGGGTGGTGATTTCAAGGTTATCTGGTTTATGATAAGTCACTGTTTTCTCCAGTTTTCTATATCTGTTTTGTTTTATAGTAAAGAATGAAAGGAAAAAAGATAAGAGGTCTTAATTTTCAAAAAGAAAGCTCAGGATATAATGGAAAGAAGTCAACTGTTACTGTTTATCTCTCTGTTTTACTCACAGACCTGTTTTGAATTTGCAACAAAACCCTAATAATGCTAAGGCAAAGCAATGGGATGCAACTTTATGGTAGGAAAATGACCCAGACATAATCTCAGAAACGTCAGAACCTTTTAACTTGATTTGAGGAGATATTCAACCTCTTTGCAACTAATCTGCAAAATTCAAGAAAATAATATCTATATACCCTTATGAATGTTATGATAATAATACGTGAAAAATGCCTGACACATAGCCCATGTGTGATAAATATTAAATTTCCTTTCACTTTCTTTTGTTATCCTGTTAATATTATATAGGTACAAATATATAAATTATAGTGGTTTTTCTAAAACACGTGAGCTCACACAGTAAAGATTTATTGAAAGCTGAGTATGTTTTCAAGGACTATTAAATATTCTAGATGCAAAAAAGAATGAAGTTAAGTCATAGCCTTTGAGAGGCTTTTTGTCTGGTAAAAAGACAGTGTATACATAAGGATGTAATTTTAATGGAAGGAAAGAATGCCAATAGGAAAATTGTATACAATAATATACCAGTGGAGAAAATCATGATGCTTTAATTCCATAATATTTAATCATCAGCTAAATTTAAGAATTTTTTTCACTGTTTATTTCTCAGATTTCTTTTTGGTAAGCCATTACAAATAATCAGTAGTTTTTTTTTAATTAAAGCAATTACCCTGGTGGGGTAAAATCCTCTCAAATTTATAACAGTTAAATCTTTATTAGTTCATTGTTACACTGTTGTATTCCAAAAAGCATAACGTATTTTCTGGTTTGTCTTAAAAGTCAGGCAAGTCAAGAATTATTTTAGAACTGTGTACTTAGAGAAAAATCCATCTGGAATATAGCAAAGGGGTTTATTTATTGACTGTGGACTACCTCTGTATCTCTTTCCTATGTAAAAATAAAGCTAATGGCTATCCTTCTATATTAACAAATCATGTTGGGAAGAGAGAGAGAAGCTCTTAACCTACTTTCCTATCTTCAATTTTTAACTTTATCATGCTTGTTAATTGCCTGGGTGTCCTTTAACCATCTATTTCCATGATTCTTTCCCAGAGGCTTGGTTTAATTTTAAAAGTGCCGTGTATTCAGCCCTAATTATGTGAGAGTTCACTGTAGGCAAACAGAAGAGATAGTAATGACCAAAATGTCTTCTTAAATCAGTGCCAGGATACCACAAGCACACTGAAGTAAACATTTCATGACTAGGAAATACAATTATATAAGATAATACTTAGAAGCAAGTAATGTTTGAAAATAGGATTTCTTCCTAGAAACATCACTGTGATGTTTTAAATATATAATTTTGTAGTTTTATACATTTTATTTCTCTTATTAGGTATTTAAACAGACTGAATACTCACACAGTCTCACATTCTTTTCATAATCAAAAAGTTTGTTGTTCAGTCACTGTGTCATGTCTGACTCTTAGCAACCACGTGGACTGCAGCACACCAGGCTTCTCTGTCCTCCACTATCTCCTGTCTCCCAGAGTTTGCTCAAATTCATGTCCACTGAATTGGTGATCCTGTTCTAACCATCTCATCCTCTGCTGCCCGCTTCTCCTTTTGCCTTCAGTCCTTCCCCTCATCATGAGTCAGCTCTTCTCAACAAGTGGCCAAAGTATTGAAGCTTCAGCAACAGTCCTTCCAATGAATCTTTAGGGTTGGTTCCCTTTAGAATTGACTGGTTTGATCTTCTTGCAGTCCAAGGGACTCTCAAGAGTCTTCTCTAGCACCAGAATCAAATAACTAGACCTCTACTTTATCTGAATTAGAATAAAGTTCACAAAGTATGCAATCTGTGTGCCTAGAAATACTATCCATTGTTTTCTTTACAAAGCATGCTATTCAGTTCAGTTCAGTTGCTCAGTTGTGTCCGACTCTGCGACCCCATGAATCGCAGCACGCCAGGCCTCCCTGTCCATCACCAACTCCCAGAGTTCACTCAGACTCACGTCCATCGAGTCCGTGATGCCATCCAGCCATCTCATCCTCTGTCGGCCCCTTCTCCTCCTGCCCCCAATCCCTCCCAGCCTCAGAGTCTTTTCCAATGAGTCAACTCTTCACATGAGGTGGCCAGAGTACTGGAGTTTCAGCTTCAGCGTCATTCCATCCAAAGAAATCCCAGGGCTGATCTCCTTTAGGATGGACTGGTTGGATCTCCTTGCAGTCCAAGGGGATCTCAAGAGTCTTCTCCAACACCACAGTTCAAAAGCATCAATTCTTCGGCACTCAGCTTTCTTCACAGTCCAACTCTCACATCCATACATGACCACTGGAAAAACCATAGCCTTGACCAGACGGACCTTTGTTGGCAAAGTAATGTCTTTGCTTTTCAATATGCTGTCTAGGTTGGTCATAACTTTTCTTCCAAGGAGTATGCGTCTTTTAATTTTATGGCTACAATTACCATCTGCAGTGATTTTGGAACCCCAAAAAATAAAGTCTGACACTATTTCCACTATGTTGACTTAAATGTCCAGAGTAAATCAAGAAATTAAGCATTATCTGTCACTGTTCTTTTTACATTAACTTAGTGGAGGTGAGATTATTATTGAAATGTTTTAACTGGTCACATGTGGGAAAAGTGTTTTATTCTATGAATCATGGTCAAAATGCAGACTTACCTGCCAAGTTAAAATTGTGGGCTGCAGTTGTGAACGTCTTTATATATATTATCTCACTGAGTCCTTAGAACAGCCCAACAGGTACTATTTGTGTCATTCTAGAGTCTAACAAACCAGATTATGGAGAGGGTAAGTGGTCAGTTTCTAAATGAAGAAGCTGGGATTTGAACCCAAGGATCTGTGTGAGACCTCAGGATATTAATTACTGTCCTTTGTCCCAGAAGAATTCAGTCATATCCTGATCCAATGATTCAGTCTTTTTTTCTGACTTTATTAAAAAAAATGTACTGTTAGAATTTATATTTTCTTTTTCTGGCTATAAGAATCTTATTTAGCAGATAGTCTTGAGTGGGAAATGTGCCCTGTTAGCCAAAGATTGGCTGCAGTTTTCTGAGAGTTTCATTTCTAGTTCATCATGCTGAATTAGATCCTATGTGTCAATACCTAATTATTTTAGATATTCATTTATTTTTCTAAAAAGCTAAATATTTGACAGTAAAGAGTTAAGGCTAAATCTTGAAAATTGAAATGTTCTTATCCAGGCAGGCAGCTAAAATGGAAGTAAAACTATAATGATTCTTTCGACTCTACTTAAGTTTAATACTCCAGAAAATATAAAAACCAGTGAAATCAATTCTACTTCCTAAAATACTTCTAATTTCCTTTCATTATGTTTATTTGCCTTCTTTTAAATTAGTGCTTATATACCAAAATGAACAGACTGTTCAAGTGGAAATAGCAACAAAGAGCTGTACTAATAATGAAGGCATTGAGAGGTGTTTGGGAGTAGAAAGAAGCTATAAAACTTTAGTTACAGATAATCTTGAAGAGATATAGTTGTTACACTAAAAGGTCAATGTTTGCCATTAGATTGCAGTCTACCACCATATAAATGTTATATATTAGATAGCTTACAAATTGGAGTTCATTAGGATAATAATGGACTACAATTGCTTGGGAAAATTTAGGAGGGTTTTTATTACGCTTTGAGTCTACTGAAAAAAAGGCAACTAATAAAGGCAAGGAGCAATGTGTAAGGTTTTAGGTGACAGATTCCCAAGAAATCCCCCTGAACTATAATCCTGCTATGGGCTTCCCAGGTGGTGCTAGTGGTAAAGAACCTGACTGTCAGTGCAGGAGATGTAAGAGACATGGGTTCGATCCCTGTGTCAGGAGGGAGGAGGGCACGGCAATCCACTCCAGTATTCTTGCCTGGAGAATCCCATGGGCTACAGTCCACAGTGTCACACAGAGTTGGACATGACTGCAGCAACTTACACTCCAGTACCCTTGCCTGAGAAATCCCATGGATGGAGGACCCTGGTAGGCCACTGTCCATGGGGTTGCTAAGAGTCAGACATGACTGAGTGACTTTACTTTCACTTTTCACTTTCATGCATTGGAGAAGGCAATGGCAACCCACTCCAGTATTCTTGCCTGGAGAATCCCAGGGACAGAGGAGCCTGGTGGGCTGCTGTCTATGGGGTCACACAGTCAGACATGACTGACATGACTTAGCAGCAGCAGCAGCAGCAGCAGTAGCAGTGACTTAGCACATATGCATGCATAGTCCTCCTGTATGTCTGAAATAATTTCTTCAGATTTCCTGAAGTCTGATGAACAGGATAGTCCACCTAATGGAGTCATTGTTTCCAAAAACAGTTATTTCATAACTCACCATTACTTACTGAGCAGCTATAGATGCAACCTGAGAAACTAAATCCCTTCAGAAAAAATCCTTCTGAAGCTTATCTGTTTAAAAATATAAGTGATTTTAAATTTTTGGAAAAATGAGATGTGACATTATCACCAGTCATCAAAATCAGGATTTCATGGATAATAATGGATATTCAAAAATATATTTCATCATTTGTCCTCCCTAAGTAAATTTAGATGATTTGTCTGTAAGAAATGTTTAAACTTTTAAACAACACAAAAGAAAACAAACCCTTGATTTACCATTTTAAACAACACAAAACAAAGCAAACCCATAGTTTACCACTTACCTTTACAGACTTTTATAAGCATTGATTTATAGTCACTCTCTCCCACTTGTTTATCATTACTCGACCCTGCACTACCTGGCTTTCCATTTGAGCAGCGCACTGACAAAACCAACCAACAACCAAATAGCAAGTCTTGTAAATATCATTCAGCCTCTGTTTCTAAATCTAGTAAACACTTTCCAGACCTCATTTGACTTCAGCCCTTACTGGCACTTGACACTCCCTGACTTCTCTGACCCTTCTCTCCTCTGATTGTCTTCCTACTTCTCTGCCTCATGCTTCTGCAGGGCCCTGTCAGGCTCTAGCTCCTTCACCCTTAGCTTAAATGTTACTGAGTCTAAAGGTCTAGCTTCAAAGCTCCTTGTCTCCTCTCTGTACATGTTTTCCTTGGGAAATGTTATCCATTGCCCTGTTCTCAACTACTGCTGCCTATACACTAATGATTCTCTTGATGTCGTCCAGCCCAGAGTGTATTCCATAGCATCAGACCACAGACCCAGGTGTCTCTTTGATTTATTATGTTACCTTTGACCTGTTGGCCAAAAACGTTCTTCAACTTCTGTTTCCTTATGGGTGGAGGATTGACAGTTATGCTTACCCCTGAATCTCGTTATTATTCTGGGTTCCTACTTGTTCCTCCCTGGCACTCAGCCTCTGGTACACAGGCGTGCATCTCGGCATGTATACACACATACACACATGAACCGCCATGCCTTACTTATTCTACCTCCTAAAGGTCTCCTGAGTATGCCTGCCGCTACCAGGGGTCACGTCCTCCTCCTCCCTTGTTTTTCTATTGTGACTCATCCATTGCCTTTTAGTGTGGCTCCACTTCTGTCTTCCAAACCAGTATCATGTTGTACCTACTACATTTTGCTTCTTGCTCAGCATGCATAGAATGGTCTTTCACGTCTCTATATTTTTTTCACATTTTCCCAACTATTTAACACGTGTCTGAGGACAAAATCAAAATTAAAAGCTAAATAGACAACTTATCTAGTTATCTATACTTTGGAGTGGGGAAGGCAATGGCACCCCACCCCAGTACTCTTGCCTGGAAAATCCAATGGACGGAGTAGCCTGGTGGGCTGCAGTCCATGGGGTCGCTAACAGTCGGACAGACTGAGCGACTTCACTTTCACTTTTCTCTTTCATGCATTGGAGAAGGAAATGGCAACCCACTCCAGTATTCTTGCCTGGAGAATCCCAGGGATGGGGGAGCCTGGTGGGCTGCCGTCTATGGGGTCACACAGAGTCGGACACAACTGAAGTGACTTAGCAGCAGCAG
>SJYX01019074.1:0-12027 GCA_006410675.1 Oreotragus oreotragus | reverse complement strand
CTCTTTCTCTGTTGCCCTCTTCTCCTGCCCTCAATCTTTCCCAGTATCATGGTCTTTTCCAATGAGTCTGCTCTTTGCATCAGGTGGCCAAAGTATTGGAGGTTCAGCATCAGTCCTTCTAATGAATATTTAGGGTTGATTTCCTTTATGATTGACTGGTTTGATTTCTCCCAAGATATATCTTATAAAATTCAGAGTATTAGTGAGAGCTCTTGATTCCAGAAAGGTTAGTGAAACATATTTTTCCAGAAATTACATGGCCACTTATGTGTATCCAAGCGATAATAAATGTTTGGGAATTCAGAATTTATTGGCTACTTACATCAATATAGAATAAGTGCTTCTATATCCACATATCTCTTACTGAAAATGTATTCTATTTCTTATTTTAAATCCCACAAGTTCTTTTACTCTAAAATATACTAAAAAAACAGTCAATTTTCTTAATATTGAAGAATCTTGTCAATGTTAGGATCAATTCCTGATTTACATGTAATGCCTAAAAACACTCCGAAAGTGAAAGTGAAGTCGCTCAGTCGTGTCCGACTCTTTGTGACCCCATGGACTGTAGCCTACCAGACACCTCTGTCCATGGGATTTTCCAGGCAAGAATACTGGAGTGGGTTGCCATTTCCTTCTCCAAGAGATCCTCCCGACCCAGAGATCAAACCCAGGTCTCCCGCATTGTAGGCAGACGCTTTGCCATCTGAGCCACCAGGGAAGTCCAAAAGGTAATACTAAATTAATTCTAAGAAGTGGAAGAGGACACAAACGTTAACTTATATCTAATAAAAAATGCATATTGTTAGTCCTGGTATGTCACAAAATAAATATTCTCTATTTCGTTCTTACAAAACTTTGTTAAAATTCATAATGTAAGCTTGACATAAAATAATGAACAAATATGGTAAATTATATAGATAGAAAATACTCTGAAGAAATATATTCTTTGTAGGGTCTATCTTTTCATCTTCTTATTCATTATTCTTTTATTGAACAGTGTTAATAATAGTCCTGTGGCATTTAAAAAATACAGGCCTTTAAATTCTCATCATGAAATAGTTATAGATAATTAGATTTTAACTGGAGATACTAAAGATTTTTGAGTATGTATCCCAAGGAACTAATTTTCATAATCATAATGAGCAGCTTAATTTAAGGCACATTTGTGTATGTGTACAGATTGAAAGTCAATGAAAATTAACATCATATTTAAATTGCAAGCATAACTATGTCATGGAAAGCTTCATATAATACCTCAAAGGTTTTTAATTGTAATTGAAATATACTAGTTGTTTCATCAAAGAGAAGAACAGTATTGTACCCTATATGTTAAAAGAAATATAACTTAAAAAGCGAAAATAAATAATGGGAAGTGACTTGGGGGAATGTATTTGTTCATACTTGGAATTATGAGTAATGAAATAAAAGCTAGTACTTGAATGATTCAGCTGTGCCTTTCTTGTGGTAGAAAGCATAAGGTCAAATTTGTGACGGTTGCTTAGGAGTCTATTTTAGAATGTCTTATCAGTTGATTGTAGCTATAGAAAACTTTATTTGAAGACAAACACATTTCTCTATCACCTCTAACCCCTGACTTGTGGCACTGATATAAGTGAAGAATCGAGCTACTGGAAAAATCCTCTAATGACTAGGGTTGTCTGGTGGAATTTTAAAAGATAATCTAAAGAGCTCCTGGAAGCCAAAGATGGAACAAATTGAACAACTAAATAAATAAAGTAGTATTGAATTATAACCCAAAGTGTAAAATAAGTGTCCATAAGTCTATGCTGATGTAAATAAATAACTGAATCAATACATAAATGGAGAAGAGACAAATCTCTCTGTCAAAGAGTTTCAAATAATTTATGTAGCTCCTAATCCCTTAAGTAAGGTGAACTGTTCCTTCTCATTCCTTAATTCTGGCTTCTTTCACAGTGAGAGTGAAAACAGGAGTAAATTTACAGTTGAGAAATGTGACCCACATGACTAGCTAGGGGATCAAGATTAATATAAATAAGTTATGTTGCTAGTTATGTGCTCTTGACATGATGTGGTTTCTATCTCTTCTCCAGACTCATGATTGCAGTCTAATCATGAGAAAAACATCTGACAAATCTAATTTTGAGGCCTATTTTGTAAAATATATGACTTGTACTTCCCTAAAATATCACCGTCATCAAAATCAAGAATAGTCTGAGAAACTTTCACAAACAAGAGGAGCTGAGACATAAATAATCTATAATGTAGAATCCTGGATAGGACCCTGGAACAGAAAAATGACATTAGGTAAATAATAGGGGCCTCTGAATAAATTGGAGACTTTGAATAATTGTAATATATCAGTATTGGTTTATTCCTTATGACCAACGTAAGGTGTAAAAATAGGGGAAATTGGACATTGGGTAAAAGAGATCTCTGTACTATCTTTGTATTTTTAAAACTTTATAATTATTTGAAACAAATATTTATTTGAAAAAAGACTATCAAAACAGCTTCCTAACAACCAGAAGCTCATAGAACATAAGGGCTACAAGCCTCTCAAATTAAAAAAATTATATGCTCTTTTGCATAACATTTTTATTTTTTTGTTGATACTGTTTGTATTTTTGAATTGTTTGCTGTGGCAACCTTCTGTTCCAGACACTTATACCAAAAGCAGGTACTTTCAGACAAAATAAATCCACTTACTCTGGTCAGATATTTTGACTTATGTCCCTTAACCAGTTTTTAATTACTTTATGAAATTCATTTCTTTTGTTCCAAACTGGGTTGATATTTACTTATTATATTATTATATCTGCAAGTGAATGCTAGTGATCTGCCTGTGATTACTAATCATACACTTGGTTTAGAGAAGTGTCCTGTGAAAAACCCACTGTGACTAGTAAGGCTCACTGAACTTCTAGCTTTTGAGGTTCATTATCATGATGTTAATAGTAACATTGAAAAAAAACACATCAAATTCTGAACACGTGTATACTGTAACATTAGCATTTTTTCTACAGATACACTAATAATTAAGGTAGTCTGTGCACAATAGATAATGTAGTTTGCTAGGTTATTTATATGTAGTTTGAGGCTTGTGATGCAAAACTTGCGATCCACAGTTCTTTGCTGTTTTGTGACTGGTCAAGTGGATTCCAATAGTCAAAGCCCTTTATCCAAATAGATGCAGTATTGGATGACATCTATCCCATAGCAATTTTTAACTCTTTCTCTCCCCTTGTCCCATTTCCCCATGACATTTTTGAAATTCAGGAGAAAAATAATTTTAAAATATAGGCTTTAATTCAGTTCAGGTCAGTTCAGTCGCTCAGTCGTGTCCGACTCTGCAACCCCATAAATCGCAGCACACCAGGCCTCCCTGTCCATCACCATCTCCTGGAGTTCACTCAGACTCATGTCCATTGAGTCCAGGATGCCATCCAGCCATCTCATCCTCGGTCGTCCCCTTCTCCTCCTGCCCCCAATCCCTCCCAACATCAGTCTTCTCCAATGAGTCAACTCTTCTCATGAGGTGGCCAAAGTACTGGAGTTTCAGCTTTAGCATCATTCCTTCCAAAGAAATCCCAGGGCTGATCTCCTTTAGGATGGACTGGTTGGATCTCCTTGCAGTCCAAGGGACTCTCAGGAGTCTTCTCCAAAACCACAGTTCAAAAGCATCAATTCTCTGGCGCTCAACCTTCTTCACAGTCCAACTCTCACATCCATACATGACCACAGGAAAAAAAAATATATTAACTAAGTGTAAACATGTTTCTTATATAGTTTATACATTGTAAACTAAGAAAAAAATGTATTATCTCTTCAGTCAGATTTAATGACTTTACAGAAAGAAAATTCTTAAATGTAACAATAACAGGTTCTCTGCTCCCTCTGACTTTTTTATATTAGTGTTAACTCAGAACTGAGACCACGGCAGTCTCATAGAGACGCAGTCTTAATATTTAACTAATGTGTGTAGTGGAACATTTCATTCCAAGCTTTACTACTGAAGGTGAATATATTGAATTGAATAATTATGTGACAATTGAAATTGATTCCACCTTCATAGTTGTTTTTTTCTATGTGGTAATTATCAGAGAATAATCAAAATTTACTCAACATACAAGTATGGGAGTTATATATAATCATGTGCTAGGTACTGAAATATATTCAAAGACTTAGATATGAATCTTGCTCTCAGGGACCTTATAGTCTAATGAGATAGGAGTGAGGAATGTAGCATTTATATAAGGTACTTTTTAATATATATATCATACATTTGTGTGTGTGCAAGCTCAATTGTGTCTGACTCTTTGCGACCCTATGGAATATAGCCCACCAGGCTCTCCTATCCATGGGATTCTCTAGGCAAGAATACTGAGGTGGGTTGCTATCCCCTCCTCCAGGGGATCTCCCCAACCCAGGGATCAAACCCCATGTCTCTTAACTCTGTTGCATTGGCAAGTGGGTTCTTTACCACTAGCACTACCTGGGAAGCCCAATATCATACATACTGTTTGATAAACTAATATGTATTGAAAATAGTTTTCTGGTAATAAAGTTTAGAATTAATAGAGTAATCAATTAAAACTGGGAGGTTCTGAAAAGTTCATGGAGGAAGGTGGTGTTTAAGCTAGAAGGAAATGGCAACCCACTCCAGTACTCTTGCCTGGAAAATTCCATGGATGGAGGAGCCTGGTAGGCTACAGCCCATGGGGTTGTAAAGACACGACTGAGCGACTTCCCTTTCTTTCTTTCTTGATGAGAAGTAGGATCTGGGTGCTGGAGACAGAGAGGAGAGAGCTGGTGTTTAAGGCACATGGTCCAACATGAGTGATAACAGAATAGAAGGAGAGGGTCATAGGAGATATCAAGGAAGATATACTGAAAACAATTTTTTCTAAAATATGAGGAATGGGTTTGTTGTGGGAGATATCGAGGAAGGTATATGGAAAATAATTTTTTCTCAAAAATGATAGAGGAATGGGTTTGGTTTTCTGATTGAGAATGCATTTAAATTAATGTTTTAAATATATGTAATGTCATTTTCCAAGGAATTGAACCACTTGGAATTATATTAAAAATAATTTGATTGTATGGCTTCAAATGTAATTTGGGGTAATTACATTTCTTGTGTCATGCATATGTATGTGTTACTTACTCTTGTAAAGTGAGATTTAGGAATATCTATTTGAACCTATTTTGTCATATGTTATTCACTTGGCATTTTTCCAATGATAACTGATTTTTTTTTTTTGGAGGAGACTCCTTATTGATAAATGCATTGTAATTAATCACCTTGTAGAAATTTGTAATTATATGGGTTGCTCATATCCATAGAAATTTGTAATTATATAGGCTGCTCATATCCTTTGAAAAATATGCCTTAAAAGGAGGATTTAATCATTTTCAAAAAAAAAAGAAGAAATGTTTTTCACCAGTAGATAAATCCTGAGCTAATAGAGTTTATGTTTGATATGGATCAAACAGAAATTTTCAGGTTATTACTGTATTAACTATAGAAGTTTCCTTGGATTTCAGTAGTATAAGAACCTGAGTTTAATAAAGTATTCCTATTCAAATGCATGGTCCAGAATTACATCCTATTCTGATGGAAGATGAGTCCCTGTTAGCGACCTCCATCTACATCTCTTAAGGAAAATGCACTGTATAAGCTCCTTTGGGAGTAATATTTTAAGGAAGCCAAAGAAGCCCAGGGCCTGCACTAGGAATTAAAATTCTCTCCTCGATTCTGTGATTTAACTCAAAAATATATAGCATGTGTTATATTTAGAATGTTTCAATTAACTTTCTTTTTTCAGGAAAAAAATAAGCTTCAATAAAGCATAATTTGAAGATTCAGGGTTTTGGTTTGTTTTTTTTTTTTTCTGTGTTCTTAAATTTGCCTTTCCTCCTTTTGCTTCAATCTGTGTGGACTGAATATATCACATTGATGACTCAAAGCAAATTTCTTCCCCTGTGGTCGATATCCCATTTTTATCCCTCATTGACAACCTCATTTCCTGTATATTTACTCTTCATATTAATTTTTAAAATTAATGCATTCTATGCAATCAACTTTCAAGTATAATTAGATTTCTCCTAGTCTTGGAAAAGAGTGAACAAACATATACTACCCCTCCCTCCAATCACAGAGGGAGGTACCACTCTTTTAGAAAAAGAATGAACAATCTGTATTTGTTCTTCATAATGTCTTACTACCATTACTTTTATATTGGTCTTTGCATGAATAATCCAAAAATGTCTTCTCCATCTCTCTCTTTCTCAAATCTTGTGCCTCACTCCTTGTGCATACTTCCTAGTTTTTTTCTGTGCTTCTCGATCTTGAATTTTCTGCTCTCTATTCTTGATATAATCTCTATTCATTTCCCCTACACTCACTATACATCCTCCCTACTCACATGATGCCTAAACCAGCACCTCTGCTCCTGTCCCCAGTCTTACTCTATACATGAAATTTTTTTTTTCCAACTGAAATAGAATATTTTTACCAGAGTATTCTTTCAGCCTCCTTAAAATGAGCATGTCCACATCTTACCATGAAACTAGATCTTCCCAATTGCTCATTTCTGTAGCTTTCCAGGTGGTGGTAGTGGTAAAGAACCCATCTGCCAATGCAGGAGACATAAGAGACATGGGTTTGATCCCTGGGTCAAGAAGATCACCTGGAGAAGGCCATAGCAGCCCACTCCAGTATTCTTATCTGGAGAATGTCATGGACAGAGGAGCCTGGTGGGCTACAACCCATAGATTCACAAAGAGTCGAACACAACTGAAGCAACTTAGCATGCATACCTATTATCATATTTATTCAATGTTCTCTGGCTGGAAATCTTAGAATCAGCTTCCCTTTCCATCTTTTCTTCCATTTTTTACACTTGGTATCGGCAAAAGCAGAACTTTCCCCCCTTTTCCTTTATTCCCAGTCTTCAACCAAATCAAACTCTCATCATCCTCATCACCTCATAATACCATTGTTGTTCAGTCACCTAGTTGTGCCCAAATCTTTGCGACCCCGTGGATTGCAGCATGCCAGGCCTCCCTGTCCCTCACCATCTCCCAGAGTTTGCCTAAGTTCATGTTCATTGCATCAGTGATGCCGTCCAGCCATCTTATCCTCTGACATCCTTTTTTCCTTGTGCCCTCAATCTTTCCCAGCATCAGGGACTTTTTCAATGAATCGTCTGTTTGCATCAGATAACCAAATACTAGAACTTCAGCTTCAGCATCAGTCCTTCCTGTGAATATTCAGGGTTGATCTCCCTTAAGATTGACTGGTTTGATCTCCTTGCTGTCCAAGGGACTCTCAGGAGTCTTAGCACCGTAGTTCGAAGACATCAATTCTTTGGCGTTCTGCCTTCTTTACGGTCCAGCTCCCACTATCATACATGACCACTGGGAAGACCATAGCCTGGACTATACAGATCTTTGTCGGCAGAGTAATGTCTCTGCTTTTTAATGCATTGTCTAGGTTTGTCATCTCTTTCCTGCCAAGAAGCAGTTATCTTCTGATTTCATGGCTGCAGTCACTGTCCACAGTGATTTTGGAGCCCAAGAAGAGGAAATCTGTCAAAACTTCGACCTTTCCCCCTCCTATTTGCCATGCAGTAATGCGGCTGGATGCCATGATCTTAGTTTTTTTTAATACTTAGTTTTAAGCAAGCTCTTTTACTCTTCTCCTTCACCCTCATCAAAAGGCTCTTCAGTTCTTCACTTTCTGCAATTAGAGTGGTATCATCTGCATTTCTGAGGTTGTTGATCTTTCTCCCACCTATCCTGATTCCAGCTTGTAACTCATCCAGCCCGACATTTCTCATGATTTGCGCAGTGTATAGGTTAAGCAAAAAGGTGACAGCAGACAGCCCTGTCATACTCCTTTCTTGATCTTGAACCAATCATTTGTTCCATACAGGATTCTAACTGTTGCTTCTTGACCCACATACAGGTTCTTAGGAGACAGGTAAGATGGTCTGGTATTCCCATCTCTCTAAGAGCTTTCCACAGTTTGTCATGATCCACACAAAGACTTTAGTGTAGTTGATGAAACAGAGATAGATGTTTTTTTGAAATTCCCTTGCTTTCTCTGTAATCCAGCAAATGTTGGCAATTTGATCTCTAGTTCTTCTTCCTTTTCTAAACCTAGCTTGGACATCTGGAAGTTCTTGATTAGAATAATGCTAAAGCCTAGCATGCAAGTTTTTAAGCATGACCTTACTAGCATGGGAGATGAATGTGGTGGTTTGGTGGTTAGCACATTCTTTGTTACTGTTAGGGGAAGCACACTGACTGAAACCATCCTCCTTGGTCAGTCACTATAGTAACTATTTGCATGAGTTGTTTTATGACAGGCGGTCCTGGTAAGGAACACAGAACTAATAAGCCACCACCAACTGGAAGAGTTTAGGAAAGGTCAAAAGGAGACACTGCATGTCCGACCACCTCCCAGAATCCGTCTCTCTGGCATCCATCTTGGCTGAACAAGGCATGCACCACCAGGAAGGACTCAGTCAGATGACTGGCTAAAGACAACGGGGAAAGTAATCCCATCACCATAAAACTGGTGGCAGAGTGGTTCTCCTGGGTTCCCTTCCCCTACTGCTCTCCACCCGGGTGCCCTTTCCCAATAAAATCTCTTGCTTTGTCAGCACATGTGTCTCCTTGGACAGTTCATTTCCAAGTGTTAGACAAGAGCCCGGTTTTGGGCTCTGGAAGGGGTCCCTCTACCTGCAACAAATGGCCACTCTGGCGGGGACTCTTCTTCAGTGCAACGGACATCCTGACCACTCGGGGTACTCAGGGGCCAGCTTGCCTGCTAATGGGCCAGACCTAGCAGCCACACTGGGACCCTTTTGTCCCTGGTCTCCTCCTGACGTGGACAACTGGCCAGAGTGCCCCGACCCGTAAGGAACAAGAGACTTTATTGACCTCTCTCTCTTCCACTCTCTCTTTCCTCTCCTTAACCCTTCCTATCCTTCCCCGGTTATCTAGTCCACTGGTCCTGGACGCAGGCATCTGGTCTAAGGGCCTCAGCCTGAGCTGAGGATTGGAGACCGATCACCCCCTCCTGTCAGAGAACTAAAATTCTGGTTCTGTTCTGGTTGGGATTTAGGATGAGGAGTGGCCTTTTCCAGTCCTGTGGCCACTCTTGGCTCTTCCAGATTTGCTGACACAATGAGTGCAAAACCTTGATGGCATCATCCTTTAGGGATTTGAATAATTGTACTGGAATGTCATCATATCCCCTAGCTTTTCTAACAGTAGTGCTTCTTAAGGCCCGCTTGACTTCACACTTCAGAATGTCCAGAATTAATTCACACCATCGTATTAATCCAGTTCTACATAGTAATACCATATCTTCCTTCTAACTGAACTGTTTTCCATTCCAATTTATCATTTACATTGCTTTCAAAGCAACTTTTCAAAAGAAAAGCTCATATTTCATTATGCCACTTAGTTATTCAAGAATTTCCAAGTTGTCTTGTTGTATTGTGTATTGACTCCAAATTCTTTCAGCTACTTTTAAATTGCTTTCTAATGGCTCCATTGTATTTATTTCTCTCTAATTCCAGCTTCTTTCCAGGATTTACTCTTCGGCTCTGCAAAGGTTGTTATCTGCACAGTCTTTCATATATTTCCACTCTTCTACCATAGTGGCATATTTTATTTCCCCTGCCCCTTTCATTTTGCCTGTCCAAATCTCATCTGTCAGATCTAGCTTCATCAACCCCTTCTTTCTCCCATCCAGCCAGGTGTGTTCCATTTTTTTGTCTTCAGATAAATTTTTAGGAATTCATCACACAAAGTGTTAGTCACTCAGTCATGGCCGACTCTTTGCTACCCCGTGACTGTAGCCCGCCAGGCTCCTCTGTCCATGGAATTTTCTAGGCAAGAATGCTAGAGTGGGTAGCCATTCCCTTCTGCAGGGGATCTTCCCAACCCAGGGATCAAACCCGGGTTTGATTTGCAGACAGATTCTTCACCGTCTGAGTCACCAGTAGTAGTTATTGGCTGAGTCTAGAAAAATCAGCCAGCTGTTAAGGTCATTCAGTTATTCTTACTCATTTCTTCACTCATTTTACTTCTGTGTTTATGAGTCTTCGACTGCCCATCACTGCCCATGAGCCTGTTGTTGGATGAAGAGCTAATCTGTGCACATGAAGATGAATGTAGTCCTTATACACACTTACTGTGAAAACAACATTAAAACTTTGGAAATATTTAGATGATCAATATGCAAATTTTCAAGATTTTTCTGATGCCAAAGCTGTTGAAGTGTCTGTAGTGTCACATGTAAAGAATTATGAAATTTCAGACCAAGTATTTTATGCACAGTTTTTAATAATTTGCAAAGTCAGGCTTCTGCAGTTTGAGTGCAGGTTTTTAAGTGAAGACAGTGATTCTTCTTAACTCTTCTATGTGGGCAAAGAACAATAGTATTAATAACCAAAATTGCATTCATTCATTTTGATGCCATCTACATCCTAATTAACAAGACTTGCCTGCTAATTCATTAATTTACTCATTCATCAATACAACAAATATATTTGATCACCTGTTCTTCCAAGAATAAGTCAAATTCTGAAGTTACAGTCTCTGTATTTACTTCCTTTCTAATTCATTTCTTTTTCCATCTCAAATGTTCTCTTTAGCCCTGACATAGTCTTCACCTATCAAATCCTTGAGTCAGCTAAATGTCACTTCTCTGCAGCTTCTTCCAGTCCCCTGAACTAACTAAAGTACTTTCTCTTTCTCCTGAATTTCCAGAGTGGCTTTGTTTATATTCTGTTAATTGTCATCCAAATTGATCATGTTGTATCTTGTTTATCAGTGACTTTCATTCATCTTACACTTGTCATGATTCATTGCGAAATATAAGACATCACAATTTTTATTGAATTGAAATAAAATTTAGTTGGATTGAAGTCAAAATATGCCATTACTAAGACTAAATTTAGAGAATTATTCCAAGGTAGCATTTCACACTGATCATCGTGATTATTAATACATGATTACTTTACTTTTGTTGGCTTATATTATTGAAATCTAGCCTAATGACAGACTTATGTAAATATGTATTTCTTCCTAAAACTGAATCATATAAAATATTCAGTTTTCAGTTTAGAAAAACTTTCCTGTCACAATAGTGCAAGTAAGTGGCAGAGAAATATGTTAGTTGTAAAGATTTGTAAAGAGATGTAAGACCTAAAGTTAGCTCTCTGTGGTTAGTCACTCCATCATTCTTGGAAAGATGTCTCTTTGTACTCTCCATGCTAAATACTGCTTCCTCTCAGAGGTTCCATTGCAGCCTCATTTTCTGGTTCATATTCTTATTGCCCAAGAAGGGACTTGGCTCATGACCATCACTTTGGCTGTTTCCTCCTTACTGTCAAATGTCCTCTGTAAAGACTCATATTCTCCCATGGTTGCTGTTTCAAATCCACACAAAGATTCTTAAAGTTGTTTCCCCAGCTCTGACACCCTGTCTTCTGTCATGTAAATATTAACCATACTCAACTCATTATCTCTAAAACTGATCTTATAATCTTTCCCACCTCTACTCTCCAAGTTTTCATGTTGTCATTTTCTAGTTTCTCTGGCATAAGATGCATAAGTTTCTCTGGCATATTTGACTCCTTTAACTTCCTTCTCCACAAATCCAGTCATATTTTATTTTTCTCTCACAAGAATTGTTTACTCTTTTTCTTAATTTTGTTTTCATTGAAATATATTGATTTACAATGTTGTGCTAATTTCTCCTGTACAGCAAAGTAACTCAGTTTATACACATACCTCCATCCTTTTATATTCTTTTCTATTATGGTTATCCCAGTATATTGAATATAGTTCCCTATCCTATGCAATAAGACCTTATTGTTTATCCATTCTATGAAATTAAAAGCGAAAGTTTCGCATTCCTGTCTGACTCTTTACCAGTCCATGGATTGCAGGATTACTGGTTCACATTGCAGGTGGATTCTTTGCCAGCTGAGCCACAAAGGAAGCCCAAGAATACTGGAG
>SJYX01019073.1:283995-298203 GCA_006410675.1 Oreotragus oreotragus | reverse complement strand
TTTCCCCATCTATTTCCCATGAAGTGATGGGACCGGATGCCATGATCTTCGTTTTCTGAATGTTGAGCTTTAAGTCAACTTTTTCGCTCTCCTCTTTCACTTTCATCAAGAGGCTTTTTAGCTCCTCTTCACTTTCTGCCATAAGGGTGGTGTCATCTGCATATCTGAGGTTATTGATATTTCTCCCGGCAATCTTGATTCCAGCTTGTGTTTCTTCCAGTCCAGCGTTTCTCATGATATACTCTGCATATAAGTTAAATAAGCAGGGTGACAATATACATCCTTGACGTACTCCTTTTCCTATTTGGAAGTTTCCTTACCTTAGTCCTTATAATCTCTTTGTAGCATCAGAACAGACAGTGGCTATTCTCCCATTTTATAGGCAAGGAAACTGAGGCTTAAATCTATTGAGTCATCGCAAGAAAGAATGTACTTTTGGAGAAATTTATCTCTTTGTGATTTATAGCAAAGGAATAGAACCACTGCAGCACCATACTTAAGTATGAAACTATACTTAAGGGCCTTTGAATACCAAAAGGGGACACTGGTCCCCAGGATGGACAGAGGGACTCAGATAGCAAGCTTTGAAGGATTTGTTTACTATAAATGTTTTTTTCTACTTTACTGCAAGTATCTTTTTCTACTTATAAGAATAACTCAGACTCCTAAAGTTTCATAAAATAATGTAAAATTTACCTAGAATGATCACCATCAACAGGTAACTATTATTAATATTTTTATGCCTTTCTTTCACACATTTTCTTGGGTGTGTATTTTTGCAAAATTAGGGTTAGACTGAACATCTAATTTTTACTCCATTTTCCCTTAACATTAAATTGTAAGCATTTTCCTCTGTGTCATTAAATATCATAGAAAACACTGTGTTTTTTCATGAAGTGTTCTGGATTATACGTTGCAGCTGCAAATCTGCCCTCTGGAGTTTTCAGTTCTTAATGACAGCAGAGATTTGGGGTACAGGGTGGAGTTAGACTGACATGTGACTGACGAGGTGCAAGTGTGAGTCCGAGGGCCATGGAACACAGAATTTTCCCAATGTAGCTTAATACGGCTGCCATTTAGGTTATTCCAAAACTTCATCTTTTTAAATAAGTCCTAAAGCTTTGTCAGTGATTCATACAAGTCAAAAAGATGCCCTGAAGATTTCTGTGGGCATTCTTATATCATAGACCCAGTGCCTGTGTGCAAGTCCAAGCCAACCTGCCTGTGAGCTGCTTCCCAGCCTTGCCCCACATCAGGGGCTTTATATCAGCCAGTTCCAAGTGAAAAATCTGGGGGCTAGGACAAAGAACCCAAGAAAAATTCTCCCTTCTTCTAACACATCAAAGCTAATGGCTCTGAGGAAAACAGTGTCTGTGGTCCCACCATACGTTCCTCAGTCACCGGCCCCAGTGCCAACCAAAGAACGTAGCCTTCATTCCCCTAAACTACATCCATGACTGGGGCAAAGGAGGCCCAACTCACGCACCCTGCCCTGCTTAGAACCCGTCTTGCACGTTCATCCCATTCAACTTTTGGAAATTCCGACCTCCCTTTCCTCTCTGTGAGCAGCGTCACTCCAGCAGAACACCAGTACTGTGGACCTTGTCTCTGGGACATAGGCCGGGCAAAAATTCAGCCACCCGTGTTCACAGTGGGAAAAAGAAGACACCAAAGGAAAGAGGCTGTCCTCAGTACCCTTCCCTTGTTCTTCTGACTCTCAGACTGATAGACTTTCTCATCCTCTTCATAGAAGGTTCCTGATTAGATATTTGTGAAAGCTCTGGTTCAGGCTTTGTTTCAAGATCAAGTCTAAAAGTCAGCTCCTTATCACTTGTGCTCCAAGGTCCTCTACTGACTACATTATTAAAGGGGTGGAGGAACTTCCCTGACAGTCCAGTGGTTAACACTCTGCGCTTCCAGTGGAGGGGGCACAGGTTCAATCCCTGGTCAGAGAACTAAGATCCCACATGCTGCAAGGTTCGGCCAAAAGAAAAAGAAAAAAANCATTTGTGCTCCAAGGTCCTCTACTGACTACATTATTAAAGGGGTGGAGGAACTTCCCTGACAGTCCAGTGGTTAACACTCTGCGCTTCCAGTGGAGGGGGCACAGGTTCAATCCCTGGTCAGAGAACTAAGATCCCACATGCTGCAAGGTTCGGCCAAAAGAAAAAGAAAAAAATACAGATATATAAAAATAAAAGGGGTGGACTGTGCAGATGAATGGAGGGATTTAATCCTGCCTCCGCCTAGAAACTCTTGCCACTTTGGCAAAAAAAAAAAAAAGACAAGGTGGAGACCATCCTTCCCACTTACAAACTCTCTTGAGAAATAAGGAGAAATGAGTCAAAAGCCAGGCATCTCTGTGGCTTTCATTGACTTCTAATTTTGACTTCCACCGTTGGTGTCTGCTTTTAGCATAACATTATCCGAAGCTGGGTCTCTTTGTTTCACACTGACAACTGGCGCCCTTGAAGTCACATCCCTTCTTCAACTTTAGTATCTATCCCACACTTGCCAAACTTCCTGCTTCCCAAAGGTGAGATAATAATTTAATGGCCTAACAAATTATAAACCATGGTATTTTAATGAGAGGTAAGGCTATCTGTGTGAAACCAAGAAATTCTGCTTTTGCATCATTTTTGCAAAAACAAACAAAATAAGACAAAACTCCAATCTAGCAACATCCTGGGAGTCAAAGAAAATAAGCCATTAGAAAACTGAAGGCTGAGTTCAGGAGGAAAATTCATTACAACTCTTTATGGGAGGAGCTTGCCAGGTTTCAGCAGAAGGCTGTTAGGTGTTCAGCATATGTGAAACACTGTCCTAGGAACAGTGTTAGAGGAAAGAAGGCAAGGTAGGTCCTCACCACTGTTCGGGACCTGAGTCCGTGAGTCTGCCACCAGGGGGAATTTTGCACAGTTGTCCTATTAGTCCAGAGAGAGCACTGTGCCAATGGCTACCAGTCCAAACACAGCGAGGAGCAACCTCTGGCTTTTCCAGGTGCTGAAGCTGTTTGGGGGCATCCACTGAGTGCCCCCCACCCCGGCCCCAATCTTCCTCCCTGGGGACTTCTGACATGGGCTTTTATGATCACAAACTTCAGATACTTCAGATACTTCTAGGAAGATATCTTACACTACGCAGGTGTGACAGGCCAGACTGTTAGAGGCAGATAATCCCAGGCACATGGCTAAATCTTTGCATTCAGAAAGCCCCAGGGAGCCCCAGGATGCTGTGTTAAATATATCTCCTGAAAGGCGCTGTTCTGGATGGGAGGTTTAAAGAAATATCCTTTGGCTTATATATAAATTTTGTTTTTTAAAACAAAATTTGTTTAAGAAACAAAATTTTCATCTTGTTCTTCCCTTCTTGTAACACAATAGAAAGCTGTGAGTGGAACAAAGTTAACACACAAGCTGCCTAATCATCTTGGGAACTTCCTGGGTGGTGGATAGTCATGGACTTGCAGCTTTTGTTTTCACTTGCTCATGATTCTTCTCTGAAGATCTGTCTTGGTGACATTATACTGAGACACATTGGCGGCTATGCATAAGTGGCTTTTACTTCATAAGGTAATACATACTCTGTTTAACAAAGTACAATGGCTCAGATGGGAATTCCAACCCCTTTCCCACTAGTGTAGACATTCAATGGTTTCATAATCTGGTGGCCCATTGGAATGACTTTCCATTAAATTCGATGGGAGAGACCATTTGAGTCAGAACTAATCTGAAGACTGAACGGGATTTATCCCCATGCTGCACTGCCCGCAGGGCTTGCTACAAGGACACAGGTGTCATCAGCACAACTTGGGAACCGAGGTGACAGGCAGAGAAATGGCATGTGGCGGCACGTGCCCTTCCTTTGATGGCAGTAATAGTCACGATTACCCACTGGGAAATCCCATGGACAGAGGAGCCTGGTGAGCTTATAGTTCATGGGGTCGCCAAAGAGTCAGACACAATTTAGCAACAATACAAGGAGTACAGCAAAGAGGTCAGGGACCATAGGAAGCACTTGACATGTTGCTGGGTTTAATGCAAACGATTCCCCCGCTTCTTAGATCACCTGCACAACTTATAGCAGAGCATCGCGCTGCCTTTACTACTGCTTAATATTTGTCTCCAAGAGATTGCATTTACTTACTCTAATTTATATCAAGAGGATATTCTATGACCTTCATGGGAAACCAGCATTACTATGGGCAGAAGACAAATTAAATAAGAAACAAATTTTTTAAAAATAAGATAAAATACAAACATGGAAATAAAGAATAAATAGAAGGAAAGTGTGAAAACAGTCATAATAAATAAAAACCATGTTATCAGATCAGAACTTGATATTATCAACAGCCAGCCCTTACCCTGAGGCCTGGACTTCCTTTGCTTAAAAGAGAAATTGGTGAGTGATAGAGATGGGTTACAGTCATGCTGACTGTCTCTGTGGCAGCTGGATTTGGGAAAGGATTGAGCAGTGCCTGGCTTTGCCACTGAGTGCCAGGAGGGAGGATGAGCTAAAGTCAGCCTGGGTACTGCCTAGGGTCACATGGCTTATCCTTTGAGAAACCCTGAGCTTTCCTTGTTTTAATTCCAACAGGATCCCATAAGTAAGTGTTACTCTGTCTTTACTACACAGATGGGGAAACTGAGGCGCAAAAGGCCACGTACCCACCTCATCCAGAGTCACACACTGCTGGTATTTGTTCCGAGCCCTCCTGGGATCAGCAGCCTCGTGATCACCCAGCCCTCAGCCCTCTTCTGGGACCATCCTAACGGCAGAGCTGGAAGGATTCTAGAGACCACTTTTTCCAACTTTTTCTTTTGAAATGGAGGTCTGTGAGACTTGGAGATATTATGTAACCTGCCTGGATCTTCATTCACTGGCATCTGAGCTGAAGTTGGAGTCCAAGTCTCCCCCTTTCTTATCTGTGCCTTTCCTGACCTCTCAAATGCCACCTGGGCAGCAGATGGGCCTGCTGGGGGCCTGGGGCTGGTGAACTTCCCTAGCCATCATCCCCTCTGCTCTCAGCAGGCCTCAGCAATCCCTTCTGGCTGACCTTTCTTTAAAATGCTGATCTGGGTCTCTGAGCCCCATGGGGCTCTTTGTTGCATTGGGAGCCCACTGCCAGGGAGGCCCCCACAGTGGGTCAGCAGAGAGGACCTCAGAAGTCCCCTGGGGCTGACGGTAGGCACCCCGGGAGTTTGTCCCCACAGCATCAGGGCCTCTGCACACCCTACAGGGGCCGGGCAACCCAGGTACCCCAGGAAACACTCCCCAGTGGGGAACTTTAAACTCAGCAGGTGCATCTGGCTGCCCAGCTCTTCGGCCTCTCCCTGGAGCTAGGATGCTTTTCATGAACTGTAAGCTCAAGGAGCTTTGAAGAGCCTCTGTGGGATGAGCCCTGAGGCTGCAGGCAAGCCAGGACCTTCTCAGGCATGGTGGGGTGAGGGAGGAGGTGGAATGGGGTGTCATGCTGTGCCTTTGGAGAAGGAGGGCATTGGGAGGTAGAAGGAGAGATAGAAAAGTTCACAGAAAGCAAAGTGAGTCCCGGGGGGAGGGATCAGGAGGGCAGAGAAGGAGAGGGGAGAAATGACAGGGAAAGTTAAGGAGGGAGAGGGAGAGAGACAGCCACAGAGAGAGAGAGAGAGGCAGGAAGAGGGAGGCAAAGCGAAGACAATGAGGCCAGAGACGCAAGGAAGACGCGCAGCAGCTGCCGGGTCGGCGGCCTCTGCTGGGTGCTCCACTCACAGGCAGCCTGCCGCCGTAGAATACGGGGGCTCCCAGACTTCTGCAGTAAGAAGTTATTCCCCTTATAAAGAAAAAGCATAAAATCCCAGTGGCGAACTCCTGGCAGTGAACGTTCCCCCCACCCCCAACCCTCCCAATGCCTGTCACTCTGAGTTTTCTCCTTTCCCAGGANTTGAGCAGTGCCTGGCTTTGCCACTGAGTGCCAGGAGGGAGGATGAGCTAAAGTCAGCCTGGGTACTGCCTAGGGTCATATGGCTTATCCTTTGAGAAACCCTGAGCTTTCCTTGTTTTAATTCCAACAGGATCCCATAAGTAAGTGTTACTCTGTCTTTACTACACAGATGGGGAAACTGAGGCGCAAAAGGCCACGTACCCACCTCATCCAGAGTCACACACTGCTGGTATTTGTTCCGAGCCCTCCTGGGATCAGCAGCCTCGTGATCACCCAGCCCTCAGCCCTCTTCTGGGACCATCCTAACGGCAGAGCTGGAAGGATTCTAGAGACCACTTTTTCCAACTTTTTCTTTTGAAATGGAGGTCTGTGAGACTTGGAGATATTATGTAACCTGCCTGGATCTTCATTCACTGGCATCTGAGCTGAAGTTGGAGTCCAAGTCTCCCCCTTTCTTATCTGTGCCTTTCCTGACCTCTCAAATGCCACCTGGGCAGCAGATGGGCCTGCTGGGGGCCTGGGGCTGGTGAACTTCCCTAGCCATCATCCCCTCTGCTCTCAGCAGGCCTCAGCAATCCCTTCTGGCTGACCTTTCTTTAAAATGCTGATCTGGGTCTCTGAGCCCCATGGGGCTCTTTGTTGCATTGGGAGCCCACTGCCAGGGAGGCCCCCACAGTGGGTCAGCAGAGAGGACCTCAGAAGTCCCCTGGGGCTGACGGTAGGCACCCCGGGAGTTTGTCCCCACAGCATCAGGGCCTCTGCACACCCTACAGGGGCCGGGCAACCCAGGTACCCCAGGAAACACTCCCCAGTGGGGAACTTTAAACTCAGCAGGTGCATCTGGCTGCCCAGCTCTTCGGCCTCTCCCTGGAGCTAGGATGCTTTTCATGAACTGTAAGCTCAAGGAGCTTTGAAGAGCCTCTGTGGGATGAGCCCTGAGGCTGCAGGCAAGCCAGGACCTTCTCAGGCATGGTGGGGTGAGGGAGGAGGTGGAATGGGGTGTCATGCTGTGCCTTTGGAGAAGGAGGGCATTGGGAGGTAGAAGGAGAGATAGAAAAGTTCACAGAAAGCAAAGTGAGTCCCGGGGGGAGGGATCAGGAGGGCAGAGAAGGAGAGGGGAGAAATGACAGGGAAAGTTAAGGAGGGAGAGGGAGAGAGACAGCCACAGAGAGAGAGAGAGAGGCAGGAAGAGGGAGGCAAAGCGAAGACAATGAGGCCAGAGACGCAAGGAAGACGCGCAGCAGCTGCCGGGTCGGCGGCCTCTGCTGGGTGCTCCACTCACAGGCAGCCTGCCGCCGTAGAATACGGGGGCTCCCAGACTTCTGCAGTAAGAAGTTATTCCCCTTATAAAGAAAAAGCATAAAATCCCAGTGGCGAACTCCTGGCAGTGAACGTTCCCCCCACCCCCAACCCTCCCAATGCCTGTCACTCTGAGTTTTCTCCTTTCCCAGGAGAATAAATACTTGAGATGCTGGGTCTACCTGCAAAGCACAGGCCCGAGGAGACCCTACAGCTTGGACATTCCAACCCCAGCAAGTCTCAGGTTCTGCAGTGGTTGAGGGTGAGCCTGGGCTGCGTGTGCAGGAGGTGGGGACAAAGGAGGAATCCCTCCCTCATGTGGTCTCTTCTCATCACCGAGATGGGGATGATAATAATGGGACTCAGCATGATCGATGCCTAAAAACTGTCACCCTGCCAAGGCAGTGTTCAGGCAGCAACTCCTCATCATGGTATCAGCCAGCAGGATGACATGCTTCTCAAAAATCTCCCCCAGCCCAGCCTCCTCACCAGAGAAGGTGCCCAGGGTGCTTGTCCCTCCCAGGGACGACTTTAAAGCCCAGGGAGAAGGGAAGGAGAGCACCTCATCCTAACACGTGCTATTCCACCGCTCCAAGGCTCAGCTCCTCAACTCTACAGAGGAAAAAAACATGAGTTGCTTACTAGGCAAGGATTTACTAAGCACCCGCCACATGCCATGAGGCCTTCCCTGGTGGCTCAGATGGTAAAGCATCTGCCTGCAGTGCAGGAGACCTCAGTTCAATCCCTGGGCTGGGAAGATTCCCTGGAGAATGTTCTGTTCTGGCGCAGGATACAGCTGGGTCACATTTCAGCTCTGCTCCTCTCTCTGGCTGTGGGGTATGGGTTACGTTCTTAACTTCTTGAGTGGCAGTGTCCTCATCTGTATATTAGGGAGAATAGAAGTGCCTCCTCAATGAGATGTTATGAGGATCAAAGGGAAGAATCCAGACAAAGCTCTTAGCACAGTCCCTGGCACATGGCAAGTCTTGGCCTTCTGCTGCCCTGTCATCGTGAACAAAAGTGGAAAGGTGGGGATATACATACCTCTTCCCACCTTCTCCAAGTCTCTAGCGTCCACACCGTGAGCTGCCTCCCTCCACCCCTCTGGTCCCTCGCCACGTTATCCTTGTGTTTGCTCTCCTCTCAACCCACAGACGGTGGTGGTCTTGCTCACTCCTCCTGGTTGCTGCTTGATATTGTCTCTCCTCCTGTGACTGAAGAGCTCTTCCATCCTCTTTCCCCCCTTTCCAGAACATCTGCCTGTGCCTCTTCTTCTGAGCCCAGCTGCCTTCTCTTGTTCCAAGAATGTATGTCCAAACAAACAAACAAAAAAACCCTCAGACTCATAAGCAAAAATGCTTAGAGGGAAAGAGGTAGAGAAATAAATCCCCTTCCGGTAAAAGGCGGAGGGTAAGGAGATTGATTTATCTTTTCGTAGGTTGTCCACACCATCAATAAAGATGGTTGAGCATCTAATATACATACTGTGGTTGTTACTGTTTAGTCACGAAGCCATGCCCAACTCTTTGCAACCCTGGAAATCCCATGGACTGTGTCTGGAGTGGGTGCCTTTTCTTTCTCTAGGGGATCTTCCTGACTCAGGGACTGAACCCAAGTCTCTTGAATTGGCAGGCAGATTCTGTACTGCTGAGCCACCAGGGAAGCCCAATACACACATTAAAGTATATTAACTGACAAGAATAAAAAACTTGGAAGAGAAGATACATATCCTCAACTCAAGATGGGGAAAGCTTTCCAAAGATAAAGCTTCGCTTTCCAAAGATAAAGCTTCACTCACAATCCAAAATTTCAAAGCCCATGGAAAACCATTGCATCAGGAGCAAATGTCAATAGATAAAAGGAAAGCAAAATCAGCTAGGGCTGCCAAGAACTTCTGGTAAATGAATAATATCAGAGAGAATATAAAAGTAGTAACTTTAAATTATTAAAGGTATAAAAGAAGGAAATAGAAAAATGGGGGGGGGTGAATGCAGTGGACCAAAAGCCAAGTAGATCTGGAAAAGAACCAAAAAAAGCTTCTGGAGAAAGATTTAATAGCCACTAAAAATTTAAAACTCACTGAGTAGGGCAAATAGCAATTAGACTCAGTGGGACTGTAAGAGCTAGGCAAATAAAAGTAGATCTGAGAAGAACAGCCAGTTTACAAAAGAAAAAGATAGAAATAAGTGCATTGGCATGGCAGACAGAGCAAATAAAAGGCGAATTTCTCTCATGGATATCTAATGAGAGTTCCCGAAAATGATCATGGAGAATGATGAGAGAGAAGATTCAAAGAGATAATGACTGAGAATTAATGAAAAACAAGACTTTATAAATCAGGAAGCCCATGTTCTAGGCAGGATAAATAAAAAACCCAGCTAGAGATGCTTTGTAGCGAAACCATAATTCACCAGTGTCACAGAGTAAAATATGAAAAGCAAGAAGCGAGAAAAGAGAACTTAGCTACAGAGGAATGACAATCAGCAGATTTCTCAACAGCAAAGCTGCACCCAGGATCAGCAGAACAACAAAAGGGCTTCAAAGGGCTGAATGAAAATTCCCGTCAACCTAGAGCTCTATGCACAACTACACTGCGACTCAACGGTGAGGCGGAAATGAAACTTTTTTGGACAAATGAAAACTGAAAAGCATCTGTCACCAACAGTGTCTCCCTGGAAGAATTTCTGAAGGATGACCTTCGGGGGCAAGAAATGGAATGCAGAAGGGAGGAATGAGGAAGAAACACTGATGAGCAGAGATATAGATTGCCACGTGAGCAATACTCTGCAAGCATTAGTTTCTAAAACAATGGCAACAATATTAATGACCGATTTGGGAAGGGCCAAACAGGCTGGAACCAAAATACTAGATTCAGTAACGTGTCGGACAGTGTGTGCATCAGCACAATTCTTAAACTGTCTATAAGAAGGTTAGATGTAAGAATTAACTTGAGATTATGTCAGGTGAATATGTTAAAATTTTAGGAGCTGAAAGAATAAAAATGGAATGGATTGCTCCCAAATCAAAGAGGGGTGAAAGTCAAAGAACAGAAAAGGGACCAGTGGCAGGGGGATGGGGAGCAGCGTGAAGTAGGACAAACAAATAATAAAAGGAAATGATACAATGGACTCAGACAGAGCCTCCTGATGAGGGTGAAAGAGAAGACTGGAAAACTCAACATTAAAAACTAAGATCATGGCATCTGGTCCCATCACTTCATGGCAAACAGATGGGGAAAAAGTGGAGGTACTGAGAGCTTTTATTTTCTTGGGCTCCAAAATCGCTGCAGATAGCAGCTGCAGCCATGAAATTAAAAGACACTTACTCCTTGGACGAAAAACTATGACCAACCTAGACAGCATATTAAAAAGCAGAGACATTATTTTGCTGACAAAGGTCTGAATAATCGAGGTTACAGTTTTTCCAGAAGTCATACACGAATGTGAGCGTTGGACCATAAGGAAGGTTGAGTACTGAAAAACTGATACTTTCCAGTCGTGGTGCTGGAGAAGACTCTTGAGAGTCTCTCTGACTGCAAGGAGATCAAACTAGTCAATCCTAAAGGAAATCAACCCTGAATATTCATTGGAAGGACTGATGCTGCAGCTGAAACTTCAATACTTCGGCCACCTGATGCAAAGAGCTGACCACTGGAAAAGACCCTGATGCTGGGAAAGAGTGAGGGTAGGAGGAGAAGGGGGGACAGAAAATGAGATGATAGGATGGCATCACCAACTCAGTAGACATGAGTTTGAGCAAACTCTGGGAGATAGTGAAGGACAGGGAAGCCTGGTGTTCAGCAGTCCATGGGGTCGCAAAGAGTTGAACATGACTTAGCAACTGAACAGCAACACTCAAACATCTAAAACTACAATAATTGTAAATAGATTCAACCAACCAATTAAAAGACAAGATCACCTGATTGGGTTCAAATTATTTAGGAATGTGCTATTTCCCAGAAATACGTCTACAACTTGAAGATTCAGAAAAGATGAAACTAAAGGACAGAGGAGAGCTGCAGCAGACACATTCGAACCAAAAGAAAGCAGTTGGCTGTTTAGTATCAGACAAAATAGACTTTTAGATGAGAATAAGGTCAGCTGGGACTTCCTTGGTGGTCCAGTGATTAGGAACCCACCTTCCGATGCAGGAGACACAGGTCTGATCCCTGGTCAGGGAACCTCAGATCCCACATGCTGCAGAGCAGTGAGCACAGGCACTGCAACCGGAGAGCTGGCACACTGAGACAAGAGCCCACGTGCTCTGCTGTAACTAAGGCCTGATGCAGCTAAAAGTAAATAAAGTTAAATTTTTAATTTAAAAAAAAAGAATAAGTGGAACTGACATAAGTTTATTGGTGGGTAAAGAGAGGGGAGAAGGGAACGGCCGAGGAGGAGTCGCTGCATGGCGTCCCGGACCCGACGGGTGCGAGTCTGAGTGAACGGCCGAGGATGAGACGCTGGATGGCATCATGGACTCGATGGGCGTGAGTCTGAGTGAGCTCGGGGAGATGGTGATGAACAGGGAGGCCTGGCGTGCTACGATTCATGGGGTCGCAAAGAGTCGGACACGACTGAGCGACTGAACTCAACTGAAAGAGGGGTAGCCATTGCAAGCCGAGAAACCGTGTTACAGACACAAAGGAAGAGCCTGCCTAACACACTTAAGGAGCCCAAATTCAAACATGGGCTACATAGAGATCCTTCTTTGATTGCAACATTCCTGTCTGTTATTTTTTAATGTATATCTGTAATATCTAGGTACCTTGTTAATTGCTCCATATTCATTATTTCTACTTTGATAAATCTCACCATGTAGGTACTTTGTTACAGTTAATACCATTTGGGTTACAGAAAACCAACTCAATTTAAATTGGTCCAAGTGGACAGAGATGGATCTCCCACTGGAAAAACCCCAGGGAAGGGCTTCAGCTGGCAAAGTCTGAGTCACAGCCACACTCCCACCAGTGAGCTCAGGAGGACGGACGACTGTGACGCAACAAGCGTGGTGTGTCTGCCTAGCCTGGGGTGTGGGGTGTTACAAAGAAAACCCCCAAATGAAACCTCATGACCCAGTCAGAAAATGGGCCAAAGGACTAAATAGACATTTTTCCAAAGAAGACATACGGATGGCTAACAAACACATGAAAAGATGCTCAACATCACTCATTATCAGAGAAATGCAAATCAAAACCACAATGAGGTACCATTTCACGCCACTCAGAATGGCTGAGATCCAAAAGTCTATAAGCAAAAAATGCTAGAGAGGGTGTGGAGAAAAGGGAACCTTCTTATACTGTTGGTGGGAGTGCAAACTAGTACAGCCACTATGGAGAAGAGTGTGGAGATTCCTTAAAAAACTGGAAATAGAACTGCCTTATGACCCAGCAATCCCACTGCTGGGCATACACACCAAGAAAACCAGAATTGAAAGAGACATGTGTACCCCAGTGTTCATCGCAGCACTGTTTATACTAGCCAGGACATGGAAGCAACCTAGATGTCCATCAGCAGACAAATGGATAAGAAAGCTGTGGTACATATACACAATGGAGTATTACTCAGCAATTAAAAAGAATACATTTGAATCAGTTCTAATGAGGTGGATGAAACTGGAGCCGATTATACACAGTGAAGTAAGCCAGAAAGAAAAAAAGACATATATAGTATACCAATACAGTATACTAATGCATATATATGGAATTTAGAAAGATGATAACAATAACCCTGTATGTAAGACAGCAAAAGAGACACACTTGTATAGAACAGTCTTTTGGACTCTGTGGGAAAGGGAGAGCGTGGGATGATTTGGGAGCATGGCATTGAAACATGTATAATATCATATAAGAAACTAATCGCCAGTCCAGGTTCGATGGATGATACTGGATGCTTGGGGCTGGTGCACTGCTATGGCCCAGAGGGATGGTATGGGGAGGGAGGACGGAGAGGGGTTCAGGATTGGGAACACGTGTACACCCGTGGCAGATTCATGTTGATGTGTGGCAAAATCAATGCAATATTGTAAATTTAAAAAAAAAAAAAAAAAAACCTCATGACTGATGTAGGGAAGGGGTATTTCTCAATGGAAGGAGACTGACATAAGGATGGGTTCCACAAGAGGTGGTTTTATTATTTTACAAATGAAATTCTGAGACTCAGAGGCCAAGTGCTTGTTCAAATCCCCAAACTCCTACACAGATGAGCCGATGGGGAACCAAGCTTTTTTTCTTTAAAGAGCTGTACTTTTTCTCCAGGCAATAGGCACAGAACTTTATATCTGTCTCTTATACACATCTAGATGTGTATAAGAGACAGGATTCAACCAACCAATTAAAAGACAAGATCACCTGATTGGGTTCAAATTATTTAGGAATGTGCTATTTCCCAGAAATACGTCTACAACTTGAAGATTCAGAAAAGATGAAACTAAAGGACAGAGGAGAGCTGCAGCAGACACATTCGAACCAAAAGAAAGCAGTTGGCTGTTTAGTATCAGACAAAATAGACTTTTAGATGAGAATAAGGTCAGCTGGGACTTCCTTGGTGGTCCAGTGATTAGGAACCCACCTTCCGATGCAGGAGACACAGGTCTGATCCCTGGTCAGGGAACCTCAGATCCCACATGCTGCAGAGCAGTGAGCACAGGCACTGCAACCGGAGAGCTGGCACACTGAGACAAGAGCCCACGTGCTCTGCTGTATCTAAGGCCTGATGCAGCTAAAAGTAAATAAAGTTAAATTTTTAATTTAAAAAAAAAGAATAAGTGGAACTGACATAAGTTTATTGGTGGGTAAAGAGAGGGGAGAAGGGAACGGCCGAAGAGGAGTCGCTGCATGGCGTCCCGGACCCGACGGGTGCGAGTCTCAGTGAACGGCCGAGGATGAGACGCTGGATGGCATCATGGACTCGATGGGCGTGAGTCTGAGTGAACGGCCGAGGATGAGACGCTGGATGGCATCATGGACTCGATGGGCGTGAGTCTGAGTGAAC
>SJYX01019073.1:207051-283898 GCA_006410675.1 Oreotragus oreotragus | reverse complement strand
GCAGAGACATTACTTTGCCGACTAAGATCTGTCTAGTCAAGGCTATGGGTTATCCTGTGGTCATGTCTGGATGTGAGAGCTGGACTGTGAAAAAGGCTGAACGCTGAAGAATTGATGCTTTTGAACTGTGGTGTTGAAGAAGACTCTTGAGAGTCCCTTGGACTGCAAGGAGATCCAACCAGTCCATTCTGAAGGAGGTCAACCCTGGGATTTCTTTGGAAGGAATGATGCTAAAGCTGAAACTCCAGTACTTTGGCCACCTCATGAGAAGAGGTGACTCATTGGAAAAGACTCTGATGCTGGGAGGGATTGGGGGCAGGAGGAGAAGGGGACGACCGAGGATGAGATGGCTGGATGGCATCATGGACTCGATGGACGTGAGTCTGAGTGAACTCCGGGAGATGGTGATGGACAGGGAGGCCTGGCATGCTGCGATTCATGGGGTCGCAAAGAGTCGGACATGACTGAGCGACTGAACATAACTGAACTGACCACTTTTCTTCATAGTCACTACAAGTTTTGGAACAAAGAACTTGAAAGCCAACAATCCTACAGCATACGGGCCCTCCCAGGGTCTTCCGCAGACACTTGGCCTTGTAATTGATCCTCCTGTCTAGAACCCCTTTGCACTGATAATCTGTGCTGTGCAGTTTAGCCCTGAAATCATCTTTTATTGCTTCAGAGCTGGTCTAGTGCCTCCCTATGTCCCCCACAACCTCCAACTAAGCCAGTAGTGGACATTTAGATAGTTAGCTCTAGGTTATTCGACTAAAATAACTATCCTTAACAGGTTTAAACTCCTGGCTACATCTCAAAATTGATAAAACCTATGGGATCCTATCCCCAGGGATGGAAAAAGATCAGTGTCTATTCATGCATGTATACAGAGTTTAGCGACTCTGCAGCCCCTAAAGTGCATTCAGGATGTGACTGCAGCCCCCTAAAGTGCATTCAGGATGTGACTGCAGCCCCTAAAGTGCATTCAGGATGTGACTGCAGCCCCCTAAAGTGCATTCAGGATGTGACTGCAGCCCCTAAAGTGCATTCAGGATGTGACTGCAGCCCCCTAAAGTGCATTCAGGATGTGACTGCAGCCCCTAAAGTGCATTCAGCATGTGACTGCAGCCCCTAAAGTGCATTCAGCATGTATACACTCATGGATTAAGAGGGTTAAGAATTGCCTCAGGACTTCCCTGGTGGTCCACTGGTAAAGAATCTGCCTGCCAATGCAGGGGACATGGTTCAATCCCCGGTCTGGGATTGACCAGGGGATCCGGGTCGTGGGGCATGACCACGGGAGAAGTGAGCCCACGCACCACAACCACTGAGCTGTGCTCTAGAGCCTGTGGTCTGCAACAAGGAAGCCACCGCAGTGAGATGCCTGCACCCCACAGCTAGAGAGTAGCCCCTACTCTCAGCAGCTAGCGAAGCCTGCGCAGCAGCAAAGACCCAACACAGCCATAAGTAAACAGGAATTTTTAAAATTTCTTTTTTAAGAAGGAACGGCCTCAGAGAGAGTAGAATAAAATGTTATTATATGGACCGCCATCCCCCACCCCAGGAAACAGTACTGCATGCTATTTAATCAACTTGAAAGGGTCAGGGCCAATTCACGTGTGACCATCCTAAGTGACCAGGGTGTGCCAAGCCTCAAGCGAGGATACACCCCGTAGTCTGCTGTCGGCTGCACAGCTCCCAGCCAGAGTACATGAGCTAGGTACTCTGCTGGCCGTGGGGTCTACAAACTAGACTAGGACCCTGCCATAGATCCCTAGGAGCTCAAGACAGATGAGTAAGCAGTGACCACTCTAACACAGTCAAAGCTACCGTAGAACCATCCAGAGGGAATACTAGAGGGAGGGGAAGGGAAGGGAACATTCCAGTGGAAAGAGAATCAGGTGTCTTCTCTTCTGGGGAGGAGAGAAGCATTCCTGATGGTAGGAACATGAGCGAAGGCCCAGACGCAGGTGGGGCGACATGTGCTGGGAATCCTGAGCAGGCTGGCATCACAGGAGCGCTTTCGCTTGTCACATCTGGTGGGGAGGGGTGTTGCTACTGGCATCTAGTAGGTAAAACCCAGGGCTGCTAAACACACTTGAAACAAAGGACTGTCTCCAACAGCAAAGAATTATCTGGGCTGTGGTGCCAACAGTGTTGAGGATGGGATAAGTGTGAATGGGAGAGGGTCACCTGTGCGAGAAACCAAGACCCCATATCCAGGGAACTGCTGCCGTCAGAGCTGCCTTCCCTGATGCAGAGATACGAGACTTGCATCTCAACAGAAGGAAACAGTGGAAGTGGTCTGTTCTGGAGGTTGACGGATAGATAAATCCCTAGAGCCAGCTTGAGGTCTGTACTCATATCTCAGCTGTGTTTTCTGAACAAGACTATGTTGCACCAAAGGAAAGCGACCTGGGGGTTATGATGGAGATGATTTGTATGCCCATCCCAGGGAGCCGCAGATCAGGGGGTTTGGTTTATCCATGGGATTTGGTTCATCCACGGGATTTGGCTCACCTGGTTAGAAGACAGTGGGAATTGGAGATGCTTCTAAGAGCTACCTGGGATCAGACACCATCACCAAGGACTGGTGAATTCTCTCCACAACGTCAGGAACATTTCACTGGGGAGTAAGAAGCTCCAGGTGTAACTGTCTTTACAGTGAGTTCCCAATTCTAGGAATATGGGAACACGGTCCTTAAATGAGCTGCCTGGAAATGCAAATCAAACCCGCAATGAGCTATCACCTCACACCGGTCAGAATGGCCACCATCAAAAGTCTGCAAATAATAAATGCTCGAGAGGGTGTGGAGAACAGGGAACCCTCATTCACTGCTGGTAGGAATGTAAATTAGTACAGCCACTATGGAGACCAGTAGGGAGGTTTCTTAAAAATTAGAAATAGAGCTGCCAGATGATCCAGCAATCCCACGCTTGGGTAGAAAAGAAAAACTCTAATTCAAAAAGACCCATGCATCCTGCATCCTGTATCAAACATATACTGGCGATTCGTTTCTCACATGGTAGTATGCATATTTCAATGCTATTCTCCCAAATCATCCCACCCTCTCCCTCTCCCTCCGAGTCCAAAAGCCCGCTCTATACCTCTGTGCCTCTTTTGCTGTCTTGCATACAGGGTCCTCATTACCATCTTTCTAAATTCCATATATATGTGTTAGTATACTGTATTAGTATTTTTCTTTCT
Organism: Oreotragus oreotragus; assembly: GCA_006410675.1. Classification (NCBI taxonomy): domain Eukaryota; kingdom Metazoa; phylum Chordata; class Mammalia; order Artiodactyla; family Bovidae; genus Oreotragus; species Oreotragus oreotragus. The sequence continues at coordinate 280,693 of SJYX01019073.1, read as the reverse complement.
GGCTTACTTCACGGATTCATGTCAATGTATGCCAAAACCAATACAGTACCATATAGTAAAATAAAGTAAAAATAAAAATTAAAAAAAAGATCCATGAACCCTAATGTTCACAGCAGCACTAAGTTCAACAGCCAAGACACAGAGGCAACCTAAGTGCCACCAACAAACAACTGGCTTAAGAAAAAGATATATACTACATATATATAGGATATATAATGAAACATCATATTAATATTATACAATAGAATATTACTCAGCCATAAAAAGAATGAAATACTGTCATTCATGGCAACATGGATAGACCTATAGAATATTATTCTTAGTTAAGTCAGAAAGAGAAAGGTAAGTAGTATGTCAGATACACGGCTGTCTCTTATACACATCTAGATGTGTATAAGAGACAGGGCTTAAGATGCATGTTAGCAGGAACCAGTCTGAAGATGTCACTCAACAAAAACATTTCCAGAAGCTTAGCACTTAATTGGCCTTATTAGCACCATCTGCTCATCAGCCTTGCTTGTGGAAAAGTGTTTTCATCGGATAGCAACAAGTTGAAAACAAGGCAGATCACTCTAAAAAAAAAAAAAAAAAAGTACAAATGAATCTGTATATAAAACAGAAACAGACTCACTGACATAGAAAGCCAACTTAAGGTTTCCAAAGGGGAAGCAGGGAGGGTGGGGAGATAAATTAAGAATCTGGGATTAACAGATACAAACTATATAAACTAGATAAAAACCAAGGGCTTACTATATAGCAAAGGGAATTGTGTTCAGTGTCTTGTAATAACCTATAATGGACTATGATCTGGAAAAAATAGCTGAATCGCTATGCTGTACACCTGAAACTAGCACAATATTGTAAATCAACTATAATTTAAAAAAAAATAGAAGAGCTGCCAGGAAGCAGACTAGGAACCTTCTATGGAAGATCCATAAACCGCAGGAATGTTATCGCACTGAGGGGCTCACTGAAAGTTGCTACAGGACAAAAGAGACTCCCCCCAGCATAGACCACTGAGAACAACCACTACCAACTGTCCCCAGCCAGGGGGAGACCTCCGGGCCTCACCAACAGCCCGCAGCTACACCTGGGAGCTCCTGGGGAAACAGTGCTTCCTAAGCTTCTGATGGAAACCCCCACCGAGATGGTCAGACTGAGTATCTACTTTCAGAGACTTGTTTCAGAGTTTTCTTCCCCATCCTAGCACAAGCCACCCCAGACATCTTCACAGAATGTAACATGGGTTTTCAACACACCCATTACCGAAAGGAGAGGCCAGGTCCCCACCAACAAACTTTACCAGGAACAGGTCTAGAAACTCTGGGTTAGCCAGGGAGATTTGGACTGCCACCCTGTGCTCAGCCTGCGTGGAAAAGATGACCTGGGAGAGATGATATTCTGAGATAACTTGGCTGACAGTTGTAGCAAAAACACAACAAACTGACCCACAGCCTTTTCTTTTTCCTACCCCAGTGCTCCAGCCAAACATGCTCGGCTGGCTATAGAAAACCAGCTGAGACAGGAAAAAGGGAACACAAGGCCATTTATCCTGAAACAAACTGGTCCTTCAGTTTCCACAGGACATCCCATCACTCACCCCTCCAGGGGAGCACTTGCACGTCAGTTGCCTCGCTTTCTGGGCAGAGAGCATCATTAACTTTAAAAATGTGTAAACTGGTGGTGGAGACAGGTCATCAAGCATGGTGCTGGGGAAAGGGTGGTTTGGGCTCCGTTTATGGAAACACACTGGGCGCTCACAGGCTGTGAACCTCCCCAGTGGAATCTTTTGAAAAGGCTTCTCCTTCCATCTGGCAATCCCACCAGCAGCAGACACGTGCCCTGGGAAATGCAGCCTGGAATTTCCATCTGCCGAATACTGGCGCTTTTGCATCTCAACTTACTCTCAACTTGGGGTCCCTTGAGTGAAGTCATTTGAGGATGGAGCCCACAGCTCTACCTCTGGAACCCTATTTTTAAATATCCTATGATCTAATTATTTTTACAACCAAACTTCAGAAACCAAGTCAATTTTCTCTTGACTGTTGGGCCTCCTTTGGGACCATGTAATTACCCAGCCCTATTTGCAGGCTTAAGTGTGTGGCTCCAAGGTTGTCCAAGTACAGGAAAAAGTTTTGTTGTGCGTACGTGTGCATAATGTCTTCGTTGCCAAGTCATTCCTAAATCGTTAACCGCTTTAAAGACGTGTTCCATAAAAACTTTCTTCTGGGCTCCATCCAAGGCAGTGGAGCCAGCATGGTCCTGGATGGATATTTCAGGAAGGAGCAACCGCAAAGAACCGTTGTGCCTAATCATGGCACCCGTCCGGACAGTGTAGGAAAATTGCGACCAAAAATACCTCCTGAAGACAGAATGACTACCCAACCTGGGGCTGGCTGGCGGTGTCAAGGTGTTGGGTTTTCCAAGATTGGCACATAAAGAAGACAAGTAAGAGCTGAACTCGGCTTGGAAAATGGCCCTGGCGATGGCAGGAGAAGCTCTGGCAGTGTGTAAAATAAAGATGGCTCTCATATAAGAAAAATCTACCACGGGGCAATGGGGTGCTGGGGGGTATGGTGCAGTCAAGAGCCACGTGTGGCAGCAGAGAGATCTGGGTTCAAATCTCAGCTCCGTGCCTTACTAGGATTGTGGTGCTGGACCATCGAACTAACTTCTCTAATTGCCCAGTTCCTGTCTTCAACAATGAAGATCAAAGTGGGAGGAACAAAGGAGATCAAGTATGTAGCGGAGCACCCAGAAGTAGAAGCTGTTAAAGCATTGTCATCATAACTATTGTCTCATTAGTAACTTCTTATATCTGTAGAGTATTTTAGAGTTTGCACAGGGCCTTACTAATCTTTTGTTTTTTTAGAAAAACTAGGTAATTTATTCATGCAATTAAAAAATTGAAACAATATAAAAAACACAATGAGACTCTAGCGCCCACCTGGGTCTGTCCACCCACTCCCTTCCTCACTCCTATTCCTTCAGGTAACCACTTTCTTTAGTTTCAGATGTATCTTCCAGTGTTCCTTTATGCACATATGATACACATATATTCAGACATTTCCCCTTCTCTTACGCAAAGAGAGCATTCTACTTACACTACTCTATTCTTTGATGTTTTTAACCTCGTGATAAATCTTTCCTGTGGACAGGTCCTACAACTACATTGTGCTTCATGGCGTGTCTCTATCCTTGTTTCTTTAACCAGCCCCCTCTCGGTGGGCACGCGGGCTGTTTTCGGGGCTAGCCTTCTGTTACTCCAACACTGCTGCAGTGAAGACCCTCGTCCACTGTCATTTTGTGCAAAAGCAGGCACACTCTAAGAATAAACAGAATAAATAATTGTGACATCAAAGGGCATGGGCATCTGTGATCCTGACCAATGTCCCCAACTGCTCCCCAGCAGGATTATGCCATTTTGCACCCCCTCCAACAACGGACAAGATTTTGACAAAGGAACAATCCCTGTGAATGCTTCCATTGTTTCCTCTGCTAGCTGCTCACCCCCACGTCTCCAAATGTCATGCCTGGCCGCTGTTTCTTTACTTGTACCATTTTAACCATATTTAAACGTACAAATCAATGACATGAGGTACATTCACTCTGACCAATGTCCCCAACTGCTCCCCAGCAGGATTATGCCATTTTGCACCCCCTCCAACAACGGACAAGATTTTGACAAAGGAACAATCCCTGTGAATGCTTCCATTGTTTCCTCTGCTAGCTGCTCACCCCCACGTCTCCAAATGTCATGCCTGGCCGCTGTTTCTTTACTTGTACCATTTTAACCATATTTAAACGTACAAATCAATGACATGAGGTACATTCACAGTATCCTGCAGCCATCACTACTTTCCATCTCCAGAATTCTTTTATCATCACACAGTGAAGCTCTGTACCCATTAAACAATAACTCCCCATTCCTCCTTCTAGCTCTCCTTATCAGTCCTGCCACTTATCCATGTAGCATGGTTTGAAGGAAACCAAGCCTCCTGCCAAGCCCCCTAAAATACTCCCACTTGCTCTCAGAACCATAACAGTCTGCAATAATAAGGGAACAGAGACTTTCATTGTATTATGAGAAATTAGCCTGGTAGAAAAATATTGCCCTGGAAGGGGAAACCAAAATCTTAAAATTATATGTAAAATCACATTACACATAACTCATTTCTCTGTGCAGCTTTCCATGTAGGTTGGTGGGGACGAGGCTGAAAGGAGAGTGATGATGTTATATCTCATGACAGTGTGGCTAAGGGAATCAAAAGGGGAAGGCTGGGACTTCCCTGGTGGTCCAGTGGCTAAGACTCTATGCTCCAAATGCAGGGGGCTCAGGTTCCATCCCTGGTCAGGGGATGAGGTCTCACATGTCACAGCTAAAATCCTAAACGCTGTGATGAAGACCCAGCGCAGCCAAATAAAGACCGCTTAAAAAGTGGGTGTGGGGAAGGCTGAGCCAAAGTAAGCAAGCGCATTTATCTGCCCCCTCCACTAAGGACAAGGCCTGGCTATCAGGTACAGAAGGGCACATTCACTTTTGCATTAGGCAAATACTTTGCTTCCTAAACCCTGCCATTCTGTAGGTACTTTCCTACCAGGACCACCCAGACTCTCCAGCCTTATCCAAATTCCTTGTTTCAAGCTCCAAACATCTCCCCCAAATTATCAGCCAGAGGGTTTAGGGGATAGAGAGAGAAGAGCAGATAACAGTAAGTAGAAGGGATGCTGAGATCATGTGAATGAAGTGCTTATCTGAGGGCTTGGCACCTGTAAGTGCTCAGTAAATGGTGACGGTGATACAGGTGATGAAGACAATGACAATATAAACAGAGAAGCTTCCTCCAGTAGCAGCTGCTTGAACGATGGCTCAGCTCCTAACTAGGGCAGCTGCTAACTTCCTTATTCTGACCTGGAACCTGTCCCCCTCCAGCTCTCACCCATGGGTCTTAGTCCTACCTCCTGAGTCACCTCAAATCTGATTACCCTTCCACACATACACACCACCTACCAGTAGGTTGAAGAGCATGACGGTGGCTCTTTCTGGCGTCTTCTCTTCTCCAGTTGGAACATCTCACCCTTCTTCGGACATCCCTCCTAAAATTTGGTTTCTAGAGCCTCATCAGGTGTTTCGACAGGTTGGAACAAGGGAGGCAAGGAGAGAGTGGCTCCTATCACATGAAACAGAGAGAAAGGGACATGGCTGAGGAGCAGGAAGAACTTGAAGGACCCAGAGATTGAAGAAACAGGATGAAAAGCAAGGGATTCCTTGGGTCATAGGCTCAAAGTAATGGTTCCCAAAATCTCACTCCAGAGTGGAGACACATGGGCACCAACACAGGACTCTTGGCTAGGTCAGCCCTGGACCAGGGGATGCCAGGACTTGATAGGCTGACTCTCTGGAGACTCTGTTATTTAAGTGTGTTGTTTCTGAAGGTCATCTAAGGTTCACGTGAGTTCATCTAAAAGTAGGCTATTAGAGAGACTCACAACACCCTCTCAAAGCCACCATATTTATCTCTAGGTAGAGAATGCAGCTGAGATATGATGACTTTGAACTCCACATCCCCAGGGGTCAAGACCCACTTTGACCAGAAGAGCTCTCTCTCTCTCTTCTCTGTGAAAACCTGTGTGTGGGACAGGACAGAACAGAGGAGCAACATGCCACAGAGCAGGAAGGAGACACTGAGTACAGCTTTCCTCTCTTCCCCTGCAGAATTCCCCTGGGAATCCCTGCAGACTCCACAGCCTGTGGGCCGGGGACAGCATCGGCATCAAAACCTACTAATCAATAGTGGTTAATAGGCTGGCAGATCCCTGCTGCTGAACTCCAATTAGATTATATGTCTATGCACATTTTTTGAGTCCTAGGTGGTTTTTCAGCTCAGATTATCCAAGCACGTGTTCACTGCTGCATCTCCGCAGCTTAATTTCCTAAGCCTTCATTCATCCCTCCCCATGCAGAAAATCTCTGTCCACGATCCTCACTCTTTAAAAACCTCCCCAGAGCAAATGCCCCATGAACACGCCCTTCTCTATTAAGTCTAGCAACAGTTTCAAGAATGAAGGCACAAGTGGGCTCTGACACTCAGAACACAGCACCAAGAAAGAAACCATGGCCACTGGTGTCCCCTTGAAGGGCGTCACCACACAACTGTGAGCAGAACAGCCATCACTGACTCCCTGCTTCTCCTGGTTCACTGGCCACAAGCTCATGCATGCAGATGCAAGACGCCTGGTTGGTGTGAATAGCCCCCATGATATCAGCAGCCTGGTTACTCGTGCATGCCAGAACAGATCCAGGTGGCTCAGTACTGGGGCCCGGAGGGTTCGTCTACACAGGGTACAGATGTGGAGGTCAAGTTCAGGTTGTGACCCCAGTGGGAGGATAGGTGTGGCCTCATGTAGCTAGTCTCACTATTTCCCAGGTGTGGCTGCAATAAGTGCCATCTTTATTGATGCTGCCCAATTTCCCTTCCTGTCCACCTTCTCTTTTCTGTTTTGGCTTGGTAGCGACTGCCTGAGTTGGCGCTTATGAGTCAGTTCCACCTACTTTTGGTGAAACTCCACTCCTGGCTTGGTGATCTTCCAAGACAAATGCAGAAGCCACAGGAGGCTGGAGAGCTGCCCTGGCGGAGAGCTGCCCAACAGAAGTTCAATTAATTTCTCAAGTCGCCATCAGGACCTCCAACACGGGAGCAGAGGTCAGCATCCAAGGCCTGGTGGGGCTCCTGGCTGGCGTCCTGGGTAGACATTCAGGATGGCAGGACCTCCTTACCTCTGCCTTTCAATACAAGAGCCCGCTCCTGATTCCAACACTCGTACACACGAGAGGGACAAAGCTTTTGAATTCCACTTAATTCCTAAGACAAGAGGCAGTGAAGAAGGCAGATACAGAAGCAGAGAGAACGCTGCTTCACGTATGGCTCCAGTCCACTTCTCGCACTTAGACCCTTCACTGCGCTCACCCCACATCTTCAAACTTATGCCCTTCCTGTTCCCCAGAACCCATAGTGCCTCTGGAATTTTTATATAAGAAATCGAGAATCTGACTGGGAAAGGACCTAGGGAACTTATTAAGCACAGTATCTTGAGGTTGAGTAAGTACTTCTTGGTGGTGACTGATGGACATGATTGGGGTAGCCCCACTGCCTGGCAATCACCACTCCAGTTGGCTGAATCATTGTTCTCTTTCCTCTCAACTTATGACACTCACGCCATGGACCTAGCTTTACTCCTCTCCCTTCCTTCCCCTGACCCAGAAGAATACTGCACAGATCTTCCCAGGCCCAGCCTCTCAGTGAGACCCAGTTAAACACATTCAGTGAATACTGCTCATTTAATTGGCAGCTGGGTATGGTGCCTGGATGGATGCCAGGCACCGTCTGCTGCTGCAGCTGCTGCTAAGTCGCTTCAGTCATGTCCGACTCTGTACGACCCCACAGACAGCAGCCCAACAGGCTCTCCCGTCCCTGGGATTCTCCAGGCAAGAACACTGGAGTGGGTTGCCATTTCCTCCTCCAATTCATTAAAGTGAAAAGTGAAAGTGAAGTCGCTCAGTCTGTCCGACTCTTAGCGACCCCATGGACTGCCGCCCACCAAGCTCCTCCATCCATGGGATTTTCCAGGCAAGAGTACTGGAGTGGGGTGCTGTTGCTTTCTCCAAGGCACTGTCTAACAAGCCCTAAATCTATTCAAGACTTTATGATTTGCAGAACTTTCACATTCACCAACTCCTTCAACTCTCACAACTGTTTAGAAGAGAGAGGATCATTATCCCACCTTAAAAATGAGGACAAAAACAGGCATGGCAACACAGATTTTAGACACACAGACCTGACCCGAAAGTTCACCTCTAATTGCTATTGCTCTGTGTGAGCGGGGCCAGGTGTGAGTCTCAGCTTCTCCATGTATAAAGTGGAACTATAACTACCCACCTTGTAAGGTTTTGGTTAGACCTAGATATAGCATTCAAGTGCCTCGCAAAGTATTTGGAATGGAGGATAAGCTCCTAAATGTAACAATTTTGATGGTGAACACAGTGGTGGTGGTATTGGTGATGATAATGATTATGCTAACCAAGATGTTGGTAGTGATCTTGTTGTTTATATTTTCTAACTTTTCTACAGATAATCATGATTACTATCATTTAATGGGAAAAAAAATGATTTGAGTTCTTTCAAATCCTCCTGATGAGGGCTTGATTCTTCTACTCCAGGGTATCTGGAAAGCCGGCAGTCACAGGCAGGTGCTGTCTGAAGGCCCAGCCAAGGCCTCATTCCCCTCACTTGGTCTCGCTCACCATATATTCAAATCCAGGTAATTTTGCCCAGCAGCTACTGGTGCTAATGTAATTGTCCCCAAATTGTTCCACTGGCCTTTCTAGGAGGGAGCTCTTTATAATTAGTCCTTTCATCAAGATGCTGAAAGACAAGGGATTATTTGGGGGAATTACTTGTCAGCAAGAAGACAAAGCTCTGATACGACATAATAGAATCGTGTGTTAATTATAATCTGCAAGATGCTATCACATCATTTCTTAATCCACAGCTTATTAGGCATTCCAACCTCAGCTCCCTGTCATTACTGTGGGCTTGTTACAGCATGTGAAGCATACAGCATCTCAAATGAGGAAATTTCAGGACTGTGAGAATGCATCCATGTGCAGGTGGTCAGCAAGCATCTTCTTAATGAACCTAATTTTGCCTTGGATCCAAAGTACCACCTGTATACCCATGAGGGCAAGCATGCCCACACTTACACAGAGGCAGACATTCTCAGAACATCTTGTGAAAAATATCCAAATGCTTCCTGATTACATTTCTTCTGTTTTGCCTTCTGTGTGTGTGTGTGTGTGTGTTTCTTAAGCAACTTGGAATGATTTCTTGAGATAGAAAACCAAAACTATCAATCAAGTATTCAAAATTCTCAACCAAGTGCCAAGCCTGCCCCAGACACAGTGGCATGAAAAAGATAACATAGAAAGAGAATATGTGTCCTCACGGAGTTTGTAACCTAGTTAGAAGGGCTCAGGGTCCACGGAACAAGGAGCAAAAGAGAGGCAGGAGCAGGAAAGCAGGCAGGTTTAATCATATTCCAAATACGCCTGGCCTTCTGAGAACAGAAAGAGCAGGGAGCATCCGGTGAGACTGAGGGGAGGAGAAACTGGGTTTAGTCTAGAGGAATGGGTCAGATCAGAAGCAGAAGCAGGGAGGATCCTATTCTGCAAGCAGAGGGAAAGGGAAGGGATGAAAGGGGTGGGGACAGGATGAGTGTATGAATCTTGATGAGAAATGTGATAAAGCTCCATAGTGCTAATCCGATGTCCTTGTTCCCTGGAGTAGATTAAAGAGTCGGAGGTAAAACAGACAGGGGTTAGGAAGCTAATGATGCCCTTGGATTCAGGAAAGGTCAAGGGGAACTGGCTCCTCCACTCTTTAATAGTTCAGAGCCTCATCGTCGAATTTGTCAGGCCCCTCCTATGTCAATTTTATCCTCGACTAGGAGGTTTTCCTGCTTGCTGAGGGCATCTGTATTTGGGGATCACTTGTTACCCACAGCTTAAGGGGGACCAGATTCCTAAGGGCAGTGGCCTCAGGTTTTGTCCCTCATTGTCTATGTTAAGCCAAGTCATTTTAGGATGTAGCCACAGAGGACCAGTGCTGGGTCAGCTCTCAGTGATGGGCTCAAGACTCACAGGGATTAAGGCGAGGCGGTGGACACCAGATTTGGTTTCACTGTGATCTTCAACAGGATATTGGATTGCGTTCAAGGAGCCACTAATGAGATGGGGGCAGGAGGTGGCCAGCCCTTTGGAAAATAATAACCCCTGAAGATTTTCCATCCTGATAGTGAAATCCAGTCACCTAATGGCGGGCCACCACTCGGGATCGCTGCCCCACTTTGCTTGGTTAGAGAGAAGTCGATGACACCAGCAGGCCTTGCACCAGGGCCAGGGAAGGAAAAGGTCACCAGCAGCGCTGTTGCCAAGTCAGCACCTGGCGGGAAGGAAGCCACCCACTGAGCCCCCAATTTCCTGAGCCCATGGACCCCCCAGTGGAGCAGGCAGAGGTGGCCCCCCAAGACAGGAAGGGCTGCCAGGAGACCCTCCTGCCAGCTTGTCTACCACCTGAACACCCATGTTAGTGATCCCTTCTCCACAAAGAACCTGGAGATGGGGGTGGCTTTTGGGCTCCAAGGACCCCTTCAGTGGTGTGACTATCCACAGAGGTGCAGGAGGAGAGCTTGTGGTTGATCACGAGGCCTCAGGGGATCAGAAGCCAGTCTGGGCTCAGGAAGGGGATGAAAAGTAGCTAAACTTGATTATCATTTCGCCAAGGTCAGCATTCAGGGACCGTGGCCTTCAGGACTGCTGACTCAGATGTCACCCTCTAACACAGAGAGAGCCTGGGCTTAATCCCCCTCAGCTCTCCTTCCTAGCAGACCATAGTGTTTACCCAGCTGGCTCAGAGCTTGCTGCAGCCTCCTTTCAGCCTTCCCGCGGGGCCTAGCATGCTCCTCCAGCTTGCCTTCCAGGCAGCCTCACTGGTTCCATCCCCTGGTGGGGCCCAGTGCTGCCACTCTGGATCTCTCTGTCGGCTTTTGAGCACCCAGCGAGGAGCAGTGAAGGAGTGAAGGCATCACAGCCCGGGGCTGGGACTCTAGCTCTTTGACACTGGTGAGCGAGGGCAGCTTGCAACCCTCACTGTTTGAGACTGTTTCTGGACGTCTTACAGCCGACTGTCAGGCTGTGGCAAAGACTAAGTGAATGCCATGTAGGCTACCACGTAGCCTCTGGGAGGCCACACGGTAAATGCTCAATTATTTCTCTCTGCAGAATGTGGGCCCCTGAGGGTAAGGACTGGGTGCTCTTCCTATTTCGTTTGCGCCATCCCTACGTGGCTAGGACAGGGCTGCGTGTTCTGGGAGCTCCAGTGGCCCGCCCTCAGAGCTCTGCGTTACCCTCCACAGAACCACCAACCCAGGGGGCCAAAGCAGTATCACTGTCTGGGCTCCAAGACGCGGCAACCGAGGCCTGTTTACCTGGGTAATGCATTGAGAACTGTCCAGGATGCCACCCCTCTCACCCACCACCCCCACCACCCGCAGCCCTACCCCATGTTCCCAGACCCCCCACACCACCCTACCCTTTGCTGGCAGGGGCAAAATCAGTGGCAGCTTCTGGGGAGCACAACTCCCCTCACCCATTCCTTTCTTCCCCCTGGGCCAACAGCTTCTTTATAAGGCACATTTCATTATCAAGATGGAAAATCTCCAGCGCTGCTTTCCTAAGGGTGGCCAGCTAAGCGGCAGTGCAGCTCAGTGGAAAGAGCCAGAGGCCACGGCAGGGCCCCACTCTGCCACGTAGTAGCTGAGGAACCTCGAGCCAGTGGCTTAACTTCTCTGAACCTGTTTCCACATCCACAAAAAGAGAAGGAAAAGATGGCAGGGTTTTCAGTGAAAGCATAGAGTGAGATAATGCATACAAAAGGGCTTTGTGACCAGAAAGGGCTGTTGAAAAGTGGGAGGCATAGTTGTTAAGGACATTTTTTTTTTAAATTTTATTTTAACTGAAGGATAATTACTTTCCAATATAGTGATGGTTTTTGTCCAACATGAATATGAATCGGCCATAAGTATACACGTGTCCCCTCCATCCTGAGCACCCCTCCTACCTCCCTCCACACCCTGTCCCTCCAGGTTGTCCCAGAGCAGAGAGACAGCCTAAGGTTGTCTGCCTTGGGGTCATTTCATCTACTACGTACTCATTGTGTGTCTCCTATGTGACAGGCAGGGCACAAGGCTGGAGGGTAACAGGAGGACCTGTTTCTGTCCTGGAAGAGCTTCCATTCTCATGGAAGAGACAGTCACTATATTCTGTGCCATGGGATCAGCGCTATGAAGGGTGGAGCTGCTGGAGGGGAGGGCGCTGAGGAGGCTGGGGTTACTGATATACAGAGCATGCTCAGAGTGGGCCTTTCCTGCAGGACTGTCTGTCCTCCAGAGGCCTCCCATAGTGAACTCCTGCCTTCCTCTGAGAGTCTGAGAGCAGCCAATAGAGGAGGAAAGACTTCCTCCTACTGGCTGGCAGATTCTTGCCACCAACATCATGGTTGAACGTCATTATGGAAGTACAAGCCGGTGCAATTAGGTAAGGAGAAAAACAAGAGGCAAATTCATTACAAAAGAGGAAGCAGGTGTGATACGATTTTCAGATGATATGACTATACGTGCAATTCAACTGAAAAACGTTAGAAACAAAGCTGAGAACTGAACTGAGCGGTTTCTTCTTATACAAACAACAGCCAGTTAGAGAATCTACTGGAAGAAAAGTTCTTATTTATAACAAGAAAAATGATAAAACGCCTTAGAATAAATTTCACAAGAACTGTGCAGGAGCTGTGTGAAAAAAAAAAAAACTTTTAACAATCCACTGAGGAATTTTAATAATATTTGAATAAATGAAAAATTATAAATTCTTGAATACAGAATCTCAGTGCTGTAAAAATTTCAGTTTTCCTCGTTCGAAGCAATTCCAGTTAAAGTACCAATATGATTTCTTTTGACAAGACAAACTTACTTGAAAGTTTATCTGCAAAAGCAAAGATATGAGACTTGCCAGGAAAATGATGGGGGGAAATGAAAACAGACTTCCTCACTAGATATTTAAAAGTATTCATTGTAAATTTACAATAAGTAAAACACTTTGCAACAGTGCATTAAAAGACAAACTCAACAGAAGCAAGTCCACATATAAATCCAGATGCATATTGGAATTGGGTATAAATAAAATGCAATTCAAATCAGTATTAAAATTAATCAATCAAATGGTATGGGAATCAGCCTAATTACTGGGGGGATGGGGGGATGAAGCTGGAAACTTCACACCTTACATTGAAATAAACTACATATGGGGCAAAATTTTAAAGAAAAATGTAAACCTTAAAAGTTCTAGAAAGATACATATTTGACTTAAAAAATAATCTTGGGGTAGGGTGATTTTCTTTTCCTGGCATAACACAAAACCCAACAGTCACTGGAGGGAAAAAAAAAAAAAAAGACCATGTAAGAAAAATCCTCAATCTATATGGTGAAAAAATAAATAGTATAGAAAAGATCCAAAACAAAGAGCACACATATTTAGTTCAAAAATTAGAAAAGGCTACTTGCTAAGTATTTTGTGCACCAGTTAGCAGAAGCTAACTACTATTTAAAAAAAAAAAAAAAAAAGACCCTAAAATGTATAACTGCTCCAGCTCAGTGGTTTCAATGAACAGCGCAGGGCAGCTCTCCTCCTGGGTTTCATCCAGAGGCCAGGCTGACAGGGGTCTCGTCAGTTTCGACCACTGGCATCTGCTGAGGAGGGTTGCTGGGAAACGCTATTAGCTGGGGCCCGCCCACTAGTATCATCGCTGCTCGCAGCCCATTGGCTGTAGGTCAGTCACATGGCCCCACCTACCCTAAAAGGGGCTGGAAAGTGGAGCCCTAGCTGGCAACCTCCTCCCAGGAGAATTCCACACACGAGAAGACAGAGTACACTCTCCTTTGACGAATACTCAACCATCTCAGCCTCACTGTGAATTTATGTCACACATAGAAAAGCAAAGGGCAGATATTGTTAACTTAAATACAGCTTCACAAATCTGTTGGAAAAGACAAGCTAAGGATATGAACTTACTGTTCACAGAAAAACAAGTGCCAATACTCATAAAACACATGAAAAGTGGTAAACCCCACTCAAAATTAAAGAAATCAAAACAAAAACAAGATACTAAATTTTGTTTATCAGACTGGCAAAAATGAAAATGTTTGGTAATAGGAGGTGTGCAATACACACTCTGAAATAGAGCGGGTGGCAGTATAAATCAGTGTGACAATCTTGGAGGACAATTTTCGGTATCAATAAAAAAAAATTTTAAATACATCTGTCTTTTGTTTGACCCAATTTCAAACTAAGAAATGTGTCCTGGAGATAGACTGATTTTGGAGGCTCATGGAAGTATCTGGTATACTAGCCCCAAACAAAACAAACAGGCAAAAACCAGGAACAATTTCTTTGGCCACAAATAAGGAACATGTGGGTTAAGAGACATGGTACAATGTACACTATTCAATATATAAAATGAATGACCATTTGTGATCACGTAAAAAGATGTTCAAAAACCCAGAAGAAGCTCACTTAATCAGTCTTTTCCTAACAGACTTACCAAATCATCTGATACTCTTAATGCTTCTGTAGAACCCACTATATGATGCCCACAACCCACTCTCCAGCATTCCAAGACTCTTCTTAGAGAAGGATGATTAGAAGGAATCAACGTGTGTTTGTTCCCAAACACATGTACTGCAGTCATACTTGTTATTGCTAATTCATAACTAAATACTACAAAACAGTTAAGGGGACTTCCCTGGTGATCCAGTGGTTAAGACTCCTATCATCCATTGCAGGGAGCACAGGTTTAATCCCTTATCGGGGAACTAAGATCCCACATGCCTCATAGTGTGGTCAAAAACAAAACAAACAAACAAAAAAACTAAGTATGAGTATAAAAATGAGTCATTTCTATGAATGCTAAGGTGAATGCCTTGAAAATGCTTGATAAAAGTGTGCTTCTAAAAAAACCCAAATGATGCCAAAATAGGTGTGAGTGAGACAACTATAAAAAATGGCGGGGGAGGGTAATAACTACTTTGGAGGATCCTGTCATCGTATCTTCCAAAATATCTTTAGATTCTCATTCCGCATTAAAAAAGCCTGAAGCTGCAAATTGTAGATCACGTATTACAAATGTGGTTTTCACTGAAGGCAACAAAGATTGCCAGTAAGCTGATCACACACTCCAGAGAAGGGCCTTCGCCCCACGCGAGTTCATCTGCTGATGTTCGATGAAATCAAAGATTCAATGATACATTTTGTAGTTGTGATAATGTTATTGTTATGTTAGGTTGTTTTAAAGAACCCTTATCTTTTAGAAATGCAGTATTAATTAGCATGGGTGGCTATAACAAAATACCACAGACTGGGTGGCTTAGGCAACAGGAATTTCTCTCTCACAGTTTGAGAGCCTGGAAGTCTGACATCAGGGTCCTGGCAAGGTCGGTGCCTGGTGAAATCACTGTCCTTGGGTGACAAGTGGCCCCCTTCTCACCCGATACCCACATGGCCTTTCCTTGATGCCTGTCAATGGAGAGAGAGGCAAGCTGTCTGATGTCACCTCTTACAAGGGTGCTAATCCCATCATAAGCATCCCACCCTTATGACCTCAGCTAACCCTAGCTACTTCCCTAAGGGCCCATCTCCAAAAACCATCACCCTGGGGGCTAGGGCTTCAACATTTGAATTTTGGAGAGACATAGTTCAGCCTGTAGCAGATGCAGACCGAAATATTACAGATTAAAGTAAAATTATTTACATCTGAGATTTGCTTCAAAGTAATAGCAGGTTGGGAGAACAGATACAAAAGAAACAAACTTGGCTGCAATTCAATAATTTTAGAGTTAGATGATGGGCACGTGGGGTTCATTATACTATTCTGTTTTGTATACGTTTAAGATTTTCTGTAATAAAAAATAAAAAACAAAGTAATATATGCTCCTGCTGAGTAAATTAGTAAAACATTTAAAGTATATATATATATAATTTTTATAATTACCCTCTTAAACTGTTCTTCAACCAGTATCCGTTACATCATTAAAGGAAAAATAAGCGGGCATAAATCCAGTTATTACACTGCACATAATATGTTAGTAATATGCATCTGGAGCATATGTAAGTTTTACCCCAACTCTCAGGCAAAAGCAACATTATTTTCTTTGGTACTTTTCTGAAGCCAGACGTAACCTGTTCAGAGTCTCCATGCTGCAAGAGTGATAAGAATGTTAATCTCTGGCATTCTGGGACTTCTTGTCTCATCTGGTGGACCTTCAGGGAAGGAAATCATTGTTGTCTTCCTCCCCACATCGTCCAGACGGCAATAAGAGGCTGCAACCCACCCCCCAGAGCAGCAGACCCCAGTCCCTTCTCCCAGTGCCAGAGGAGAAGCAGCCTTCCTCAAGTCAAATAGTAGCCTCCACCGCCCGTTTCTCCTGTCCCCAGTCTTCACGCAGGGCACCTGCTGGGCATCCTGAGCCCAAGAGGTTTGCAGGGCAGGTCAGGACTTCCTGTTCAACCATTGCACAGGTGTGTCTGAGAACTTATTCTCCCCACTCAGGAGGCTGAGAAAAGCAGCTGAGGGAAAGATGCAGCAACAAAACTTCCCTGAGTCGTTAAGGGTCTGCAAGGCCCTGCAAGGGGCTTATCTTGGGGCAGACCCTCTGCCCTTACATGTCTCTCCCAAATACTTTTTTTTTTTTTTTTTTTACCACTGATAGTTTAGAAGAGTTCCTTTCAGCTTCACAATTTACTATTGGTAATGTCATGCACATCTTCAGAATTCTTACCACATTTGGGGGAATCTCTATCAAGGCTCTGTCCTACATCAGCTGAAAAATGGCAGGACATTTCCATTTTTCTTAGGTGTACAAGTGGGTGGGTTTTCATGGGTTCCAAATTACCTTTCGAAATGCATTTTTTTGAGCCATCAGGCTGTGGTTTCTAAGAGATATCAGTTAAAATGCTGCTTCCTTGGGGGAAGAGGATACAAGGCTATCCTCTTTCTTATAAGTAGACATTGGTTTGTAGGTGGGAGTATGCCAAGCTGTGGACCTGAGACCCCTTCCATCGCACATATTCCATCTTCTCTACAAGGCTGGCAGGTAAGGATTATCATCAACTTACTTCTAGATATTAAAAGGGAACTAGTCAGATGCACGTGCTGAGACTAGGATCTGAATCCAGCACCATGTAGGTGTCTGGCTCTCGCCATGGGAACACAGGCCCTGGGACCACGGGCAGCCCGCAGTTCACACGGCAGGAACTTTTCCAGTCCCTCTGCTGGGCTGAGCACTTGTCTAGGGGACCCGGACCCACCTATATTTTCTCCCCATTTCTATTCAGAAAGATTTCATCATCCGCATTGTTTCGGGCAGCGACCAGAACCATCTGACCACGGGCAATAACATGTTTTAGGAATGATGAATAAAAATTAAAATGTGCAAGGCAGCCATTCACAGTGCCTGGTCCTTAGTAAGTCTTTAATTAGCTACAGCTATTAACATAATTGTCAAGAATTCCTTTTTCCTGTTCCTTTTTTCCTTCCTCCCATGAGAGCGTTTCAAACTGCAAAGGTTAACTGGCTCCTCCTGCCTCCCAACTATCCAAGTTGGGCTGCTAATGAGCAGATGTTCTTAGAGATCAGAGAGAGCTGGGGAGAGGTGAGACAGGGGCTGCACACAGTGGGTCCCTCTGGGAGACGCACCCCACAGGCCCTGGCCATCTGGGGCCGTGGAAGGAATACCTCTTCTCAACTGCACAGCCAGAGGGCTGGCCTGCATCTCTGCTTCTCCCACTTGTTGGGTATAATCTTTGACTGAGCTGGGCCTGTTTCCTGCCTGTAAAATAAAAGGGTTGGACTGGATAGCATTTACTCTCGCATTCAGCCCATTCATTCAAGAGGTGTTCCCCAAATGCCTACTGGGTGCCGGCCCTGAGTAGGCAGTGGGGCACAGCTGGGATCAAGACTCATCAGGCACCAACCACCTGCCGCTTTGCAGAAAGCTCTCACAGCCTGGGTTCTGGGAATCTGAGGGTCCTTGATGTGTTTCTCCACCCTCTGACTCCTGTTCAAAGGCACTTCCAGGGTCTGGTCTCAAATGACAGAAGGAAAACTATTCTAAGCAGCTGTTAATGGGCCACTCAGCCTCCACAGGGAGAAACCTGGAGGACGTGCCCTGCTCACCCTAGTCAGGGAGAAAATGGTCCCAGGCCTACGAGTGGCCTGCTCCCTGCCCAGCGAGACTTGGGGTTAAATCTCAGGTTTGCTTTAGGGAGATGCAAGACAAGCCCACACGAGGAGACACAACTTCCCACTCACTAGGATGACTAAAACAAAGAACAGACAATGACAAGTGTTGGTGGGGATACTGTGAAGCTAGATTTCTCAGTGCTCACAGGAATGCAAAAGGGTTCAGCTGCTGTGGAAAACAGTCTGTCCCTTCCTTCAAAAGTTAAATACAGGATTACCACATGACTTGGCAATTCCACTCCTAGGCACATACCAAGGGAACTAAGAAGATATGTCCGTGCAGAAACTTGTACACAAATGTTCAGAGCAGCATTATTCACAATAGCCAAAAATGAGGAAACAATCCGGATATCGAGCAACTGACGAATGGCTGGGTAAAACCTGGCACACTCCTATACGCGTGCTAAGTCGCTTCAGTTGTGTCTGACTCTGCGACCCTATGGACTATAGCTTGCCAGGCTCCTCTGTCCATGGGATTCTCCAGGAAAGAATACTGGAGTGGGTTGCCATGCCCTTCTCAAGGGGATTTTCCCGACCCAGGGGTCGAACCTAGGTCTCCCACACTGCAGGAGGTTCCTTACCATCTGAGACACCAGGGAAGCCCTATACCACTACAGTGGGATATTATGATTCAGCTAGAAAAAGGAATGAAGTTCTGGTGCTTGCTACAGTATGGATGGCCCTTGAAAACACTAAGTTAAACCGGACACAGAAGACCGCATAGTGTATGATTCCCTTTCTGTGAAATGCCCAGAATAGGCAAATCCATAGGGTCAGAAAGGAGATTAGTGGTTTCAGGAGGAAAGCTATCCCTGAAATGCGTCTGGCTGAAACATGGTCATCGTATTAAAACCTCACCACACCAGGGACTGCCTGTTTAAAGGATTCCCTTATAGAAACCCTTCCTACATGAACTGCATAATCACCTAGTAACTTACCTTTCCTTCCTCCAGCCAAGCTTTCACATCATGACCTTGCTTCAAGCCGCTGTTGCTACATTCTGGCACAGGCTCTGTTCTTAACAGGGCATCCCTCTGCTGACTGCATGTTGAAAAAAATATTTCAAAACACTTTTCCAAGTTATAAACAAAGACCCGAATGAAACCTGTTTCTCTGTCTCACACTCTGTGATAAATTGACTCCCCCTACCTACCCCTTCTATTGCAAGTGCCCCTGGACCAATTAAATAAGAACAGGCTCCATCTCAGAGGCCTGTGTAAGGAGGCAGTCACCCTTTCAGTTCAGTCCAGTCACTCAGTCGTGTCCAACTTTTTGCAACCCCATGGACTGCAGCACGCCTGGCTTCCCTGTCCATCACCAACTCCCGAAGCTTGCTCAAACTCATGTCTATTGAGTTGGTGATGCCATCTAACCATCTCATCCTCTGTCATTCCCTTCTCCTCCTGCCTTCAATCTTTCCCAGCATCAGGGTCTTTTCCTGTGAGTCAGTTCTTTGCATCTGGTGGCCAAAATACTGGAGTTTCAGCTTCAGCATCAGTCCTTTCAATGAATATTCAGGACTGATTTCCTTTAGGATTGATTGGTTGGATCTCCTTGCAGTCCAAGAGACTCTCAAGAGTCTTCTCCAACACCACAGTTCAAAAGCATCAATTCTTTGGTGCTCATTTTTCCTTATAGTCCAACTCTCACATCCATACATGACTACTGGAAAAACCATAGCTTTTACTAGATGAACCTTTGTCGGCAAAGTAATGTCTCTGCTTTTTAATATGCTGTCTAGGTTGGTCATAGCTTTTCTTCCAAGAAGCAAGTGTCTTTTAATGCAATCTTACTTTTCAAACCGACATTTAGCTTACATGAAGCCAGACCCAGACTCAGAAGTGTGGAAATGGGGGCTGGGGTTGGGTGGGGGAGGCTCTGGGGAGTTTGGAGATGGAAGCCTAGGAGCAGAGCAGGCTTTCCCTGTGGGGCCAGCAGGTAGCTACAGTGGAATCCATCTCCCTGCTCGGACAATGGCTGTTGAAAGCCCACCCTGAGAATCACACAGGAGTTGGACAATCCTGTAAGAGTGCAATCCTGTAAGAGTGAAGGTGGGGGGAATGTCAGAGCTGCCAGGGACCCTCGCAAGGGTTCGCCAGCCAAGCACCTTATTCTACAGATGGTGCAACGGGGTCGGGGGCATCTTTCCCTGGCCATGTGAGGCTGCAGTGGAAGGAAACAGCCAAGGGCAACAAGTGGTCCAAGTGGGGGCAGTGATGTCCATACGAGCAGGGGTCGGATGGAACCACTTAGGAGCAGCCTGTTCACTCTTAATTCATTCTGGATCTTTTTTTTTTTTTTTTGCTACACTGGGCCTTCACTGCTGTGTACGGGCTTTCTCTAGTTGTGGCGGGTGGGGGCTACTCTTCACTGCTGGGCTCGGGCCTCTCACTGTGGTGGTTTCTCTTGTTGCAGAGCGCTGGCGGGTGGAAGGGCTTCAGTAGTTGTGGTGTGCAGGTTTAGCTGCTCCACCACACATGGAATCTTCCCAGACCAGGGATCGAACCCACGTTCCCTGCATCGGCAGGAGGTTTCTTATCCACTGCACCACCAGGGAAGTCCATCTTTTCTAATGATCTTAAGGGAAGTCTTTTAGGGAGTGGATCTCTCTTTATCATCTAACTTGCTCTCTCCATTTTGACCTAGACAACAAGGCAAATGATAGTACACAGCCAGGATTTGATAACATTGTTTTAGATTGTGGTGGTGGTTGTGATGATGATTTTAACCATTACCATCTATTTATGCCACACGATTCTGGTTGTCGTTCATGGTGCTGATTGCAAGTTTTCTTTAAACAAATATTTGTGTCCAAAACAATGAATTATTTAAAGAAAAAATATATATATATATAATTACATGGGTCCCAGATATCTCAAAAGTCTGGAGGATGGTACATGGAGGGAAAGCACAAATCTAGTGCAAGCCTACAATAGGTGTGTGAACTGTTGCTGGTCACACAACTGTTTCTCCTCTGAAACACACAAACACACACACACACAAACCCATGGTCCCTGCCAAGCGTCTATCCAGTTTCAGCCTGGATATCCCAGTGATGGAAACTTTACTAGCTCTCTAGTGAGTTTCTACAGTCTAAGGTTGGAGAGCTCCAGCTATTCAAAATGAGAAAGTGCTTCTTTAATGCTTCTCAGCAATAACAACCCTTCCCACCCCAACACACCAGCCCTGTTCCCCGCTTTTGTTGAATGGGTAGGATTTGGCCATCTGCCTGTGGTGCCTAGGGCCAAGCTCTGTGGGTCACTGGTGCCCAGAACAGGGAAAGTCTGAGTTTCATGACAGGTGCTTGGTGACTCTGAGTTCCCAGCTGGAGGGAAAGAGTTTTTTCTCTTTCTCTGAGTTTGCATTTGGGTTAGGGGAGGGGAGAGGCCAGGCAGGCCACGTGGCCTCTTGCCTCGGCTGGCTTTGCAGGTGCAACCTGGCTGTGTGCTGTGAGTTCTGGGGCCGCAGAGGGGCTGTGTCAGCCCTGAAGAACACAGATCAGTAGGGGTTCCTAAATTTGGGGGAAGTTTCTGACACAGAGTAACCTTGAAGCTCCTGGGTCAGCCCTCAAGGTTCTCACTCACACACTCACACACACACACACATGCACACACACACACGCACACACACACACGCACACACTCACTCATGAAATCCTGCAACAGGAAGCGAAAAAGGTCTCCCTTTCCACTACCCTTGTCATTTTCTAGCCTGGCCACCGGGCCTTTTCAGGGCTCCTCCCGCTGCCAGGTGAGTCCTTTGACCCCTCCCCATCCAGGGCCTGCTTCCTTTCCGTCAGCTTCAGGGGATCTGCCCACTCAGGGGACTCTTCAGGGCAGCTCCCAGCTACACCCTTCCTGATTTCCTTCCTCGCCAGCCCATGTCCTTGCTGCCCTCTCTTCCTCGCCTGTGATCCAGGTCACAAGACTCTTTTCTCTCATCCTGACCTAGCTCCTAATCAGTCCACACCCAAGTAGGCCTGACCAACAGACAGCACGAGGTGACGGTTTCCAGGCTTTGCAGAGAGGTCCTGCCTGCTGGGCAGTGGAGCCGTCCCCCACCCTGTCTGATTGCTCAGGAAGCCTCCAGCACCGCACTGCGCCCTCTTCCCAGCTCCCCTGCTGTGGGGCCTCTACCTTCACCCAGGAAAGGTCGATTAAGGTCATGTCATTCTGCGCCTCTCAGGAGCTCCTGGAATCACGGCTTCTATCCTTCCAGCTGGCTTTTGGCACATGCACGCCTTCTCTGGCCACCCCCAGGGGACAGCGGACACTGGGAGAGGCTAGCCTCAGGGCAGGCTACATACCGTGGGAATTTTCTAAGACTTGGGGATAATATTCATGCAAAGAAGTGGATTTTTTATTTCCTTCTTGAGCATTTTTTCAACCGATCTGAAACAAAAAGGTAAAATATGGCTCCTCACCAGAATTTTAAGCCAAAAGTAATCTAGAGCTCCCACTTTCCAGCTCAGAGTTGATTCAGGTCTCCTGTACCCCTCACTACAGGGTCAGAGCCACCCACGATCAACCAGGTGGCGTGACCTGGAAGCAATGCCCACTGGCCTCTGACAGCCCTTAGAAGGTGACAGCCCCTGCCTTTCTGCCTGCTCCCGTCCACCTGGCAATCCTGCAAACGGTGGCAGAAAGCCCGCAATGGGGATGTCGATCAGACACTCCTAGAAAGGGACCCAGCGGGAATTATGGCCAGCCCAGTCCCGGGTGCAGGCAGAAGGGTGCAAGCTCCCTGAAGGTGGGCCACCTTCAGACTCCCAAACACCCGTGCTACTCCGTGTTGCATGTCAGATGTAGAAGCTGAGGGTGGGAGAAGAGAAGATAGAAATTGTTAGCCCCAAGCCTCTCTTGTTCTCCTGAGGAGACTGGAAAATGGCGCCCTCTTTCAGGGGACCCTTGGCAATGCCAGTCAAAGTCTCCCATAAACAAGCAAGACTGATTTATGGCTAAAACAAGTGATCTATTCAGCAGTGACGGGGACTTCCCTAGCTTAGACTTGCAGCTCCCAGTGCATGGGGCCCAGGTTCGATCCCTGGTCAGGGAACCGGATCCCACATTCCACAATGAAGATCAAAGATCCCACATGTCTCAACTAAGACCTAGAGCAGCCCAATAAATAAATAAATAAATAAGTAATAAAATAGCAATTACCTGTGGGGTTGGGGGCAGAATGCCTGGGACAAGGCATGAGAGAGCAGTTTGGAGTAATAAGGTTCATTACATGCAAGTTTTACTGTAAAAGGAAAAAATAAAACAAAACTGTAAACAGATATAAACTCTGAAGCAGCCCGGTCCAGCACAACATTCTTGGTGAAGGAAGTGTCCTGTGTCTGTGCTGTTGTCAGTGTCTGTGGCATCGGGCGATGTCAGGACTCAGGTGTTGGGATTTAGCACCTGATTTATACACAGGCTCTCCCGGATCCTCCCAGCCCTGTGACCAGCAGGGCAGGGTGACCTTCTCATCAGAGACCAAGGTGGCTGTGGACACAGAGTGGGTGGGGCCCTTGCCCAAGGTCACACAGAGATGCAAGATGGCCAAAGGCAGGAAGCTCTGACTCTCCCTTTTCTGAGGTGGAGCCCTATCTCCCTCATATCCCAGAGAGAGAGAAAAGCCTTAGAGCTTGGAGGGTAAGGAGAGTCCCAGAGGCTGGAGAAGCCCCGGGAATCTCAAGGTGTCAGAGGTTCTGAAGGCCCAGCATAGAGAAGACAAACTTCTTTCTGAAGGGGACAAGCTTCAGTCTAATGACGGCAATGGTTTTAGTCTATTCTGATATTTTGAATGTGTAAAAGCAGTTTCACACACGGAGTCTTTCATCCCCCTCCTCACAGCTTGGAACAGAGCCTTCCTCCTTCCTTCTTTCCTTCCACCCCAGTGGTGGCAACAAAAAGATGTGGGGGTAAAACATTCAGGCTCTGGAGTCAGAGTGCCAAGGTCGACTTCTGATTTACCAGGTATCCAACTCTGTGTCACAGCTTTGTAAGTGACAAGGCGAGAACTGGAGTCTGGCAGGGGCCAGTTCAGAAGCCCAGGAGACAGAGTCCTAAAGAGCTGAACTGGAGCTGATCAAACCCCATAGGAGAGGGGAGCTGGAGTCATCAAACCCCATAGGAGAGGGGCGTTGCAGTCATCAGACCCTCCTGAGAGGGGGGTAGAGTCATCAGCGGGGCCCTCCTCTCTCAGAGCAAGCACCTGAGCTGTTTTGCACTCACCTCTGAGGTGTCTGCCCTTAGAGAGGGATTACCTTTAGCTCATGGATCTCCCACCTGAAATGGGATGTCACACTCCTGGCCTCATCCTACTGAGGTGATTAGTCACTAGGATCATCACCACCATATTTGATAATCCATCTCCTCCTGCCCAGTAAGCAGTGTGCCAGCCTTTTCTTCCTGGAGGCTGCAGTCAAGAGGGGAGCTTTACGGGATCAAAGTGATATAGGGCCAAGGGACTTACATGTGGGCCTCCCTATCTTCCCACCAGCCTGTCAGGGTGGAAGATGGAAAACCAGTTGTTAGTAAACCATGTGTGTGTGTATGAGAGAGAGAGAAAGTCTTTACATCACATATCATTTAATTTGATCCTTACAAAACCCTAAAGGAACAAGTATTTTTTATTCCTATTTCTTGAGATGAAAATTGAGTCAGAAGGGGCTCAATGATCTGCCCGGTCTGGCTGTATTAAATCTTGGCGTGTGCTATTAGTACCCCATCAATTATGATATGTTTGGAAAGTTCCCTGAAAGTCTCAGCCAGGGGTCTGTCTATAGGGTCCTCCCCGCTTCATTCTCCTTGGTCCAGGACCCAGGCATTGTCCCTGTGCCAGTCCTCTGAAACACCCGCCCCTAGTTGACGGATGGCACACTCAGCTCTAGGGGATAGGTATCAGGGAGACTCCACTGTCCCAAGCACTGGGCCCAGGTCATGAAGGGAGAGGGTGCAGGCTGGGGATATAAAGAAACACAGATGCAGGGGCTGACTTCCAGAAGGTAAGAGGCATGTAGGAGCTTAGATGCCAGCACTCCAGACTGAGCTATCAATCTTGTCCACAAGTGGGGAGAATGATTTGTTGGTGTTTGGGCTGCAAAGGTACCGCCTTGTAAGTCTAAGTGAGATTCTGTGTCTTAATTATGATAATAGGTCTCATTACAGAGCACNACTTCCAGAAGGTAAGAGGCATGTAGGAGCTTAGATGCCAGCACTCCAGACTGAGCTATCAATCTTGTCCACAAGTGGGGAGAATGATTTGTTGGTGTTTGGGCTGCAAAGGTACCGCCTTGTAAGTCTAAGTGAGATTCTGTGTCTTAATTATGATAATAGGTCTCATTACAGAGCACCTCCTGTTTGCCAGGGGAGAAGGAAATAGCAACCCACTCCAGTGTTCTTGCCTGGAGAATCCCAGGGACCGGGGAGCCTGGTGGGCTTCTGTCCATAGGGTCGCACAGAGTCGGACATGACTGAAGCAACTTAGCAGCAGCAGCAGCCTGTTTGCCAGACTCTGTACTAAGTGTTTTATATAGCATAGCCTTGGCGAAGCCTCAGCTGAATTGACAGAACCCTGCGAAACAGATGCCTCTATCATTACCATCTTACCCAGGAGGAGGTGGATGCCTGCCAGGAATTCCCCTAGTTCGGCTCGGAAGTGGTGGAGCCAGGATTTGAACCAAGGCAGTGTGATTCCAATGTGGGTCTCACGCTGTAGAAGACCTTCTTCTGAGCCTGTGTGCACCTCACACATGTATGGAAATTCAAGGAGTATCTCATTTAAAACTTAGATGATTCGCTTTAGCCATGAAGGTATAAAGTCCGTCTTCATTAGTTTACTAATCCTGTGCCCTTGTCCAAATGAACACTCTGGCCACATTTTTGTCCGTATCAGCGACGTAAATCAAATAAAACAAATCCTTGTCTGGCCGAGCATACGGGGGTCCCAGTTACCCTCTAAGTGCTGAACTTCATTGTTCCTCTTTGGGGTCAGTTCAGAGGACCCCTAGGCTGGACGTCGCATCATGCCTGGACGTAATACCTAGTGAAGGGGGTACTGGGCTTCAGGTGGGGCTCTGCCCTCTAGCAGCCTGTGTCCTAGGGTAATCACTTCACCCCCATGCAGCCTCCTCTAAGCTGTCAAATAAGCTCTAGAGCCCTGCCCTGCCCTTAGTACAGCAGAGATGACACAGCTGATAATAATGATCTGATAACAGATAACTCTTTCACTGATTGATCATTTGCTAAGTGCTAGGCATGTTCCTGCCTTAGCTAATTTGGTCCACACAGCAACCCTGGAAGGTAGGTACTGTAACAAATTGCAGTTTGCAGATGGGAAAGCTGAGACCCAGCGGGATAAATGATTTGTGCAGTCAGATAACTAGTGCACGGCACGTGCAGGTTCATTCTATACAAGGCCTTGCTCTGGAGCCACTGGCAGGCCTGTGGGCGCCCAGCAGAGTGCTGCAGAAGTAAGGGCTCAGCAGGCGAATGGAAGCATGTCCCAGCTCTCAGCACCTGTCTCACCGGGCAGCCTGGGTCCCTGCCTAATCCTGTCCTGTTGGTCTTAGGCTGACTCATTCAGAGATCTAGAAGAATCCAACTCTGTCAGCCTTAAGAGCCCACTCCTGCCTGATGGCACCCAGCTCAAGAAACCATACACACCCCTCGATTCGGAAGAAACCATACACACCCGTCTATTCGGAAGAAACCATACACACCCCTCGATTCGGTAGCCAGCTTTGCGCAGCTCTCAGCTCAGGGTCGGCGTCTGACGAACGTTGATACGGGAACCCGTTACTGTTCTGCTCCGTGGCTGTGCATGCCCCCCGCCAGACGCTGCTTCTCCAGGCGCCAGGGCAGAATGACTTGGGGTTTCCCAGCTGGCTCTGGCAGGTCTGTGCCACCACCTGAAACACATCAGACCGATCAATTGTGAAGCTCCCACTGGTTAGAGCTCACTAAGGATGTGCTTCCTCCAGGACTCAGAGAGCTCCTGGTCCCTAGCCCTCGGCCCATTTTCATCCTCCTTTAACCATCCTCACCCCAAACACCCTTCTAAGTGCACATGTGAGTGTGTGTGTGTGTTAAGTCAGTTCAGTCATGTCTGACTTTTTGCGACTGTATGGACTGTAGCCTACCAGGCTCCTCCGTCCATGGGATTCTCCCGGCAAGATTACTGGAGTGGGAGCCATGCCCTCCGCCAGGGGATCTTCCCAACCCAGGGATGGAACCCACATCTCCTGCATCGGTAGGCAGGTCCTTTACCACTAGGGCCACCTGGGAAGCCCTTAAATGCATATATGTAGTGCCAGACACTATTCTAAATACTTGACACGTCTTAACTCATTCATCCTCACAACCCCTCTTGACCATTCCACTACGTTTGCTGCGAAAGCTCTGGTTTATGCTATTATCACCATATTTCACCATATTGTTGAATGGGTAAAACAATTACATGGTAAAAACTATGAAATAGATAAAAGGATATATGTCAGCCCATGTCCACATGGGTTACCCTGCAACAGCCTTTCAATGGGGACCAGAATGGGCCCCTGCTTTTCCCCTGCTCCTCAGCTGGCTCTGCATTGACCCCTGGCGGTGACCCAGACAGAGCTGGAGTCTTGCAGCCCTCGGGGCAGGGTGGTTTAGCCTGGGCTAAACTGATGTTTCCCAGACTTGGATCTTCCCAGGATTTTTGTCTCAATTTTTGCCACATTCAACTCGTACCTCTACTTTTTATTTACTTTAAAAATTATATTTAAATTAACTTTAATTTAAATATAATTTTTAAAGGAAACTTAGTATCACTGTCCCAAAGGCGATAGTAGGGAGTAGCTGCTAAGAACATGGGCTCTGGATTGAATCCAAGCCTGGCCCTTTTTTCCCTGTGACTTTCTGGGTATTTACTAAAATCCTCTGAACCTCAGCTTCTGTATCTGAAAAACAGGGGACCTAGGGCTCTCTCATGGGGTTGTTGGTGAGGACCAATTCACAACACTCCTTGGAACTTGGCAAGGGTTCACTACCACTTAGGAGATGACCACAGAAACAAACATACAGAAAAGCAAACAATTGATTAAATATTAACCAGACACTGTCTGCAGCGCAGTGTTCTCTTTGTACAAAGATGAACAAAGGTTACAGCCATTTTGAAAACTTATAAACTCCAAGCAAGATTTTCTTAATGTGGTCAGAAGTACTGAGGAGAGTTGAAAGAGGAATAACTATCTCACCTTGTAAGACATTCTTATCACTCCTGCGTCCCAGCTAGAACCATCCTGTGCACTTTCCGTCACTTGGTCCATTCTCTGGGGAAGGCTGGGTGGAGCAGTAATTTACCAGGGGTAGGGTTGGGGTAGGGGGTGGGGGGAGGCACGTGTCTCCAACAGAGAGATCTGCTGATTCACCCAGCTCCTCCCCAGCCCCGACTCCTGTTGGCCGTACATATCTTCCGCAGGTGAAAATTATTGTGTCTGACAAGAGTGTGTTGTTTGTGGGAGAGTGTCGCGCATGTGAACAGTCAAGAGCCAAGGAAAGGGCTTTAGACCAGCGTATGAAGGGGCACCTTAGCCGATTTAGCAGACAGGTATGAAGATGGAGCTTTAGGTATCCTTTGCACACACTGCAGCGTGTAAGATTTCATAGTCACTTTCTGTTGAGTTCACCAATCCAGTGAAACATTCAGGCAGATGATGATAAAACCAAGACAAGCCACGATTAGCTTAAATTGGACAAGATAATAGGTGACGTTAAGGAACTTGTGTTACTATAGCTGGGTATGATGATAAGCATTTCCCTTAATAAAATTTACTTATTAATTTTTAATGCCATCTTGGGTTTCCTCAATGGCTCAGTGGTAAAGAATCTGCCTAAAATGCAGGAGATAAAACGAGATGCAGGTTTGATCCCTGGGTTGGGAAGATCCCCTGGAGTAAGAAATGGCAACCCACTCCAGTATTCTTGCCTGANCTTAATAAAATTTACTTATTAATTTTTAATGCCATCTTGGGTTTCCTCAATGGCTCAGTGGTAAAGAATCTGCCTAAAATGCAGGAGATAAAACGAGATGCAGGTTTGATCCCTGGGTTGGGAAGATCCCCTGGAGTAAGAAATGGCAACCCACTCCAGTATTCTTGCCTGAAACATCCCATAGACAGAGGAGCCTGGTGGGCTACAGTCCAAAGGATTACAGAAGAGTTGGGCATGACTGAGCAACTGAGCAAATACCATCTTGGTCTGCTTCTTGGAGAACCCAAACTAACATGACAGCTAAGATGCTCAAGAGGAAAAAGTTGGGGGAACACACTCTACTTCATATCAAGATTTGTTATAAAAGCACAGTAATCAAAACAGTGTCTTGACACAGGTTTGGACAAATGGATCCAAAGACCAGAAGAGACAGCACAGAAGCCTTGCAATGCATGCACACACACACACACACACACACACAAGTTAACAAGTGTGGCTCTATAAGAGAGTGGAAAAGGGACAATATTTTTATAGGTAAAACTGTAATATTGGATATCTCTATGGGAAGGGGGATGAAATAACACTTCACACTTCATACAAAAATCACCTCCAGGTGTATTCTACGCCTAAAGGTAAAAGAAAACAATAAAACTTCTATAAGATAATACGGGAGACTCTCTTCATGGATTCAGCGTAGGAGAAAATTTCCTAATTGGGATACAGATAGCCGTAACAAATGAGGAAAAGACTGCTATTTGGACCCCATTAAATTAAGAACATTTCCATCAAAAACAACCATTTAAAAGTTGGAAAAGGATCTTTGCAACACGTATAAGTGGTATTGGAATCATATCCAAAATACAAAAAGAACTTCTACCAAAGAGCAAGAAGAAAATATTCCAATAGAAAAATGGTAAGAATCTTGAACTAGCAATTCACAGAAGGAGCTCAGCTCCATTCAGTATCAGAGAAATGCAAATTAAAATCACTGTGAGATATCACCAGAATGTATACGTACAAAAGTACAAAGAATGACAAATATCCAGGAGTTACAAAAATACACAAGTGTGTACTATTCAAACTGATCACGCCAAGTGTGGGTGAGGATGTGAAGCAAAAGGAATTCTCATGTTGAGAGTAGGAGTATAATTTTGGTACGGCCACTGTAGAAAACAGGTTGGCAGTGCATATTGCAATTGAAGATAGGCCTAGCCTAGAATTCAGCAATTCTACTTCTAGGTGGAACAAAACGCCTATTCACAGAAACAAGATTCTTACAGTTCCAAAACAAAAATTACTCAAATGTGCATTAACAGCAGGGTGGATAAATATAATGTGGTAACTTCAAACAATGGACGACTATACCGAAAGAAAATGTAGCAGACTGCTATTGCATACAGATGTATGCTGGATTTCTCAAACAAAATTAAGACATATTTCTTAAAAACATACAGTATATTCTATTTATTAAAAAAATCAGAATTAAGTGATACTGTATTGTTCAGCGGTGAATACCCATATATGGCAAATTGTGAAGAAGCATAAACACCATAGTCGGGATAGAGGAACCCTCCAGGACAAAGGGAAGGTGGCTGCAGTGTTCTCTTTGTACAAAGATGAACAAAGGTTACAGCCATTTTGAAAACTTATAAACTCCAAGCAAGATTTTCTTAATGTGGTCAGAAGTACTGAGGAGAGTTGAAAGAGGAATAACTATCTCACCTTGTAAGACATTCTTATCACTCCTGCGTCCCAGCTAGAACCATCCTGTGCACTTTCCATCACTTGGTCCATTCTCTGGGGAAGGCTGGGTGGAGCAGTAATTTACCAGGGGTAGGGTTGGGGTAGGGGGTGGGGGGAGGCACGTGTCTCCAACAGAGAGATCTGCTGATTCACCCAGCTCCTCCCCAGCCCCGACTCCTGTTGGCCGTACATATCTTCCGCAGGTGAAAATTATTGTGTCTGACAAGAGTGTGTTGTTTGTGGGAGAGTGTCGCGCATGTGAACAGTCAAGAGCCAAGGAAAGGGCTTTAGACCAGCGTATGAAGGGGCACCTTAGCCGATTTAGCAGACAGGTATGAAGATGGAGCTTTAGGTATCCTTTGCACACACTGCAGCGTGTAAGATTTCATAGTCACTTTCTGTTGAGTTCACCAATCCAGTGAAACATTCAGGCAGATGATGATAAAACCAAGACAAGCCACGATTAGCTTAAATTGGACAAGATAATAGGTGACGTTAAGGAACTGGTGTTACTATAGCTGGGTATGATGATAAGCATTTCCCTTAATAAAATTTACTTATTAATTTTTAATGCCATCTTGGGTTTCCTCAATGGCTCAGTGGTAAAGAATCTGCCTAAAATGCAGGAGATAAAACGAGATGCAGGTTTGATCCCTGGGTTGGGAAGATCCCCTGGAGTAAGAAATGGCAACCCACTCCAGTATTCTTGCCTGAAACATCCCATAGACAGAGGAGCCTGGTGGGCTACAGTCCAAAGGATTACAGAAGAGTTGGGCATGACTGAGCAACTGAGCAAATACCATCTTGGTCTGCTTCTTGGAGAACCCAAACTAACATGACAGCTAAGATGCTCAAGAGGAAAAAGTTGGGGGAACACACTCTACTTCATATCAAGATTTGTTATAAAAGCACAGTAATCAAAACAGTGTCTTGACACAGGTTTGGACAAATGGATCCAAAGACCAGAAGAGACAGCACAGAAGCCTTGCAATGCATGCACACACACACACACACACACACACAAGTTAACAAGTGTGGCTCTATAAGAGAGTGGAAAAGGGACAATATTTTTATAGGTAAAACTGTAATATTGGATATCTCTATGGGAAGGGGGATGAAATAACACTTCACACTTCATACAAAAATCACCTCCAGGTGTATTCTACGCCTAAAGGTAAAAGAAAACAATAAAACTTCTATAAGATAATACGGGAGACTCTCTTCATGGATTCAGCGTAGGAGAAAATTTCCTAATTGGGATACAGATAGCCGTAACAAATGAGGAAAAGACTGCTATTTGGACCCCATTAAATTAAGAACATTTCCATCAAAAACAACCATTTAAAAGTTGGAAAAGGATCTTTGCAACACGTATAAGAGGTATTGGGATCATATCCAAAATACAAAAAGAACTTCTACCAAAGAGCAAGAAGAAAATATTCCAATAGAAAAATGGTAAGAATCTTGAACTAGCAATTCACAGAAGGAGCTCAGCTCCATTCAGTATCAGAGAAATGCAAATTAAAATCACTGTGAGATATCACCAGAATGTATACGTACAAAAGTACAAAGAATGACAAATATCCAGGAGTTACAAAAATACACAAGTGTGTACTATTCAAACTGATCACGCCAAGTGTGGGTGAGGATGTGAAGCAAAAGGAATTCTCATGTTGAGAGTAGGAGTATAATTTTGGTACGGCCACTGTAGAAAACAGGTTGGCAGTGCATATTGCAATTGAAGATAGGCCTAGCCTAGAATTCAGCAATTCTACTTCTAGGTGGAACAAAACGCCTATTCACAGAAACAAGATTCTTACAGTTCCAAAACAAAAATTACTCAAATGTGCATTAACAGCAGGGTGGATAAATATAATGTGGTAACTTCAAACAATGGACGACTATACCGAAAGAAAATGTAGCAGACTGCTATTGCATATAGATGTATGCTGGATTTCTCAAACAAAATTAAGACATATTTCTTAAAAACATACAGTATATTCTATTTATTAAAAAAATCAGAATTAAGTGATACTGTATTGTTCAGCGGTGAATACCCATATATGGCAAATTGTGAAAGAGCATAAACACCATAGTCGGGATAGAGGAACCCTCCAGGACAAAGGGAAGGTGGCATGACTCAGAAGAGGCATGAAGGGGGGCTTCCAGGAAGTCAGCGAAGAGCAAATTAAGTGTGCTTGCTTTTTTGTTAGTTATTGACCCATAAAGTTCTGCATAGTGAACTTCCCCGAGTGTGTGTCATATTTTGAAATAAGTAAACTTGACTTGGTTAATTGGTTTGACAATGACAATTAGCTTTGCACCTAGAATATCTGGGGAACATTTTCCAAGGTTTAGATGGAAATGTGTTTAAAGCATTCACAGAGACAAAAGCATTTCATCAAAAATATATGAAGATGATAAAGGTAAACTGAAATTTATGCTTGCATATTTCCCAACTCTTTTTGGGAATATCAGTTTTCAAAATGTTCCTCTGTAAAGGAATGAGAGGATAATTAATAGCTATTTGATAGGTCTCAGTACATAGCCTTTTTGATATACTTCCCAGAAACTGAGAGCATTAATTACTCTAATGATTAAGTTGCAAATCCTTTGCAAATCAATGATTTCTAATTCTTGGCTTTCAACAAAACTTAAAGACTTAGTCAAACTATTAGCTGATGTAATGTTAAAAGTGGTTTTGGATGATAGATTACTAAGTGATTTTTAAGAATGTCATCCATAAAAAGTTCCAAGAATGATACATATGGCAATGTTATATATATATATATATATATAATAAAATACACCCATTCCTATTGTTTATGTGAAGAAAACTTTCCAGTGCTTACCTCTATAAAAATATTCAATAAAAAGAGAAATTAACTGAAATTTTTCTCATTCTAGCAATTTGTAATATTCCACAATGGATAAAAGAACAAATTAATATTTAAATGCTCAGTTTATATTATTAAGAAATGAATTTCCTTTTTACATTTATACTTACCATTTATAAAAATTTTAATTTACTCATATGGCTTTGCTCACTTGTGTATTCATTAACCTTATAGCTTAATCTAGGATGTGATCACAAGAAATAAAAATATTTTTTAAATTTGTGTGTTTAATTTTTTTGCAGAGATGCAAGATAAAGTAATCTATAATAAGACTTTCAAGCATAAAAAATGTTAGAATGAAATTTTGTAAGACGTACAGAATAGACTTAAAGATTGTTCATGTATCTTTAAATAAATGATTATATCAGATTACTATGAAATTTAATATCTTTAAATATGTTTTATTTTTGGCCGCACCACGCAGCATGTGGGATCTTAGTTCCCCAACCGGGGATCAAATCTGGGCTCTCTGTATTGGAAGCACGGAGTCTTAACCACTGGACCAGCAGGGAAGTCCCTTTGAGATTCTTGATTCTTCCACACAAGACACTGCAGTGACAAGCACAGATGGAAGTGGCCTTCCTGCCACCGCAGGCTGTGGGCCCTGTGATGAGAGCAACCAAGGGAGGAGAAGAAGCCCGGCTTTCCACCGGCTAAACGAGGAGGTGCTGAAGCCCTCTGTCCAATTCCGCCCCTCACTTCTCAAGCTGGCTGACTTCCCCTCATCTTAGGTGCCTCCTCCTCCAGGAAGCTCTCCATGATATATCTTGTGTACTTCCCCCACTGGGGCACTTCTCATACTGTGTAGCAATTGCCTTCTCAACTGTCTGTTTCCCCCACTAAACCTCAGAGCCTGCTGAAGCAGTGGGCTGTATCTGTCGAGTTCAGCCCCTGCCAGGGGTCCTGGCACATGGCGGTGACTGGTCATTACTGAATGAGTGAATGGAGTGAATGGATAAATAGTAGTCCTAAGTCAGGTGGCTCTCAGTAGCCCCACATCTCTGAAGAGGATTCTACATCTATTTTTTAAGGAAACAGAGATAGAGGGGAACTTGGAGTCACATAGTTCCCTCCTGCCAGGTGAAGGAAGACCACTCAGACGAGGGTCAGGGACCTCGAGGCTCCTTGTGCAGAAAGATGGCAGGGCCGGGGACACTGAGCGCACTGGGCTCTGTGGGGTGGAGGCGGCTCAGGCCTTTTCTGTGCTGAAGCCCTGGCAAGCACACATGTGAAGACATGTGGTAGGTACCTTCTGGAAGGATGGTTCATCAAACACATTTCATAGCAAGAGTTGTCTCGGCCTGTCGTCCATCCTGTCGGGGGCTCCCTCATTGTACACATGCTCTGGTTTGGACATTATGTCCCAGGCCTGATACGCAGCCCTCCATGCCTGGGGTCCTGGGTCCCAGGGTCCTCTCCCCACCACCCCTCCACACACACACACAGCCCCAGCCCTGTGCTGGGATACGCCTCAGTTATTACTTCTTACTGTTCACGTTCAGGGTGCAGGCCGTGCTCAGAGCATCTCAGGCTCAGAAAAATCCTGTTACCTGGCCCAGGGTGGCCCAGCTCCCCGAGCACCACAGGGCTGGGGCTCTATGGCTGCCCTGGCAGTCCCCAGGGAAGCAGGAGCCCTGAGCCCTCGGTGCCCTTTAGCTGCACGCCCTGCTGCTATCTTGCTGCTCCCCTGGGTCTCTCTCCTTGCCACTCGCCCCTAGATAATGCCAATAACCGGTGCTTCTCCAGTGAGGGCTCTGGGGAGGCCTGAGGCTGCACTGCCAGCTCCAAGCTGGGGACAGCAGCTCTGGTGACCTGGTCTGGCCCATACACTGGCGCCACCTCCTGGTGGGAAGCGGGACTGACACGCTCCTTTGCATGGGTCTCCTCCACTTCTGTCTCCAGAGTCAGGGGGCTTTTGCAGAGCCCCTGCTGCGTGCCCTGACCTCTGGGAGAGACGGGAGCGGGGCTGAGACTTGAGTCACGATGTCCAACACTCAGTGTCTATCATCCATCCTGAGAAAGCTGCTAGGCTAGGCCACAGGTGAACAAGACAAAACCCCAACCAGCAGAGGATCAGCTTATGTGCAAGCAGGCCTGCAACTCAGAGTGGGAGAAGCAGATGGGAGGTCCTAGCTTGCCTGGAGAATCCCAGGAATGGGGGAGCCCGGTGGGCTGCCGTCTATGGGGTCGCACAGAGTCGGACGTGACTGAAGCGACTTAGTAGCAGCAGCAGGTTTGAATCTCAGCTTCTCCATAAGCCAGACATGTGATCTCTAGGCAGTTACTCTTCTCCTCTGAGGCACACATCCTGAATCTGTAAAGCAGGGCTGAGAACACTTGCCTTGGTGTGTTGTGACGATTAAACGATGGATGTGAACCACTTGATACAGAGCTCAGAATCTGTCCTTAAAGTAACCCATTAATAACAGGGCACGCTCAAGAACAATCGCTTTAAAAATATAAATTAGAAGAGATTCAAGTTTATTCCTGTATCAACATCTTGGTTCTTACTTATGTTCTTGAGTAGCAGTAACAGGAGTAGAGTGGCCACCAGCTGAATAATCAAGTCACCGTCTATTTTACTTAAGCAGCAGCCATGGAGGGTTGCTGAAAAAAGTCATCAAGAGCTATAGAGGCAGCAAGGAGCAGACAGATGCCAGCACTGATGGCTTGGGAGATGCACTCACCATGCCACGTTCTTTGAGCAAGGGAACTCCCTTAAACCTCAAACAGCCCCATGAGTAAGTGCTATTATTTCTCCTATTTCAGAGATGAGGAAGCTAGGGCACCCAGAGATTGGGGGACCAGCCCAAGGTCACACTGCTTCTAAGCAGCANCGTTCTTTGAGCAAGGGAACTCCCTTAAACCTCAAACAGCCTCATGAGTAAGTGCTATTATTGCTCCTATTTCAGAGATGAGGAAGCTAGGGCACCCAGAGATTGGGGGACCAGCCCAAGGTCACACTGCTTCTAAGCAGCAAAACTAAGATTGGAACAGGGCAGTCTGTCCCCAGAGCCTCTCTATTCCCAACTACTAGGTGATAAGTGCCTCTGATCTGGGAACTCTGTTCATCCCATCCCTTAGATGAGAAAGCTGGTGTTCAGAGAGGCAAAGTAAATTTTGCAAGGTCACATAGTAGTCATTGGCAGAGCTAGGACAGGCATGATTTTAAGCTGTGATTTTTAGTCAATTGGGTTTCCTACTTAATTTACCTTGGGATCCAAAGTAAAAGCCAGCCCCGCTCCAGTAGTGGGAACTGCAAAAAGTGAGCCGAGAGCCCTGTTGGCAGCCGTGTTTCCCATGCAGGATGTCGCAGAAGCTGGTCTCTGGTGAGAGACAGTAAAACCATCACAGAGAAAAGCAAAGATGAGACTGCCAGCAGATTCGAGCCCTGGTTCCAGCCCTTCCTGAAGCCCAGCTGTACCCTTCTCTTTGGAAGATTTGGTGGTTCAAATTTAGGACTTGACTTCAAGAGCCAATAGAGTCTCTCTGTGTCCCCAGGTTGCTATGGTTGAATGTCAGTCATTTGCCACCAAAATGGGTTCTTGCAGAGAAGGCAGCATGCAGAAACAAGAGGCTGAAACTGGAAGAATGGGGGACCAGGAAGTATGACAGAGGCAAACAGAAGGCGGGGGAAGCAGAAAGCACCAAAGGGCACGAGGTTAAGAGAGCCGTTAGCCCGCTTTCCCAAACCTCAGTACTGGCCGGTTCATGAGCTTGGTCCTGCAGCCCCGAGACAGCCCCCAAACAGCCAGGAAACGTGCACGGGCGCTGGGGAACATTTCCTGTTCCAAACGCATTTCATAGCCCTTCTGAATTCCATGTGTAGACAATCATTTATCCAATTTCTTCTTAGAAATTGTGATTTATTTCCAGTAAATCTTCACACCAGCTAGAAAAACTCCCCCATCCTTCAGAATCTCTTTGTGCTCTCTTTAAATATGTGTTCCTCCGCCGCCCTGCTCTGCACCAGCCCGGCAAGGCGCTTCTGTGAAGGCAGATGGTACCAGCTTAGAACTGACCCCAGCCCAGCCTGGAGGAAGGCAGAGCTGTTGATGAGTCAGCAGGGTCTGCATTGAAGCATCTGGCCCCAATTACCAAGATGGAAACGGCTTCCTCACATCGCTCACAGCCCAACAGGAAGCGCTCCACGCGGGCTGCCCCAAGCCTGCTGTTATTCATGCGTGCATTTTCATTTAGCTACAGAAGAGGGATGAGCAAAGAGCATAGAATAATCCTTTTCTTTTGAGAGAGAAAAATGGGATCTAGGGAGGTGACATGACTTTCCTAAGGTCACCGACCAGTCAACAAAGAAGCTCTGGCTGGGGCAGATTTTCTGGTGTTCATCCGAGTCCTGGTTCAGGCAACAAGCTTCTCAGTCTGGTTGGAATTCGCATGGAGTCACATTCCTCACCTTTTTTCCCCCCTCCCGAATTTTACTTTCTCTCGGAGCTCAGACTAGAGGAGAGCTGGTTTCATTCCATCAATCTGTCATTTATTGACTCACTCATTCAACATGTGCCAGGCTGAAGAGACCCATGAGTCATCTGACCAAATCCTCCCCATCCAGTGTCAGTGGACTCTTTGATTCTAAGAAACAGAAAATGACTCTAGCTAACTGAAGCAATTTTTTTTTTTTTTTAAGAAAGAAATGATTTGGAGACGAGGAAGCTCATAGTGTTGGAGAAAAACTGAAGACTTGGGTCCCTGACAGGACAGGTTCCAGAGGTCTTAGGAACCGGAATCCCTGGTTGGTGTCTTGAGGGTTCACACTCTCCCAGACCCTGCACCCTACTCTCCCAGGTGTGCAAGACAAGCAAGAGACCAGTCTCAGTTTTGCTGAAATGTTGCTTAACTGGCAACTGGACAAGATCCCCTGAGCCCACACCAGACACCCAAGGAGTGATCATCACTTATGCCATTAGGAACATTCAGACCCTCTGCATCAGCAGTGGCCAGGTGGGGAGGTAGGACTCACAAGCTGAGCAGCTGGCATCACATCTCAATGATGTAATGTGGAGCCTGGTACTCTTGAGCCTCCCTCACCCACAGCAGATGGGGGCTCCCCTTGCCATCCTCTTCAAGAGGTTGATGAATGGTCAGCTCTGAGTCAGCAATGGGGGAAGAGATGGTACAACAAACGATCGGGAGCTGGATGATCCTGAGCAATCGCCTTAGTGCAACAGTCTTATTTAACAGAAGACCCTGGGCCCCAAGAGGTTCATAGAGTTGATAGATGACAATCAGGATCCAGAAACCAGGTCCCCTCCTGTCTTAAAAACCCAGTGCTGTCTCGACTACGGGCTTCCCTGATAGCTCAGTTGGTAAAGAATTCACCTGCAATGCAGGAGACCCCGGTTCAATTCCTGGGTTGGGAAGATCCGCAGGAGAAGGATCGACTCTACCATGAGAAGCAGAGGTGGTGAGGCAAGGGACAGATGGGAAGGGGGGCGTATTTCCTCATGAACGAGTCTGCTCAGGAGGCAGATCTGACCTGATGGCAAACAGTAACCTTTGTCACAGAGAGGCGGAGCAGGTTGCCCAGGGCACACAGCCAGTGTAACCAAGCTGAGGCTGAAGCCAGGCAGTCGGCTTGGCAGGCTTGCTGGGCTGCTGTGGGTACCCACCATGCCCATACAGCTCCTCAGAGAACCCCAGGGCTCTGCTGTCACTGCCTCTGGAACCTGCCTCTAAGCTTTCCAACTTCAACTCTTGCTGATATCACCACAAAGTACCTCGATAAGTTCTGGCAGTTATAAACTTTTGGTTTGTCTGGTTTATTGATTAAAGAGCTCTTATACAGAGCCAGACTGCAATGTTTCAGGTTTCTGAAAAGATACAGAATTTTCACACCAGAATAGAAGAAAGCTAAGCACCGAAGAATTGATGCTTTTAAACTGTGGTGTTGGAGAAGACTCTTGAGAGTCCCTTGGGCTGCAAGAANTTCAACATGTGCCAGGCTGAAGAGACCCATGAGTCATCTGACCAAATCCTCCCCATCCAGTGTCAGTGGACTCTTTGATTCTAAGAAACAGAAAATGACTCTAGCTAACTGAAGCAATTTTTTTTTTTTTTTTAAGAAAGAAATGATTTGGAGACGAGGAAGCTCATAGTGTTGGAGAAAAACTGAAGACTTGGGTCCCTGACAGGACAGGTTCCAGAGGTCTTAGGAACCGGAATCCCTGGTTGGTGTCTTGAGGGTTCACACTCTCCCAGACCCTGCACCCTACTCTCCCAGGTGTGCAAGACAAGCAAGAGGCCAGTCTCAGTTTTGCTGAAATGTTGCTTAACTGGCAACTGGACAAGATCCCCTGAGCCCACACCAGACACCCAAGGAGTGATCATCACTTATGCCATTAGGAACATTCAGACCCTCTGCATCAGCAGTGGCCAGGTGGGGAGGTAGGACTCACAAGCTGAGCAGCTGGCATCACATCTCAATGATGTAATGTGGAGCCTGGTACTCTTGAGCCTCCCTCACCCACAGCAGATGGGGGCTCCCCTTGCCATCCTCTTCAAGAGGTTGATGAATGGTCAGCTCTGAGTCAGCAATGGGGGAAGAGATGGTACGACAAACGATCGGGAGCTGGATGATCCTGAGCAATCACTTTAGTGCAACTGTCTTATTTAACAGAAGACCCTGGGCCCCAAGAGGTTCATAGAGTTGATAGATGACAATCAGGATCCAGAAACAAGTCCCCTCCCATCTTAAAAACCCAGTGCTGTCTCGACTACGGGCTTCCCTGATAGCTCAGTTGGTAAAGAATCCACCTGCAATGCAGGAGACCCCGGCTCAATTCCTGGGTTGGGAAGATCCGCAGGAGAAGGATCGACTCTGCCATGAGAAGCAGAGGTGGTGAGGCAAGGGACAGATGGGAAGCGGGGCGTATTTCCTCATGAACGAATCTGCTCAGGAGGCAGATCTGACCTGATGGCAAACAGTAACCTTTGTCACAGAGAGGCGGAGCAGGTTGCCCAGGGCACACAGCCAGTGTAACCAAGCTGAGGCTGAAGCCAGGCAGTCGGCTTGGCAGGCTTGCTGGGCTGCTGTGGGTACCCACCATGCCCATACAGCTCCTCAGAGAACCCCAGGGCTCTGCTGTCACTGCCTCTGGAACCTGCCTCTAAGCTTTCCAACTTCAACTCTTGCTGATATCACCACAAAGTACCTCGATAAGTTCTGGCAGTTATAAACTTTTGGTTTGTCTGGTTTATTGATTAAAGAGCTCTTATACAGAGCCAGACTGCAATGTTTCAGGTTTCTGAAAAGATACAGAATTTTCACACCAGAATAGAAGAAAGCTAAGCACCGAAGAATTGATGCTTTTAAACTGTGGTGTTGGAGAAGACTCTTGAGAGTCCCTTGGGCTGCAAGAAGATCCAACCAGTCCATCCTAAAATGTTTATTGGAAGGACTGATGTTGAAGCTGAAACCCCAGTACTTTGGCCACCTCATGCAAAGAGTTGACTCATTGGAAAAGACCCTAATGCTGGGAGGGTTTGGGGGCAGGAGGAGAAGGGGAAGACAGAGGATGAGATGGCTGGATGGCATCACCGACTCGATGGACATGGGTTTGGGTAAACTCCAGGAGATGGTGATGGACAGGGAGGCATGGTGTGCTGCGATTGATTCATGGGGTCACAAAGAGTTGGACACGACTGAGCGACTGAACTGAACTGAACTGATAGTGCATAAGGGCCATTTATTTCCTTCCCAGTAGTTTCATACCACCCATAATGCACTAAGGAGTTGCATTTGACCCTAAGCTCAAGGAGTGGCCACCTTTGCAACCTAAATAAGCCCAAGGGTGATGGGTCCCATTCATCAACCAGACACTGAGGGACACCAGGGGGTCAGATATGATCTCTGCATTCAAAGAACGCACAGTTTCCTGGAACAACTGAGCGCAAACAACGGTTACAATACAGCACAGTGTGTGGTACTACAGAAGGGTCCAAATGCTTGGATTAGAGAAAGAACGAGAACCCAGCTCTGAGCAAAGAAGCAGGAAAAGAGTCTCAGGAGCTTGGGGTTTGACTGCACACAGCCCAACTGTCCGGACAGCCTCAGAGGAGGTGAGGAGACACTGGGAGGCTCGAGGTGGGGGGTCGGTTTAGAAGGACCATGCTTCTAGATGCACAGAGGGGAGAAGGACCAGGGGGTTAGGAGGTGACTATAGAGTTCAGGTAAGAGACCAGGGTTATGCCAAGGCAGAGGCATTGAAGATGGAAGAGAAACAATGGATCAAGGATAAAATATCAGGGGTGATATAAATGGGGCTTTTTTTTCTTCCATGGAGTTCACTTCAGCTTCAGATTCGTTTGCCATAACAACAACTTTGGATCTGATTCCTATCATGCTTGAAGAATCACAGAGACCTGGTTTTTAGGTTAGGTCACTTCAAGGAAGACACAAGTCAGATTAGAGGACCAGAGTTCAAATCATGTCCATAAAATCACGAGACCTGCACCTGGGCAAGTCACTTTCATCTCTGGAACTCAGCACATCATCTGCAAAGTGAGAATCATGGCTTCTTTCTCTGAGTTTGTTAGGACGTCGGTTCACTTGGGCAGCAACATCGTCTCATCTCTTTTTATCTTTCCAGACAACAATTACATCAGCCTGCACAATTTCCTGAGCACTTACCATGTCCAAGCACCATTCTAGCATGCATAACTCATCTAACCCTCACAACAACCTCAGGAGACAGGTACTATGATTACCCTCATTCTGCAGATAAAGGAGCTGTAGCAGAAAGAGGTGCAGTAACTCGTCAGCTGCTCACAGGGGCAGAACAAGGGTATGAACCCAGCTGAGCCGCTTGCGTAACTGTCTAACACCCACCTACCCTTCTGTACTTTCTGTACAGAAGCCCTCCCTCCTCGCCTGCCTAAGAAGCCTACTCTATGGGTCCTGCTTCCTGGCAGCAGGTGG
Source organism: Oreotragus oreotragus (assembly GCA_006410675.1). Taxonomy (NCBI): domain Eukaryota; kingdom Metazoa; phylum Chordata; class Mammalia; order Artiodactyla; family Bovidae; genus Oreotragus; species Oreotragus oreotragus. The sequence continues at coordinate 238,254 of SJYX01019073.1, read as the reverse complement.
ATAAAGAAATAGCTCAGCTCCCTGCTGCCACTGTGAGATGCCACCACAAGATGTCACTATTGAAAGTCACTCTTTCAGCTTCAGGTGGTGTGCTGGTGGCATGTTCTGACTGGCTCAGTTGCCCTCTGAGCTACAGTGGGGTCCCCTGGTGGGGCTCTGAGACCTCAGTTCTCCAGTTCTCATCCATATGCTTAGCTAGCATTCACCAAATCACGCTAGGGGTGGCAGGCTCTGAATCCAACATGGCTTCCAGATTCCCCTTTGCTTTGCTTTCTAGCCAGTCTCTTTTCATTTGACCTCACCAAGTGCCCCTGACTTCAAGTCTCAGGGAGCCACCAAATTTCAGGTCCAAATACCTTTATACACAGGAGACCCCTCTCCCTCCGTCCACCCCAGGGCGACTTGTACAGTTTGCTTCACCTCCCTGAGACCGACTTACTAAAGGGAGAAGCAACTTTTTTTAAACACACACACACACTCGAAAACAAAAAAAAACATGCCCTGTTGTACCCTTTTCCTGGGGTACTGGGCAGCAGCTCCCCTTACCTGCGCACAGCTATCAGGAGTTCCAGGGACTGCTGTCTGAACAAATGCCTGCCCCACACCACACATTCTCTTCACCAGCAGGCGGAAGCACCAGAAGAATCTTTCTCTGCCTAAAGAGACGATTATAAACCTTGTGGCCATTGGGAACCCTTTCCTACACCAAAGAAAAGCTTCCCACAACAGATGTTAGGACGAGCCACGGGGCCACCAAGACCATGGAGCGTGTTCAAAGTTTCTTTGTGGACTGATTTCAGACGTCTGATGAATGTAGTTTCTGCCCCGGGTAGAAAGAATATGAGGCTGAAATCTACCATAGACACAAACATCTTCATAAGACGAAGAGGCCTGACACCAGTCCTCAGCAAAAGCAGGAAAATATCACAGAAAATCAGAGTGTCCTGAAGTGTAACTATGATGAGCATAGCAGATTTAGCAAGTGAAAACACAGACTATCCAGCTAAATTTGAATTTCATGTAAACAGCCAATCATTTTTAGGATAAGCCTATCACCTGCAATACATGGGACATACATTCTCTAAAAAATGATTGGCTGTTTATCTGAAATTCAAATTTAATTGAGCATCTTGTATTTTATCCATCAATCCTAGTTTTGAAGTATAACCATGATCAGAAGTAAATCCAAGTCCTAAGAAAGCAAAAGTCAAAGATACTTCACAGGTCAACAGTTAAAATCCATCTGGCTACTAAACACTGACCAAACTTTAAAAATTTTTAAAGCAGTGATCCTTTAAGTCTGACTACACACTGGAATTACCTGAGAATTTTTAAAAATATAGCAACATAGATGTGCATGTCAGACGTCCCTGAGGATTCATACTAAACTGAATTCATATCAATTCACATTAAAGCATTCAATTTTAAGAATTAATAATATTTCTATGAAATAGGAGATGTTAATGTTCAGAGTTGAGGACCATTGTCTTAAAGTGAAGAGTTGTCTGTACCTGCCAACTCAGCTGAAAATGTTTCTGAAATGATGAGGGAAATAAGGATGATGCATTTTATTTGCAATTATTAATACAGGCTTCCTTAAACTTGTAACTCACAGTGAGTTCACACTGATGATAGCCCTCAATATACTGAGGGAAATTTGGCAAAGAGATAGATCAACTTACTATAAACTGTGGAAAATTCTGAAGGAGATGGGAATACCAGACCACCTGACCTGCCTCTTGAGAAACCTGTATGCCGGTCAGGAAGCAACAGTTAGAACTGGACATGAACAACAGACTGGTTCCAAATAGGAAAAGGAGTATGTCAAGGCTGTATATTGTCACTCTGCTTATTTAACTTATATGCAGAGTACATCATGAGAAATGCTGGGCTGGAGGAAGCACAAGCTGGAATCAAGATTGCCAGGAGAAACATCAATAACCTCAGATATGCAGATGACACCATCCTTATGGCAGAAAGTGAAGAAGAACTAAAGAGCCTCTTGATGAAAGTGAAAGAGGAGAGTGAAAAAGTTGGCTTAAAGCTCAACATTCAGAAAACGAAGATCATGGCATCCGGTCCCATCACTTCATGGCAAACAGATGGGGAAACATTGGAAACAGTGGCTGACTTTATTTTTTTGGCTCCAAAATCACTATTGCAGCCATGAAATTAAAAGATGCTTACTCTTTGGAAGGAAAGTTATGACCAACCTAGATAGTATATTAAAAGGCAGAGACATTACTTTGTCCACAAGGGTCTGTCTGGTCAAGGCTATGGTTTTTCCAGTAGTCATGTATGGATGTGAGAGTTGAACTATAAAGAAAGCTGAGCACTGAAGAATTGATGCTTTTGAACTGTGGTGTTGGGGAAGACTCTTGAGAGTCCCTTGGACTGCAAGGAGATCCAACCAGTCCATCCTAAAGCAGATCAGTCCTGGGTGTTCATTGGAAGGACTGATGTTGAAGCTGAAATTCCAATATTTTGGCCACCTGATGAGAAGAGCTGATTCATTTGAAAACACCCTGATGCTGGGGAAGATTAGGGGCAGGAGGAGAAGGGGATGACAGAGGATGAGATGGTTGGATGGCATCATCGACTCAAGGGACATGGGTTTGAGTAGATTCCGGCAGTTGATGATGGACAGGGAGGCCTGGCGTGCTGTGGTTCACGGGGTCGCAAAGAGTCAGACATGACTGAGCAACTGAACTGAACTAGCAGTTTTTGTTGTTGTAAAAATAACATTTCTAATCATATTCTTTGTCCTTAGTAATTCCATTTTAGGATATAAACCCTAGGAAAATATTCAGAATTCCAGACAAATAATAACATGCAAAGATGCTAAACATAATGATAATGAAAAACTGTGCTTCCTGTAAAAAAATCATTTCCATTGTGCCTGAGAACTTTTTATGATTCCTTGTAATGAAAGTCAGCATGAGTCAAGTTCTCTCAGCTTTTCTTTGTGGGACAATATCTAATTTTCTTTCATCTTTGAAGTATGTATTTTTAATAATTTTTTTTTCTTTCAGCATTTTAAAGAAGCCATTCCAGTGACTTCTGGAGTCTACTGTCTTTGATTAGGTGTCAGACAATATTCTCATTATTGTCTCTTTAAAGGTTGTTGCTATTCAGTTGCTAAGTCATTTCTGACTCTTTGCAACCCCACGGACTGCTGCACACCAGGCTTCCCTGTCCTTCACTATCTCCAAGTTTGCTCAAACTCATGTCCACTGAGTCAGTGATGCCATCCAACCATTTCATCCTCTGTCACCCCCTTCTCTTCTTGTCCTTAATCTTTCCCAGAATCAGGGTCTTTTGTGATGAGCCAGCCCTTCACATCAGGTGGCCAGAGTACTGAAGTTTCAGCTTTAGCATCAGTCCTTCCGATGAATATTCAGGGTTGATTTGCTTTAGGATTGACTGGTTTGACCTCCTTGCTATCCAAGGGACTCTCAAGAGTCTTCTCCAGCACCACAGTTTGAAAGCATCAGTTCTTTGGCACTCAGCCTTCTTTATGATCTAACTCTCACATCCATACATGGCTAGTTGAAAAACCATAGCTCTGACTACACAGACCTTTGTCAGCAAAGTGATGTCTCTGCTTTTTTTTCTGATTATATAAAATAATTATTTTTTTTAGCTTTTGATAACAGAATCGTGGTTAAGATTTTGAGTTATTTTTTGGAGATATATTCTAAAATTTCATGGATAAAATGACATAAAATCTTAAACTTGCTTCAAAATATCTTGGGGGTCATGGAGTGGTAGGCATGAGCATGTTAGAGATGAAATAATATTGACAGTGTGTTGCTAGTATAAGAAGGAGGCTAGTGGTATGTTGGTTTTATTATTTTCTCTGTTTTTAACTTGATGGAAATTTTTTGTCTCTCTTTTTATTGAAGGATAATTGCTTTACAGAATTTTGTTGTTTTCTGTCAAACTTCAACATTAATCCATAGGTATATGTATATCCCCTCCCTTTTGAAACTCCTTCTCATCTCCCTCCCCATCCCACCCGTCTAGGTTGATATAAAGACCTTGTTTGAGTTTCCTGAGCCATACAGCAAATTCCCATTAGCTATCTATTTTACATACGGTAATGTAAGTTTCCATGTTACTCTTTCCATACATCTCACCCTCTCCTCCTATTCAGCTTTCTTCACAGTCCAACTCTCACATCCATACATGACCACTGGAAAAACCATAGCCTGACTACATTCAATAGAACATAGCAAATAGCCACCCAAATAGCAATACATCTGTTCCTACCAGAAACAAATACTAATCCCTCTTGCTTCGCATTTGCCAATACTTGGAATTCTCAAGTCCTCTTAATTCGTCCCATTCTGGGGAATGCATTGATAGTACTTCAATGAGGTTTTAATTTGCAATTTCCTGATAACCAATGAGGCTGAGTATCTTTTTATCTATCTATTGGGCACTGAATATCCACCTTTGTAGACTGTGATTCAAAATCTTTTGCCAATTTTTCTACTGAAATATCCTTAATGATTTATAGAAGTTCATTCATTTTGAATACTAATCTTTTTTCAATTATGCATACTTCAAATATTTTCCTTTCTCTTAAGAGTTCCTAATTTAAATGTAACATAGAGGTAATTCTTTTTGTTACCTGCAAAGATTTTTTTCCTATACCACCACACAGATATTTGCCTGGTATTTTCTAGATGATTGTTTTATCTTTCACACTTGGGTGCATAAACCACCAAGAATTCCTTTTTGTGTATGGTATTAAGCAGGGAAGAGGGATTAAAATTCATAAATATACCACCCCTTAGCATCAACTTCATCATAAATGGAAGTATCCATGCATGTATCAGTCCAATCTATTTCTGTACCCTTTATTCTGCTCTGCTGCTCTATTTTTTGCCAATATCACACTGTCTTAACTACTGTAACTTTTTGATGTGCTGAAAGTTCTCCAAGTTTTTCTTCTGTAAGAAGTTTTGGCTATTGTTGGACCTTTGCACTTTCATATGAATTTTGTTGTTCAGTCACTAGGTTGTGTCCAACTCTTTGTGAGTCTATAAAGTGCAGCACACCAGGCTTCCCTGTCCTTCACTATCTCCCAGAATTTCTCAAACCTAGGTCAATTGAATGGGTGATGTCATCCAACCATCTTATCCTCTGTCGCCCCCTTCTCCTCATGCCTTCAATCTTTCCCAGCATCAGAGTCTTTTCCAGTGAGTTAGCTGTTTGCATCAGATAGCCAAAATATTGGAGCTTCAGCTTCAGTTCTTCCAATGAATGTTAAAGGTTGATTTCCTTTAGGATTGAATGGTTTGATCTCCATGCTGTCCAAGGAACTCTCAAGAGTCTTTCCCAGAACCACAATTTGAAAGCATCAGTTCTTCAGTGCTCAGCCTTCTTTATGGTCTAACTCTCACACCCACACATGACTACTGGAAAAACCATAGTTTTGACTATATTGATCTTTAGCAGCAAACTAAGGTCTCTGCTTTACTTTAAGGTGGTCCCATCTCTTCAAGAATGTTCCACAGTTTGTTGTGGTTAGAGTCAGTCAATTTTTACAACAAATGAGCTGAAATTTTGATTAGGATTAAATCTACAGATCACTTTGTGGAGGACTGATTTATAATGCTGAGTCTTCTGAGCTATAAATATAGCTTTTCACCTCCTTTAAATTCTATGTTTTATAATGCATAGAGGTTCTACATGTCTTTCACTAGTTTCATTCTTAGATATTTGATGTTTTTGTAATTTAAAAATTGTTTTAAAATTTTTATCTTAAAATTATTTATTGGTATAAAGAATAATTTTTAATCTGTAGTATACAGTTTGTAACCTTGCTCATTTCATTTATAACTTATTTGTAGACCTTCTATGTACATAGTCACAATATCTGCAAATAATGAGTTTTCTTTCTGCTTTTTTTTTTGCATTATTGTATTGGCTAGGATCTCCATTACGATATTGAACCTAAGTGGTGGTAGCAAGCATTTACTGATCTCAGGGATATAGTTTCCATTCCTACCATTACTAACCAAGGAAGTCATCCGAGCCTAAGTTTCCTTCACAGCAAAGTTTTTAATGAAGTAACTATTTTTAACAGATATAGAATTGTCAATATTTTCTAATTGATATCAGCATAAAGTTTTTAAAAGTTTTTGAAGCATAACCTTTATTTTTTAAAGTTTATTGCCAAAGAGTTGGTAATATTAATCTTTTGTTTACTTTTTATTGTCTGCAGAATATGTACAGAACTTCATTCTTTCCTCAATTTGTGCTTTTTCACTTGTTCAATCTTGCAGAGGTTTATCAGTTTCATTAGTCTTTACAAAACACTTGATTTTGTTTTTACTGATCCTCTCTTTTATATGTTTTAATATTTTGTTATTTTCTTTCCTACGTGTTTAATCTGATGCTTTATTCTAACTTTTTGAAATAGATTTAAATGTTTTCTTCTTCTCTAATATAGTCACATTAAAGGCTTCAAATGTTTCTCTATGCACTGCTTTAGCTGCATCCCACAAGTTTTGGTAAGTTATATTTTTACCACTCAGTTCAAATATTTTTTAATTTTCAGTGTAATTTTTCTGACTCCTGAGTTATTCAGAAATTTTATTTTTTTCCAGATCATTTCTAACTTTATCCCACCATAGTCACAGAACATACTCTGAATGTCAAATTTTTGAAATTGTTAGGACATTATAGCCCTAGCACAGTCAATTCTGTAAATTTTCATGTGCACTTAAAATGAATATGTACTCTGTAGTTATATGTGACTATCATTTACTTTATAATCAATCTCCTTTACAGAAAAATAAAAATATTAAAATCTACTTTAAAAACACATTTCTCTTTACTAATGAAAGTTAAATATGTATGTTAAAATATTTACTAAATTACAAAATTTTAAAGTATATCCATAATTTTCTTAGGTAATAAAAATACTCAATATTCTGTATATCTCTTCTGATCAAAGCCATTGGTAATCACAATGAAAATCATTTTACTTGTGTTAATAAAATTGCTAAAGCAGACATAAAGGCATCTGAAGGGACTTCCCAGCCAGTCCAGTGGTTAAAACTTCACCTTGCAATGCTGAGTGGTACGGGTTTGGTCCCTGGACAGGGAGCTAAGATCTTACATGTCTCATGGCCAAAAAACCAAAACATTAAACAGAAACAATATTGTAACAAATTCAGTCAAGACTTTAAAAATGATCTTCAAAAAAAAAAAAAAAACCTTTTTAAATAGAAAGGCATCTGTAGTATAAGAATGACAATGTTTCTTTTTTTAATCAAATTCAGAAATAAATTACTTCTAGATTTTGCTAGTCCTTTGGTTAACTAGTAGCCTGCTTCAGACAACTCAGTTATGTAAAACTTCCAAAAGATCCAAAAATATACCTTCAAAATGTGTCTGAAATCCATCAAATACAATTAAATTGTGATATATCCGTAATTTGTATTCATGCTTTGCACATACTATTTCTAAGGAGTATTGTTAACCTTATTGAGATAAACAGTCTTTGGGATTACAGTTAAATATGATGGCTGAGAACTGTTACAGATCTGCAGTGTCTTCCCAGAAGACACTTGATATCCCCCAGGTTAAAGATTAAAATTCTGGTTCAGAATTGGAAAGTCGGTCCTGAATATTCATTGGAAAGACTGATGCTAAAGCTGAAACTCCAATACTTTGGCTACCTGATACAAAGAACTGACTCATTGGAAAACAGCCTGATGCTGGGAAAGATTGAAGGCAGGAGGAGAAGGGGATGACAGAGGATGAGATGGTTGGATAGCATCAACAACTCGACGGACATGAGTTTGAGTAGGCTCCAGGGGTTAGTGATGGACAGGGAAGCCTGGCATGCTGCAGTCCATGGGGTCACAAAATTGGACACAACTGAGCGACTGAACTTACAGTCCAACTATAGGAAGTCATTCTTCCCAACTTAAAATTTTCTAGGACTGGTGTCATTTGAGTCTACCAATTATATCCATATACTGAAATGCTATAAAAAATTTTTTTTAAAGAACAAAAATTCAACAACTATACATTTATCAAATAAAATATTCAAATTTCAAAATCATTCGTTTCAAAGCCATAAAAAATAATTTTTTTGGCCACCATAATTCCTAGTATTTTTGAAAAAAATGATTTAAAAAGCATACTTTTGCTAATGTATATAATACAAGTCAGTAATGTTAGTCTTCAACAAGTTATTTAAGAACCCTGGAATCATTTTGATTCCTTCTTCCTTGCCCTCCATATTCAATAATCAATAATATATGTCCCGTTGGTTTAATCTTCCAAGTGTTTCCTGAATCCACCACTTCCTCTGCATTCCTGTGCTACTCCCCTAGTTTAGGCCTTCACCATCCAGAAGAATGCAGTAGTCTAGCTTCAGGTCTCTTTTGCCCCCTCAATCATGTAACATATTCCTATCAGCCATCTTTTCAGAGTGTTCATGTTCTTCACCTGCTTAATCATTTATGGTCGGTTCTTTATTATTTTTATGTAAAGCCTAAACAATTTGCATTGCACTTAAGATTCTTAAGAAACTAACCTTGATCCAAATATTTCAGCTTTACTTGCTTTTTTGAGACCACATACCCTAGATCTGCTCACAGTGAATACACCAGGGACTCGTGCACCACACTTTTGCCAAGTGTAAGTCACCTCTACATGGAATGCCCTCTGCTGCTGCTAAGTCACGTCAGTCGTGTCCGACTCTGTGCGACCCCATAGACAGCAACCCACCAGGCTCCTGGCCATTCTGACCGGTGTGAGGTGGTATCTCATTGTAGTTTTGATGTGTATTTCTCTAATAATGAGCGATGTTGAGCATCTTTTCATGTGTTTGTTAGCCATCGGCATGTCTTCTTTGGAGAAATGTCTGTTTAGGTCTTTTTCCCACTTTTTGATTGGGTTGTTTTTCTGGCCTTGAGTTGTATGAGCTGCTTGTATATTTTGGAAATTAGTCCTTTGTCAGTTGTTTTATTTGCTATTATTTTCTCCCATTCTGAGGGTTGTCTTTACACCTTGCTTATAGTTTCCTTTGCTGTGCAAAAGGTTTTAAGTTTAATCAGGTCCCACCTGTTTACTTTTTTTTTTTTTATTTCGGTTACTCTAGGAGGAGGTGGGTCATAGAGGATCTTGCTTTGATTTATGTCAGCGAGTGTTCTGCCTATGTTTTCCTCTAAGAGTTTATACTTTCTGGTCTTACATTTAGGTCTTTAATCCATTTTGAGTTTATCTTTGTGTGTGGTGTTAGGAAGTGTTCTAATTTCATTCTTTTACATGTAGCTGTCAGTATTCCCAGCACCATTTATTGAAGATGCTGTCTTTGCCCCATTGTATATTCTTGCCTCTTTTGTCAAAAATAAGGTACCCATAGGTGCATGGGTTTATTTCTGGGCTTTCATTCTTGTTTCATTGGTCTACATTTCTGTTTTTGTGCCAGTACCATACTGTCTTGATGACTGTAGATTTGCAGTATAATCTGAAGTCAGAAAGGTTGATTCTTCCAGTTCCATTCTTCTTTATCAAGACCGCTTTGGCTATTTGGAGTCTTTTGTGTTTCCATATGAATTGTGAAATTTTTTGTTCTAGTTCTGTGAAAAATGTCATTGGTAATTTGATAGGGATCACAATGAATCTGTAGATTATGTTTGGAAGTATAGTCATTTTCACAATATTAATTCTTCTTACATAGAAACATGGAATATCTCTCCACCTGTTCATGTCATCTTTGATTTCTTTCATTAGTGTCTTATAATTTTCTATGTACAGTTCTTTTGTCTCCTTAGGTAAGTTTATTCCTAGAATTTAATTCTTTTTGTTGCAGTGCTGAATGGGATTGATTCTTTAATTTCTCCTTCTGATTTTTCATTGTTAGTATATAGAAATGCAAGTGACTTCTGTGTATTGATTTTGTATCCTGCAACTTTGCTAAATTCACTGATTAGTTCAGGTCAGTTGCTCAGTTGTGTCCACCTCTTTGTGACCCCATGGAATGCGGCACGCCAGGCCTCCCTGTCCATCGCCAACTCCCAGAGTTTACTCAGACTCATGCCCATTGAGTCAGTGATGCCATCCAACCATCTCATTCTCTGTCATCCCCTTCTCCTACTGCCTTCAATCTTTCCCAGCATCAGGGTCTTTTCAAATGAATCAGTTCTTCACATCAGGTGGCCAAAGGATTGGAGTTTCAGCTTCAGCATCAGTCCTTCCAATGAATATTCAGGACTGATTTCCTTTAGGTTGGACAGGTTGGATCTCCTTGCAGTCCAACGGACTCTCAAGAGTCTTCTCCAACACCACAGTTCAAAAGCATCAATTCTTCAGTGCTCAGCTTTTTTACAGTCAAATTCTCATACCCGTGACTACTGGAAAAACCATAGCTTTGACTAGACGGAACATTGTTGGCAAAGTAATGTCTCTGCTTTTGAATATACTATCTAGGTTGGTCATAACTTTTCTTCCAAGGAGTAAGCATCTTTTAATTTCATGGTTGCAATCACCATCTGCAGTGATTTTGGAGCCCAAAAAATAAAGTCTGACACTGTTTCCCCATCTATTTCCCATGAAGTGATGGGACCGGATGCCATGTCTGTTAGTGTTTGTCTTATGTAATGAGATGCTCCTGTGTTGGGTACATAGATATTTACAATTGTTATGTCTTCCTCTCGGATTGATCCCTTGATCATTATGTAGTGTCCTTCCTTATCTCTTGTACTCATCTTTAAGGTCTATTTTGTCTGATATGAGGATTCCTACTCCAGCTCTCTTTTGCTTCCCATTTGCATGGAGTATATTTTTCCATCCTCTCACTTTCGGTCTGTATGTGTCTTCAGGTCTGAAGTGGGTGTCTTGTAGACAGCATATATATGGGACTTGGTTTTGTGTACATGCAGCCAGTCTGTGTCTTTTGGTTGGAGCATTTAATCCATTCACATTTAAAATAATTATTAAAAAATATGTTCCTATTGCCATTTTCTTAATTGTTTGGGGTTGATTTTGTATATCTTTTTTCTTCTGTTGTATTTCTTGACTATGTAAGTCTACTTAACATTTGCTCTAAAGCTGGTTTGGTGGTACTGAATTCTCTTAACTTTTGCTTGTCTGGAAAGCTTATTTCTCCATCAATTTTGGATGAGATCCTTGCCAGGTACAGTAATCTTGGTACAAATTTTGCCAGGTACAAAAATCTTGTAGATTCTTCCCTTTCAGTACTTTAAATATATCCTGCCATTCCCTTCTGGCCTACAGAGTTTCTGCTGAAAGATCAGCTGTTAAGAGTATTGGGTTTCCCTTGTATGTTGTTGTTTCTCCCTTGCTGCTTTTAATATTCTTTATGTTTAGTCTTTGTTAGTTTGATTAAAATGTGTCTTGGCATGTTTCTCCTTGGGTTTATCCTATATGGGACTCTTTTTGCCTCTTGGACGTGATTAACTATTTCCTTTTCCNGTTTTGATGTGTATTTCTCTAATAATGAGCGATGTTGAGCATCTTTTCATGTGTTTGTTAGCCATCGGCATGTCTTCTTTGGAGAAATGTCTGTTTAGGTCTTTTTCCCACTTTTTGATTGGGTTGTTTTTCTGGCCTTGAGTTGTATGAGCTGCTTGTATATTTTGGAAATTAGTCCTTTGTCAGTTGTTTTATTTGCTATTATTTTCTCCCATTCTGAGGGTTGTCTTTACACCTTGCTTATAGTTTCCTTTGCTGTGCAAAAGGTTTTAAGTTTAATCAGGTCCCACCTGTTTACTTTTTTTTTTTTTATTTCGGTTACTCTAGGAGGAGGTGGGTCATAGAGGATCTTGCTTTGATTTATGTCAGCGAGTGTTCTGCCTATGTTTTCCTCTAAGAGTTTATACTTTCTGGTCTTACATTTAGGTCTTTAATCCATTTTGAGTTTATCTTTGTGTGTGGTGTTAGGAAGTGTTCTAATTTCATTCTTTTACATGTAGCTGTCAGTATTCCCAGCACCATTTATTGAAGATGCTGTCTTTGCCCCATTGTATATTCTTGCCTCTTTTGTCAAAAATAAGGTACCCATAGGTGCATGGGTTTATTTCTGGGCTTTCATTCTTGTTTCATTGGTCTACATTTCTGTTTTTGTGCCAGTACCATACTGTCTTGATGACTGTAGATTTGCAGTATAATCTGAAGTCAGAAAGGTTGATTCCTCCAGCTCCATTCTTCTTCATCAAGACCGCTTTGGCTATTTGGAGTCTTTTGTGTTTCCATATGAATTGTGAAATTTTTTGTTCTAGTTCTGTGAAAAATGTCATTGGTAATTTGATAGGGATCACAATGAATCTGTAGATTACGTTTGGAAGTATAGTCATTTTCACAATATTAATTCTTCTTACGTAGAAACATGGAATATCTCTCCACCTGTTCATGTCATCTTTGATTTCTTTCATTAGTGTCTTATAATTTTCTATGTACAGTTCTTTTGTCTCCTTAGGTAAGTTTATTCCTAGAATTTAATTCTTTCTGTTGCAGTGCTGAATGGGATTGATTCTTTAATTTCTCCTTCTGATTTTTCATTGTTAGTATATAGAAATGCAAGTGACTTCTGTGTATTGATTTTGTATCCTGCAACTTTGCTAAATTCACTGATTAGTTCAGGTCAGTTGCTCAGCTGTGTCCACCTCTTTGTGACCCCATGGACTGCAGCACGCCAGGCCTCCCTGTCCATCGCCAACTCCCAGAGTTTACTCAGACTCATGCCCATTGAGTCAGTGATGCCATCCAACCATCTCATTCTCTGTCATCCCCTTCTCCTACTGCCTTCAATCTTTCCCAGCATCAGGGTCTTTTCAAATGAATCAGTTCTTCACATCAGGTGGCCAAAGGATTGGAGTTTCAGCTTCAGCATCAGTCCTTCCAATGAATATTCAGGACTGATTTCCTTTAGGTTGGACAGGTTGGATCTCCTTGCAGTCCAACGGACTCTCAAGAGTCTTCTCCAACACCACAGTTCAAAAGCATCAATTCTTCAGTGCTCAGCTTTTTTACAGTCAAATTCTCATACCCGTGACTACTGGAAAAACCATAGCTTTGACTAGACGGAACATTGTTGGCAAAGTAATGTCTCTGCTTTTGAATATGCTATCTAGGTTGGTCATAACTTTTCTTCCAAGGAGTAAGCATCTTTTAATTTCATGGTTGCAATCACCATCTGCAGTGATTTTGGAGCCCAAAAAATAAAGTCTGGCACTGTTTCCCCATCTATTTCCCATGAAGTGATGGGACCAGATGCCATGTCTGTTAGTGTTTGTCTTATGTAATGAGATGCTCCTGTGTTGGGTACATAGATATTTACAATTGTTATGTCTTCCTCTCGGATTGATCCCTTGATCATTATGTAGTGTCCTTCCTTATCTCTTGTACTCATCTTTAAGGTCTGTTTTGTCTGATATGAGGATTCCTACTCCAGCTCTCTTTTGCTTCCCATTTGCATGGAGTATATTTTTCCATCCTCTCACTTTCGGTCTGTATGTGTCTTCAGGTCTGAAGTGGGTGTCTTGTAGACAGCATATATATGGGACTTGGTTTTGTGTACATGCAGCCAGTCTGTGTCTTTTGGTTGGAGCATTTAATCCATTCACATTTAAAATAATTATTAAAAAATATGTTCCTATTGCCATTTTCTTAATTGTTTGGGGTTGATTTTGTATATCTTTTTTCTTCTGTTGTATTTCTTGACTATGTAAGTCTACTTAACATTTGCTCTAAAGCTGGTTTGGTGGTACTGAATTCTCTTAACTTTTGCTTGTCTGGAAAGCTTATTTCTCCATCAATTTTGGATGAGATCCTTGCCAGGTACAGTAATCTTGGTACAAATTTTGCCAGGTACAAAAATCTTGTAGATTCTTCCCTTTCAGTACTTTAAATATATCCTGCCATTCTCTTCTGGCCTACAGAGTTTCTGCTGAAAGATCAGCTGTTAAGAGTATTGGGTTTCCCTTGTATGTTGTTGTTTCTCCCTTGCTGCTTTTAATATTCTTTATGTTTAGTCTTTGTTAGTTTGATTAAAATGTGTCTTGGCATGTTTCTCCTTGGGTTTATCCTATATGGGACTCTTTTTGCCTCTTGGACGTGATTAACTATTTCCTTTTCCATGTTGGGGAAATTTTCAACTATAATCTCTTCAAAATTTTTCTCATGTCCTCTCTTTTACTCTTCTTCTTCTGGAACCCTTACAATTCGAATGTTGGTGTGTTTGATATTGTCTCAGAGGTCTCTGAGACTATCCTCAGTTCTATTCTTTTTACTTTATTCTGCTCTTCAGAAGTTATTTCCACCATTTTATCTTCCAGCTCACTGGTTCGTTCTGCTTCAGATATTCTGCTATTGATCCCTTCTAGAGTATTTTAAATTTCACTCATCATGTTGTCTTGTATGTTTATTCTTTAATTCTTCTAGGTCTTTGTTAATTGATTCTTGCATTTTCTCCATTTTCTTTTCAAGGTTTTAATCATCTTTACTATCCTTACTCTGAATTCTTTTTCAGGTAGTTTACCTATTCATTTTATCTGGATTTCTGTGTTTCTAGTTTGTTCCTTCATTTGTGTAGTATTTCTCTGCCTTTTCATTATTTTTTAACTTATTGTGTTTGAAGTCTCCTTTTCCCAGGCTTCAGGGTTGAACTCTTCCTTCCTTTTGGTTTCTGCCCTCCTAAGGTTGATCAGTGATTTGTGTAAGCTTCGTATAGGGTGAGATTTGTGCTGAGTTTTTGTTCGTTTTTCCTCTGATGGGCAAGGCTGAGGTGGTAATCCTGTCTGCTGATGACTGGGTTTGTATTTTTGTTTGTTGTTTAGATGAGGCATCCTGCACAGCGTGCTCCTGGTGGTTGGGTGATGCTGGCTCTTGTATTCACGCATCCTTTGTGTGAGTTCTATTTGATACTCCCTAGGGTTAGTTTTCTGGTAGCCTGGGGTCTTGGAGTGAGTGCTCCCACCCCAAAGGCCCAGGGCTTGATCTCCCCCTAGGGTGCCCTCCAACACTGTGCTGATCTCTGGACCTGCTGTGGGGGCAGCTCAGATTCTAATCTGCTCCTACTCCAGTGTGTTCTTGCCTGCAATGTTCACAACTATCAGAACGCGTGCACTTTCTTTTATGGGGGTGCTCAACGACCTTTTATATATTCCATAGAAACAGGGTCTGCCTAGTTAATCGTGTGGATTTCATCTGCAGCTTGTACAGCTGGTGGGAAGGTTTTGGGTCTTCTTCCTTAAGCACACTGCCCCAGGGTTTCAATTGTGATTTTATTTCCACCTATGCATGTGGGTCGTCCCCTGGGGTTTGCCCGAGGCTGCCCTGGAGGACTTGGGTTTGCCCCAGGGAGGGCCAGGTGTGAAGGTGGTGCAGCTGCTTGGGTGGCAGGGTTTCTGGCAGCACCAGGTGCTCAGCGGAGTTAGCGGCTAGGACAAGGGGAAATAAAGTGCTCCAGAAGGGTATGGCAACAAGTAATGATCAATACATCCCCGTATTCTTGCCTGGAGAATCCCACTCCCTGACAGAGAAGTCTGGTAGGCCACAGTCTACAGGGTCGCCAAGAGTTGGACACTACCAAAGTGACCCTGCGCACATAGACACAAGACTTTTTTTTTGGCCTGTGGCAGCTTTGCCCGAATGAGAGTTGAGCATGAAGGTGGTGCAGCTGCAGGGATCCTGGCAGCGCCAAGTGTGCAGGGACACAGACTGCCTCCACTGCGGTTATGGCCCTATCAGAATCTTTTTTTGAGCCTCTTATAGCTGGTGATCAGAAGGTCTCTTTGGCCAGTCTTTCTCCATAGCTCCACCCGTTCAGGCACTTAAGAGGGCTCCCTTTCCTGGGGTCCTTCTCTCTTGTTTAGCACACCGTGCACATAGAGGGCCCCCCTGGCTGGGGTTCTACTCTGTAGATTGGCACATCAGGCACTTAAAGGGGCACCCTGGGTGGGTCCTACTCTGCAGTTCAGTGTGTCGGGTGTTTGATGGGCCAGGCTTTCTATTGTTCAGCTGCCAATGCTGGCGTGTCGGGGGTGGGGAGGGGGAGAGGTGGTGATGGCTCTCCTCCCTATGCGTGACTCAGCAGTATTGCCTTGCTCCCAGGGCTGCCCAGCTTTCCTCCACAGACATTTCCCACCACAGTCTCTTCCCTCATATCCCCTCAATCTGTCTCTCTGCAGTCAACAGCAGCCCTCACCCTGGGATTGCTCCACAATCCCTAAACTCCAGCTTCCAGCTGCTGCGCTTTCCAGGAGACCTGCATCCCTGTCCAGGATATATATGGCTGCAGCAAAGACTGTCTGATTCCCATTCCATTTAGGCTGTCACAGATCAGCTGTTTCACTCTCAGCCTTTAATGTTTCTCCTCTGCCTCGGACAATTGCCCCAATGTGGGGATCAGACCCCTCTGTCTGTTCCCCCACCTGCCGAGGGCAGGTCCAGTCCTACTCACACTCCTGTTTTTCCCCCTAGTTCCTTCATCCTACCGAGTTTTGTATGGTTCTATATATTCTTTCCTGACTGGTCAGGTGCTCCTGTCCACTCTCAGCTGGTGTCCTGCATGCACTTCTGTGTCTGAAGGTGTATTCCTGATGTATCCACGGAGAGAGATGTACTCCATGTCCACCTGCTCCTCCATCATCTTGTTCTCCAAAGACACCATCTTGTTTTCCAAAGACGTCTCATGTGGCCAAAGCAAGTGCCTGTTTCCTTCACCACAAAAGCACTGTGGGCCAAGGACGCCAGGGTGGTGGCAAGCGCTGGGGTCTGTCCCTTGGGTTGTCCTGAAGGAAACTGCAGAGTTTCTTGTAGAAGTAAGAGTCTGGAACTGCTAATGCTAATTAAAAAAAAAAAAAAAAAACTGTCTCTGCTTTTCAATATGCTGTCTAGGTTTGTCACAGTTTTTCTTCCAAGGAATAAGCATCTTTTAATTTCAAGGTTGCAGTCACCATCCACAGTGAATTTTGTAGCCCAAGAAAATAGTCTGTCATTTTTTCCACTTCTTCCCCATCTATTTGCCATGAAGTGATAGGACTGGATGCTATAAGCTAAGCTTTTTAGAATTTTGAGCTTAAAGCCAGTTTTTTCACTCTTCTCTTTCATCTTCATCAAGAGGTTTTTTAGTTCCTCTTCACTTTCTGCCATTCAGTTCAGTTCAATTCAGTCACTCAGTCATGTCCGACTCTTTGTGACCCCATGAATCGCAGCACTCCAGGCCTCCCTGTCCATCACCATCTCCCGGAGTTCACTCAGACTCACGTCCATCGAGTCAGTGATGCCATCCAGCCATCTCATCCTCGGTCGTCCCCTTCTCCTCCTGCCCCCAATCCCTCCCAGCATCAGAGTCTTTTCCAATGAGTCAACTCTTCACATGAGGTGGCCAAAGTACTGGAGTTTCAGCTTTAGCATCATCCTTCCAAAGAAATCCCAGGGTTGATCTCCTTCAGAATAGACTGGTTGGATCTCCTTGCAGTCCAAGGGACTCTCAAGAGTCTTCCCCAACACCACAGTTCAAAAGCATCAATTCTTCAGAGCTCAGCTTTCTTCACAGTCCAACTTTCACATCCATACATGACTACTGGAAAAACCATAGCCTTGATTAGATGGACCTTAGTTGGCAAAGTAATATCTCTGCTTTTGAATATACTATCTAGGTTGGTCATAACTTTTCTTCCAAGGAGTAAGCGTCTTTTAATTTCACGGCTGCAGTCACCATCTGCAGTGATTTTGGAGCCCCCAAAAATAAAGTCTGACACTGTTTCCACTGTTTCCCCATCTATTTCCCATGAAGTGATGGGACCGGATGCCATGATCTTCGTTTTCTGAATGTTGAGCTTTAAGCCAACTTTTTCGCTCTCCTCTTTCACTTTCATCAAAAGGCTTTCTGCCATTAAAGTGGTATTAAAGTGGTATCATGTGCATAACTGAGGTTATTGGTATTTCTCCCAACAATCTTGATTCCAGTTTGTGCTTCATCCAATCCAGCGTTTCACATAATTTACTCAGCATATAGGTTAAACAAGCAGCATGACAAGATACAGCCTTGACATACTCCTTTCCCAGTTTTGAAACAGTCTGTTCTTCCATGCCTGCTTCTAACTGTTGTTTCTTGTCCTTCATATAAAATTCTCAGGAAACAGGTAAGGTAGTCTGGTATTCCCATCTCTTTAAGAATTTTTCCACAGTTTGTTGTGATCCACACAAAGGTTTTTGTGTAGTCAATGAAGCAGAAGTAGATGTTTTTCTGGAATTGCATTGCTTTTTCTATGATCCAGTGGATGTTGTCAATTTGATCTCTGGTTCCTCTTCCTTTTCTAAATCCAGCTTGTACATCTGGAAGTTCTTGGTTCACATACTGCTAAAGTCTAGCTTGAAGGATTTTGAGCATAATCATGCTAGCATGTGAAATGAGCGCAATTGTACAGAGGTTTGAACATTCTTTGGCCTTGCCTTTCATTGGAATTGGAATGAAAACTGACCTTTTCCAGTCCTGCAGGCACTGCTGAGTTTTGCTGAGTTTTCCAGATTTGCTAGCATACAGCACTTTAACAGCATCATCTTTTAGGATTTGAAATAGCTCAGCTGGAATTCCATCACCTTCACTAGCTTTGTTCATAGTGATGCTTGCTAAAGCCCACTTGACTTCACACTCCAGGATGTCTGGTTCTAATTGAGTGACCACACCATCATGGTTATCTGGGTCATCAAGACATTTTTGGTACAGTTCTTCTGTGTAGTCTTGCCACCTCTTCTTAATCTCTTCTGCTTTTTCTAGGTCCTTGCCATTTCTATCCTTAATTATGCCCATCTTTGCATGAAAACTTCCCTTGGAATCTCTAATTGTCTTGAAGAGACCTCTGATCTTTCCCTTTCTATTGTTTTCCTCTATTTCTTTGCACTGTTCACTTAAGAAGGCTTTCTTATCTCTCCTTGCTGTTCTCTGGAACTCCACGTTGAGTTGGGTATATTTTTCTCTTTCTCCTTTGCCTTCCACTTCTTTTGTGTCCTTTTTCTCTGATTGTGCTTAAGATATTCTCTTTAACTTTGGTTTCCAGCAGTTTGACCGTGATGAGACTTGGCATGGCTTTCCTTGTTATTTATTCTACTTGGGTTTTCTTTGGCTTCTAAGATTTATGAATTAATATATTGGTATTTATTAATTTTTGAAAATTCCCAAGCACAGTCCCTTCAAATATTTTCTCTCACCCATTTTCTCTTTTTTAAAATGTTACTTTATTTTTGGCGGTGCTGGGTCTTGGTTGCTGCGCGGCATTTCTCTAGCTGTGGCGAGTTGCGGCTCCTCTTCATTGCGGTGCATGGGCTTCTCATTGCAGTGGCTTCTCTTGTTGCAGAACACGGGCTCTAAGAAATGCTGCTGCTGCTGCTGCTGCTGCTGCTGCTGAGTCGCTTCAGTCGTGTCCGACTCTGTGCGACCCCAGACACGGCAGCCCACCAGGCTCCTCCGTCCATGGAGTTTTCCAGGCAAGAGTACTGGAGTGGGGTGCCTGCAGGCTTCAGTAATTGTGCCACATGAACTCAGTAGTTGTGGGTCCTGGGCTCTAGAGCACAGATTCAGTAGCTGTGGCCCCCAGGTTTATTTGCTCTGGGGCATATGTGATCTTCCTGGACCAGAGATCAAACCAGCGTCTCCTGCACTGGCAGATTATTTATCACTGAGCCACCAAGGAGGCTCCTCTCTCCTCTCTTTGAGGGATTCCAAATATGTATATACTCCAGTGCTTTATATTNTAGCTGTGGCCCACAGGTTTATTTGCTCTGGGGCATATGTGATCTTCCTGGACCAGAGATCAAACCAGCGTCTTCTGCACTGGCAGATTATTTATCACTGACTCACCAAGGAGGCTCCTCTCTCCTCTCTTTGAGGGATTCCAAATATGTATATACTCCAGTGCTTTATATTATCCTAGTGTTCTCTGAAACTCTTCTGTAACTTTTAAAATTTAAATTCAATCTAATTTTTCTCTTTGTATTAGTTTGAAAAAATTTTATTAATCTACCTTCAAGTTCCTGATCTTTTTGTTAGGTAGTTAGCATAGGAAAAAGGAGTCCATAAAAGACAAAGAAGAGAAAAGCCCACAAAAATAGAACAAAGGAAAATCCGAGGGTTGGAGTGAGAACCTCAGATAAACAAATAGCCCGCCTGGCTAGCCCAGTTTAAACAGGGTAGGCTCAGGGGGAAGAGGAAAAAACATATAAAAGAGGAGCCAAAATTGAGCCGAGGGCCTCTCTTCTTTGCATGTCTTTTGGGTCGGCCCGCCCTCACCTCAAGGACGCAGTTTCCTTTGCTTGCTAAATAAAATGAGCTGTAACACTGGTCTGTCCGTCGCTTCAAATTTTTGCTGCAGTGAGACAGAACTGAGGAAATTACACACTGCCCTGACATCTCTGGTGCTGTGACTCGGATTTAGCCTGGCTGAAACAACCTCAGCTTGGCCCCCACAAGGCAGAGGCCAAGCACAGCAGAAGCCTAACTTGGGGAAAGCTCCCATGGTGGAAGCTGAACGTGAAGAAAATCCAGCTCAGTGAGCATGACAAGAAACCCTGCCTGCTGGAAACTGGGACAGAAAAAACAAACTCAGCAGAAAGCTCATGCACCTCAGATTCCAGAAGCCTCCCGGCTAAGGTAGGAGGTCCTCACCCCTTTGGCTGGAAGGACATGTGGCTAACAAAATCTTCATTCCTTTACAGTCTCTTTATTTCCTCGAAGGCCCTGCTAATAGGTGGGCAGCAGTGCGTGCAACTGAGGGACTCTGGCAGGGGCTCTTCCCCAGTATGTCCCAAAGGCTCTACTATTTGCTACGCAACAGCCATTGCCCAAGTGCGTGAGGGTTCTCCTGTCCTTAACTTCCTTTGTGCCAAGGATCAGGCCAATGAAAACTGTGAGCACAGATCAGGTATTTAGCAGATTTTCTAGCAGGTTATGAAGGGGATTCCTCAGCACGTTTTTCCCACTGTTTTTTCCTCCCGTCCTTTAGATCCTTTCTCCATCTATGCCACTGCTTACAAAGTATTGGTCAGGTCATCATCTTTCCATTTCTGAAGGTTGTGCTTGAAACCACTTATCTAAGATTGGGACTCAAATCCACGTGGCAGGGACTCTGTGCTATCCTTACTCAGTCATATCCGACTGGGACTTGAGCCCAGCCAAAATCCATGGTGCCTAGTTTTAGGACCCAATGAAGTTCAGGTTATTGATGTCTCATTGCAAAAAAAAATTCAGTGAGAGACACAGCGATAGGTAGGAGGTGGATTTGTTCGGATTTAGAGAGAAGCACACTCTGTAGGGTGTGGGCCATTTCGCAGGGCAAGTGTGGCAGCCACGGAATGTGGTGTGGTTAGTTTTTTTGAGCTAATTTCGTATGCTAACGAGTGGGAGGATCACGCCAACAGTGGGGGGCCACCCACTCCTCAGTCTTTTGACAGTGCCTCGGAACTGTCCTGACACCTCTGAGGGTGTCATTTAGCTTGCAGATTGAGGATCAAGGTTTAGTTGAATTTGACTTGTCATCTTGGATCCATTTGATTTTAGTCCGTTTATGTTATGCCCTTGGGTTATGTCATTCTTTCAAGAGTTGTGCCTGCCCCTTCCCTCCTGTTTCTGGCTCTTTTCCTGAGCCCCACGTGGGCCCACAATGTTGGCTCTACAAGATTCTGGAGGGACAGCCAGAACATAGCTAGCCCTTGGGAAAGAAACACTGTNTCCAAGGAGTAAGCATCTTTTAATTTCATGGCTGCAATCACCATCTGCAGTGATTTTGGAGCCCCAAAAAATAAAGTCTGACACTGTTTCCACTGTTTTTCCATCTATTTCCCATGAAGTGATGGGACCGGATGCCATGATCTTCGTTTTCTGAATGTTGAGCTTTAAGCCAACTTTTTCACCCCTGTTAAACTACTCCCAATGCCCATAACAGGACCAGATACCGCATTCCTTTGTCATTACTTCTGCTATTACCTAAAGTGGGTCTATGACAATGAAATGTTTACCACTGGAAACACCGTAAGCTGTTCTTATGGAGGACTAGGGGAGGAAATCAGTGACTTACATTCCCTCAGAGCAATAAGAGGATAAGGCTTATGGCTGTTTCACCAGTTTCCCAGTCTCAGGGCACAGGCTTGGGTTGCTTTACATCATGGTATCTATTCCCATCTGTGGTGGACAAACTGGCAATGAGTTAAGATTACAAACCCTTAATCCTACCCAGTACTGGTCATGCTGGAGACCTTGGAGACATGCAACTCCAGTCCAGGGGTTCCAGGAGGTCGACCTGCCTTGACATGCCTAGGAATCTGGTCCTTAGAAGTTTGTCATGCCTCAACCTTCTTGGGGATCTAGCAGTCCAGGGGTCCCAGAAGGTCGACATGCCTTGACCTGCCTGGGAATCTGCACCCTGACCCAGGGATGCCTGGCTCTCAGGTTGCAACAGTACTGGATAGGATAAGCTTCAGAAAGACTCACTGAATCTGGTCCTTAGAAGTTTGTCATGCCTCAACCTTCTTGGGGATCTAGCAGTCCAGGGGTCCCAGAAGGTCGACATGCCTTGACCTGCCTGGGAATCTGCACCCTGACCCAGGGATGCCTGGCTCTCAGGTTGCAACAGTACTGGATAGGATAAGCTTCAGAAAGACTCACTCCTAAGGAAATATATCCATGGAAATAGAAGGAAGCCTATTAGTTGTGGGACTGTGCCTGGTCTCAGCAGTAACTCAGGGGTCCAACAAGAACCTCATTACCTTTCTGAAAAGCCTAAAAGAGTCCCTCAAAAAGTTCATGTTTGGGAGTTCGTGTAAAAAAATAAATAAATACAAAAAATAAAAATAAAAATAAAAAAAAGAAAAAAAAAAAGTTTATCAATCTCAACATAGACTCTTATGAGGGACCCGTGATTTTAAAGGACAAATTCCTGTTCTGATGTGCATCAGACATCAGGATAAAGTTACAAGAGCTACAGCAGCAGGTGCCTGCTGCCTCTTTTGATGAAATGGTCCAGACAGCCACCAATACCTTTTATAACAGAAAACAAGAGAGGGAGGCCAAGGCCCAGGAAAGGGAGAAAAGGGAAGAGACAAGGTAGGCCCAGATGCTGGCCACCCTCCAGGGAAGCCCTATGACAAACCCCGAGTCCTTAAAGGACAAGGCGTGAGGCAAATACCTGATCTGTAGGTAGGCAGGACATTGGGCCAGAGTGTCCAAACCATGACAATTCTGCTAAAACAGCTTGCTACAAATGCCATCAGTTGGGACACTGGGTGGCACTCTGCCCTTGGGACCCAAGAGCCTCAAGGCCAAGTGCCAAGCCTTGCCTCACAATGGTTCAATAAGACTGAAGTGGCCCACTCCAGCCAGCCTTCCTGTCACAGATAACCATCATGGGGCTGGAGCCAAGGGTGCAACTAGATGTGGCAGGAAGGTCTGAGAATTTCTTGGTTGACACAGGGACTACCTATGCTGTCCTAACCTACTCTGGAGACTTATCCTCCCAAACCTGTACCATTTTGGGTGCTACAGGTAAAAGAATTACAAAAAGATTCACCCGAGCACTTCTTCATTGCTGGGATGGACAAATATTTTCCCACCAATTTCTGGTGGTCTCTGAATGTCCTACTCCCTTATTGGAAAGAGATATACTCACTAAACTGGGGACCACACTTGTGATGGGAAGTTTTTCAGCCCCTAGAGCCCACAGCTTCTGGTTACTACTGAGGAACCCATTACACCATCTCCGATAGGGAGGGACCAAAAACCAAGGGAGGACAAAATTAACTCCCAGGTGTGGGACCAGGGGACTCCTGGACAAACCCACAAAGCTGAACTGGTCATCATTGTCCTCCGAGTTCCCACTCAGTTTCCAAACAGGAAACAATACACCCTCAGAAGAGAAGTTTGGGATGGACTACAGCCTCTAATAAATTATTTGTGTGTGGGCTATTGGTCCCCACCAATTTGCTGTGTAACACCCTGATCCTCCCTGTAAAGAAAAAGGATGGGACCTGGCGAATAGTTCAAGATCTCCAGATCATAAATGAAGCTGTAGCACCCCTCTATCCCACAGTACGCAATCCCTATGTAATCTTGGGAGAAATCCTACCCAGTGCCAAGTGATTTACAGTCCTGGATTTCAAAGATGCATTCTTTTGCATACCACTGGCTAAAGAATCCCAGTATCTTTTTGCCTTCAAGTGGAAGGCTCCAGGAGAAAAACACCAACAGATGATTTGGACAGTATTATGTCAGGGGTTCAGAGATAGCCCCCACCTGTTTGGGCAGGCTCTTAACTGGGATCTCCTATATCTGGACCTGGAACCTAATGGGAAAATATTATAATACGAAGATGACCTACTAATCTGCTCTCCAGATGAGAAAAATGCCCAACAACATGCAATTCAGGTTCTAAACTTTTTGGCAGAGAGGGGATATAAAGTCTCCCATGCTAAGGCACAGATGGTCGAGACAAAGGTCACTTACCTGGGAGTTCAGATTACACACAGGCCCAGGAGGCTGTGCTCTGATCGAGCATGAAGAATCCTCCAGCTTGTCCTCCCCCACGACTCGAAAACAATTGCGAGCTTTCCTGGGGCTAACTGGGTATTGTAGAATCTGGATACCCAATCAAGGTCTAATTGCCCAGCCCTTATACGAAAGATTGAAGGGACAGGGTGATTCAATCCCACTGATGTGGGGAACTCCTCAAAAGAAGGTAGAGGCTACAGTAAAACCAGTACCTGTCTTGAGGTTGCCAGACCCAGAAAAAGCATTCCAACTGTATGTCCATAAAAAGGAAGGAATAGCCTTGGGAGTGCTAACTCCAAGGTTGGGACCTGAGCCCCAGCCTGTAGCTTACTTATCCAAGAGGCTCGACCCAACTGCCCGAGGCTGGCCTCCCTGCCTTTGAAATATTGAAGCTATTGCAGTCCTGATAGAAGATGCTTTAAAACTCTCTTTGGGGGGCAAACTATTTTTACCAGCCACCAAGTGAAACAACTCCTGAATGGAAGAGGCCATTTATTGATGCCTGATCAAAGGATCCTCAGATGTCAAGTAGCGCTGCCAGGCCTGACTATATCCCCTTGTGAGGTTCTTAAATCCAGCCACCCTCCTGCCTACCCCTAAAGGCTCTCCCCTTTCACTCTTGCCTGGAAACGCTGGACCACTGGACAAAACCCTAAGTGGGATTGTCAGAAGATCCTGACCAAATCCTGAGGAAATCTGGTACACCGATGGAAGCAGCTTTATCTTGGATGGAAAAAGAAGAGCCGGATATCCAGTAGTCTCCAACTTTGAGACCTCAGAGGCTAAACCTTTGCCACCAGGTACTTCAGCCCAATTAGCTGAGCTCATAGCCCTGACTTGAGGTTTAGAGCTGGAAAAGGAAAACAGTAGCCATTTACTCTGATTCCAAGCATACCTTTCTGGTGCAACATGCATAGGCTGCTATTTGGAAAGGAAGAGGCCACTTGACCACCTGCTGCTACTGCTGCTAAGTCGCTTCAGTCGTGTCAGACTCTGTGCAACCCCATGGACTGCAGCCTACCAGGCTCTTCCGCCCATGGGATTTTCCAGGCAAGAGTACTGGAGTGGGTTGCCGTTGCCTTCTCCTGACCACTTGAGGGTCCCCAATAAAATATGGTGATCAAATCCTTAGGCTCTTGGAGGCAGTCCATCTGCCTGCTGAGGTTTCAGTCTCCCATTGTAAAGGACACCAAAAAGAGAGAGCATAGACAGGGCATGAGGGAACCAAGCAGCTGATCAGGCAGCTGGGAGAGCAGCATTACAGAACCATGACCTAATAGGGGTTGCCACCTCGGTTCCACAGACTAATTTGCAAGAAACTCCTTCATATACTGAAGGTGGGACTCTTAAATCTAAGAGTGAGGGCTTTCAAGAAGATCATATAGGGTGGTTCCAAAAGGAGGGACTCCCTTTTTCTGCCTGGGAACCTCCAGTAGAAGTTGGTTAACACGTTACATGCCCCCATTCATTTAGCTGAAAAGGCCCTCCAAAGATTACTAGAAAGGTCCTTCAGAGGAACAGCCCTCCAAACAATTACAAGGCAAATGGCCTCCTCTTGTCCCACTTGCCAATTGAAGAACCCCCAAGGAGCTTGAAGACTCCAGTTGGCCCAGCCTGTCCAACAACATTGGACCTACCCAGGAGAGGACTGGCAGATGGACTTCACCCAGATGCCAGTTTCTCCAGGGTATAAATACCTATTAGTCATGATAGATACATTCACAGGATGGATTGAAGGCTTTCTCACCTGGACTGAGAAGGCTGAGGAGGTGGTAGAAAAACTGCTCCATGAAATCATTCCAAGATTTGGTCTGCCTAGGTCATTGCAAAGTGACAATGGGACAACATTTACTTCTAAGGTCACCAAAGGGGTCTCTAAAGCATTGGGCATTACTTATTATCGCCATTGTACCTGGAGGGTCAGTCTTCAGGAAAAGTAGAAAGAGCCAACCAATTCTTAAAATCAGTGATAAAAAAAGAACCCAGGAGACCTCCCTCGGATGGAAGTGGTGATGTTGGTGAAGTCGCTCAGTCGTGTCCGACTCTTTGCGAGCCCGTGGACTGTAACCTACCAGGCTTCTCTGTCCATGGGATTCTCCAGGCAAGAATACTGGAGTGGATTGCCATTTCCTTCTCCAGGGGATCTTCCCGACCCAGGGATCAAACCCGGGTCTCCCGCATTGGAGGCAGACGCTTTAACCTCTGAGCCACCAGGGAGGAGGCTTTACCAGTAGCCCTCCTCCACACCCATATTGCCCCTAAGGAACAGGTTGGTCTTAGTCCTTATGAGATGCTTATATGGAAGATCTTTTGTTTATGTCAATGACCTCTTCCTAGATTCACAGGCTCAGACCCTCCAGTGTTGTACCATGGCCACTGGGCAATTTCAACAAGATCTATGCTTGTGGGGTGTCAACCGGGACCCAAAGGATTCTAAGGAGCCACCACCATATGCTCCAGGGACTCAAGTTCTAATTAAAGTCTGGAAAGATGGGTCCCCAAAGGCTCAACTCCAGCCCACATGGAAGGGCCCCTACCCTGTAATACTTTCTACCTCCACAGCAGTCAAGGTATGAGGACTCGACTCCTGGATTCACTACTCACGAGTCAAGCCGTGGAAGAAAATAGAAGAGGACACGCGATACACCTGTGAGCCATGGGAGATCTCAGACACCTGTTCAGAACTACAAATGAGTGCCATTCCAATGAGCACCCCCAAAATCAATACACCTGTGAGCCCTGGGAGATCTCAGATGCCTATTCAGAACTACAAATGAGTGCCATTCTAATGAACACCCCCAAAATCAATACACCTGTGAGCCCCTGGGAGAGCTCAGACACCTGTTCAGAACTACAAATGAGTGCCATTCTAATGAACACCCCAGAATCTGGCTTCTGGGGATAAGGTTTCTCAGGATAGCTCTAAAGAGCCAACCATGACTTGGCAGGGGTTGTACTCCAAAATAGACAAAAAATAGATCTCCTGATCCATGGACAAGGAGGGACTTGTGCCATCTTGAATGAGATGTGTGGTTTCTGGGTAAATACCTCCAGTCAAGTTAAAAAAGTCTCACAGTCCTCAAGAAAAACTTTCAGATCCTACTGGATCTCAAAGAACAAGCTGGAGAGTTCTCAGGGTGGCTACAGTCTCTCTTTGGGGGACCCTTCTCTTGGCGAGGGGGAATATGGAGTTGCCTGATGCCCCTGCTAATCTGTGTCATCACCATATTGATGCTGTTTATGATTGCTCCATGTAGTCTCAATTGTCTAACCTGTTTTATCTATGCCCAGGTCAGCAAGCCACAACATGCGGTGCCAGCTCAACAAGGATATATAAAACTATAGCTGACCACAGAAAATATCACTCACCCTCAGGTGGATGCTACTATAAGGGCTCTGAGGCTTGAGACTAGCAAGAGAGGGAATGCCCCATTGGGAATGCCCAATGCCCCTTGCCATTCCAGTTCAGGAGGAAGTATCCAGAGAGACCCCCATGTCCCTATTCCCAAAGAATTGGACCTTCCATCTCTTGAGAGGGGAATGTTAGGTAGTTAGAATAGGAAAAAAGGAGTCCATAATGGTGGTGGCTAAAAAACAAAGAAGGGAAAAGCCCGCAAAAATAGAACAAAGGAAGGTCCGAAGACTGGAGTGAGAAACTCAGGTAAAACAAACAGCCCTCCTGGCTAGCCCGATTTAACTAAGGCAAGCTCAGGGGAGGAGAAAAAAGCATGTAAAAAAGAGGAGCCAAAATTGAGCCGGGGGCCTCTCTTCTCCTCACGTCTTTTGGGTCGGCCCACTCTCCTGCCTCGAGGATGTATTTTCCTTTGCTTGCCAAATAAAACTGAGCTGTATCACTGGTCCATCCATCACTTCAAATTTTTGCTGCGGCGAGATAGAACCAAGGAAATTACAAACTCCCCTGACACTTTTCTTCTGCTGCATCTAGTCTATTGGTAGGCCCTTCAAATAAAAATTTCATTTCAGCTCTAGAATTTCCACTTTATTCCTTTATAGGATTTCAGATTCTCTGTGGAAAAGATGCCCATCTTCTCATTCATCTTGCCCATCTTTTCCGGTAAACACTTCAACAGTTATAATACTTGAAAATTCTGTTTGCTGATTTCAACCTCTGGGTCATTCCTGGTTCTGTCGCTATTGGCTATTTTTTCCTCTTAATTATAGGCCAATCTTCCTGCTTCTTCACGTGTCTTCTACCTTTGACCATGTGCTCACTGGTAAAGAATTGGTAGGCATATATGCCTGGAGGGGTTCTCTCTATCCTTCCTGACCCTGCAGCTGTTGTGTACTCGGTGAAGGCTTAGAAGCAATAGGTGAGTGCTCCAAGCAAACTCTCTGTCCACCCTGATTTCTATCCTTCATTTTCACCAGGCTAGGGCCATGCAGTTGGTGAAGCACTACAGATAAGAACTGGCACTTAGCATTTAAGGCTGGGGGTGGGGAGAGATTTTTGAACATCATTCCAGCTCATGGAAATGTCAGCTTGTTCAGCTAGCTTCTCAATGCATCTTCAAAAATTCCCTGTCTCTAGTGGGTCTGCTGTTCTACCCACCATACGTAGCCCTTTGATGAAAGCAGCCTCATGTCTCACTCTCCCAGCAAAGGCTCTTTCCACTCTGGAATTTAGTTCATTTTAAATTCTTATGAACTTTTAGCAACTACAACTGACTTGCACTGGTACATACAGAGTAATGACTCTTGCGAGTTTCTATATCCTGGAAATGAAAGTCCAAGTGTTTTCCAGAAAGACTTACACATTGAAAACATAGAGAAAGGGTGAGAACCTCTGACATCTGTAGCCTATAAAATTATCCATTTCCTCTCCATATTTAATTGCTAAATTAACTCAAGGAGAACACCCTCAGGTCACTTGGCCAGGTCTGTATCCCTGCTAAGAAAGCCCAGGAAGGCTAATGCATCACATGTCCACTGCCATGAAAACATCTGTCTTCAAAAAAAAGGCCACCTGTTTTAAAATGGAATGTGGGGGAAATGGAGTAAAAACTAATGTGTTCTTACTTCACCAAATAAGATTTCTGATATCATTTTAAATGTCCTTGATTATCCTCATTTCAATATATTTCCACTTCTTAATCCTGCTGAACTGGAACCAAGCCTAGAAGACCATTTCTCTAACAAACCTGCTGAGTATGAAGAGATGGTTTAACTTAATACATACCAAAAAAAAAAAAAATAAAAAAAAGGCCACCTGTTTTAAAATGGAATGTGGGGGAAATGGAGTAAAAACTAATGTGTTCTTACTTCACCAAATAAGATTTCTGATATCATTTTAAATGTCCTTGATTATCCTCATTTCAATATATTTCCACTTCTTAATCCTGCTGAACTGGAACCAAGCCTAGAAGACCATTTCTCTAACAAACCTGCTGAGTATGAAGAGATGGTTTAACTTAATACATACCAAAAAAAAAAAAAAAACCCAACAAAAAAAAAAACCCTGGGTTCAAATAGAGCTTATGCTATTTCACACGAAGAAAAATAGAAGAGAAAAAGGAAGCTGACTTGAAAGGCTCTTTGTAGCAACACCTTTTCCGAAGCAGGAGAAAGAAGACAAAATCTGAAACACAAACCTTCTCTCCCCAGAACAGTTAGTCAACTGCTCTAGGGCTTATGTATAAGAATATAATTGGTAGATTCAGTAAGAAATTACCTAAAAATCCACACTTAAATGGTTTTAAATAGTCCAGAACTTTGCGATTCACAATACCTTTTTTAGCATCTGATGAGCAGGCACAATGGAGGGGGATACAGCTGATGAGGTTTTAAAATTCCTCAGCCCACCCTCCCCCAGGAACAGACACAATTAGAACTGTAAAAGAAAACAAAAACGGAGACTAGATAAAGCAGTACTTAGAAGGAAGAAGTTCTAAAAGCTAGCATCTAAGTTTCTACAGTAAGAAAGTAAGAAAGAAAAGAGCAGCTTAAACCCAAAATAAATGGGTGAAAGTAAAACATGAAGGCAAGAATAACAATAATGAAACAGAAAATGGACAATTAGTAGCAATTAACCAATTAAACCAAAAGTTGTCTTTTAAAAATGTGACAAGATTGATAAACTTCTAGACTTACCAAGACAAAGCACAAATTACCAACATTAGTCATGAAAGAGGAGTCATAACTATAGGTCCTGCAAACATTTACATGATAAAAGGGAAAATAAACAAATGTATGCCCCCAAATTCATCAACAGAATGAAATTACCTGTTCTTTAAAAGGGGCAAATTATAAAACTGACATAAAAGAGACCATCTAACTAATACTATATCCATGGAAAAAACTGAACCCATTAAAAAAAAAGAAATATACAAGCAACTCCTGCAGCTCAATTCTAGAAAAATAAACAACCCAATCAAAAAATGGGCCAAAGAACTAAATAGACATTTCTCCAAAGAAGACATACAGATGGCTAACAAACACATGAAAAGATGCTCAACATCACTCATCATCAGAGAAATGCAAATCAAAACCACAGTGAGGTACCATTTCACGCCAGTCAGAATGGCTGCGATCCAAAAGTCTACAGGCAATAAATGCTAGAGAGGGTGTGAAGAAAAGGGAACCCTCTTACACTGTTGATGGGAATGCAAACTAGTACAGCCACTATGGAGAACAGTGTGGAGATTCCTTAAAAA
>SJYX01019073.1:134650-190674 GCA_006410675.1 Oreotragus oreotragus | reverse complement strand
TGTATGGATGTGAAACTTGGACTGTGAAGAAAGCTGAGCGCCGAAGAATTGATGCTTTTGAACTGTGGTGTTGGAGAAGACTCTTGAGAGTCCCTTGGACTGCAAGAAGATCCAACCAGTCCATTCTGAAGGAGATCAACCCTGGGATTTCTTTGGAAGGAATGATGCTAAAGCTGAAACTCCGGTACTTTGGCCACCTCATGCGAAGAGTTGACTCACTGGAAAAGACTCCGATGCTGGGAGGGATTGGGGGCAGGAGGAGAAGGGGACGACAGAGGATGAGATGGCTGGATGGCATCACAGACTCGATGGACGTGAGTCTGAGTGAACTCCGGGAAATGGTGATGAACAGGGAGGCCTGGCGTGCTGCGATTCATGGGGTTGCAAAGAGTCGGACATGATTGAGCGACTGAACTGAACTGAGCTGAAGGCATTGTGTGAGTGTGTGCTAAACTAAAAGCAAGCAGAAGAAAATAATAATAGCAGAAATAAATTAAATTGAAAACACACACACACAAAAACATAGAAAATCAATGAAACAAAAATTGACTCTGAAAAGTTCAATACAATCAACAAAATTCTACCAATACTGACAAAGAAAAAAGGAAAGAAGACACATATTACCCGTGTCAAGAATGAAACATGATATCACTGCAGCCTCAGCAGACATCAAAAAAATAAGGAAATACTACAAACAACTTCCCTACAAACAGCTTGGTTGGTAAAGAATCTGCCTACAATGCAGGAGACCCTGGTTCGATTCCTGGGTGGGGAAGATCCACTGGAGAAGGGACAGGCTACCCACTCCAGTATTCTTGGGCTTTCCTTGTGGCTCAGCTGGTAAAGAATCCACCTGCAACGTGGGAGACCTGGGTTCGAATCCTGGATTGCTGGATTGCAAAGATCCTCTGCAGAAGAGAAAGGCTACTGGCCTAGAGAATTCCATGGACTGTATAGTCCGTGGGGTCGCAAAGAGTCAGACACGACTAAGCGACTTTCACTTCACTTCACTCACAAACAACTCTTATACACATAAATTTGACAGCAGAAACGAGATGGACCGATTCCTTCCAAAGCACAAACTACTACAAGGCACCCAAAACGGTATAGATCATCTGAATAGGCCTGTAACTATGAAGGAAATTAAATTTCCAGGCATGGATGGCTTCACCACTGAATTCTACCAAACACTTAAGAATTAACACCATTTCTACACAATCTCTTCCAAAAAAGAGAAGATGAGGGAAGCTGCCAATCCATTGTTTCCTGCTTTACTACGGTATAATTGACAAAAATTGTATGTATATACAGTGTACATGATTTGATCCATGTATACACTGTTAGATGATTACTAAATCAGTTTAATTAACACATCCAGAGCTTCTTGGGTGGTGCAGGTAGTAAAGAACCTGCTTGCCAATGCAGGAGACATAAGAGATGTGGGTTTGATCCCTGAATGTGAAGATCTCCTGGAAGAGGAAATGGCAACCCACCCCAGTATTCTTGCTGGAGAATCCCATGGACTAGTGGGCTATAGTCCATAGGGTTGCAAGGGGTGGACATGACTGAAGTGACTTAGCATGCATGCATGTACCTTACATAGTTACCTTTTGTGTGTGTGTATGTGTGCCAAATAGGAAAAGGAGTAGGTCAAGGCTGTATACTGTCACCCTGCTTATTCAACTTCTATGCAGAGTACATCATGAGAAATGCTGGGCTGGAAGGAACACAAGCTGGAATCAAGATTGCTGGAAGAAATATCAATAACCTCAGATATGCAGATGACACCACCCTTATGGCAGAAACTGAAGAGGAACTAA
The DNA here is from genome assembly GCA_006410675.1 of Oreotragus oreotragus. Taxonomy (NCBI): domain Eukaryota; kingdom Metazoa; phylum Chordata; class Mammalia; order Artiodactyla; family Bovidae; genus Oreotragus; species Oreotragus oreotragus. Next base: position 188,854 of record SJYX01019073.1, on the reverse strand, counting down.
AAAGCCTCTTGATGAAAGTAAAAGAGGGAAGTGAAAAAGTTGGCTTAAAGCTCAACATTCAGAAAACGAAGATCATGGCATCTGGTCCCATCACTTCATGGCAAATAGATGGGGAAACAGTGGAAACAGTGTCAGACTTTATTTTTTTGGGCTCCAAAATCACTGAAGATGGTGATTGCAGCCATGAAATTAAAAGACGTGTACTCCTTGGAAGGAAAGTTATGACCAACCTAGACAGCATACTCAAAAGCAGAGACATTACTTTGTCAATAAAGGTCTGCCTAGTCAAGGCTATGGTTTTTCCAGTAGTCAGGTATGGATGTGAGAGTTGGACTATAAAGAAAGCTGAGCACCGAAGAATTGATGCTTTTGAACTGTGGTGTTGGAGAAGACTCTTGAGAGCCCCTTGGACTGCAAGGAGATCCAACCAGTCCATCCTAAAGGAAATCAGTCCTGAGTATTCATTGGAAGGACTGATGTTGAAGCTGAAATTCCAATTCTTTGGCCACCTGATGCGAAGAGCTGACTCATTTTGAAAAGACCCTGATGGTGGGAAAGACTGAGGGCAGGAGGAGAGGGGGACAACAGAGGATGAGATGGCTGGATGGCATCACCGAGTCAATGGACATGAGTCTGAGTAAACTCGGGGAGTTGATGATGGACAGGGAGGCCTCACGTGCTGTAGTCCATGGGGTCGCAAAGAGTCAGACACAAATGAGTGACTGAACTGAACGGAACTGATGTTTTTAGGGACAGATTTTATGATCTCAATCATTGATATTGCCTCATATCTAGAGAAGTACAAAATCCCTTCATGGTGACATCTGATCCTCATGACTAGTGAAAAACCTTTTGTGTAATGAGTGCTTAATGGTATTGAACTTCTCCTTCATCCCAGACTTATATATTGATTCTCCCACTGCTGCTTTGGAGCAGTCTCTGAGAGTTATGTGAGATATTGCCTCTCGGGCTGTCGTCCTCATTTTGCCCCAAGTAAAGCTTAACTTGCAACTCTCAAGTTGTGCATATCTTTTAGTGGACAGATTAAGGATAACAATGTGAGCAATACAGCCAGGACCTGCACAAGGAGTCAGAGCACATGGTCAGCTTGACTGTGAGTGGCTCTGAGGCTGAAGAAAACTATGCACCTTTACTGGCTCTAAAACCTAGTTAAAGGGGATTTCAGGGTGTAAGTAAGGGAATATTTTTTTTCACTGACGTTTGTGTTTTATTTGGAGGAGCTACAACTGCACTCATTTCACATGCTACAAAGAAATGCTCAAAATCCTTCAAACTGGGCTTACTGAGGCTGAAGAAAACTATGCACCTTTACTGGCTCTAAAACCTAGTTAAAGGGGATTTCAGGGTGTAAGTAAGGGAATATTTTTTTTCACTGACGTTTGTGTTTTATTTGGAGGAGCTACAACTGCACTCATTTCACATGCTACAAAGAAATGCTCAAAATCCTTCAAACTGGGCTTCAAGAGTAGTATGTGAAGTGAGAATTCCAGATGTACAGGCTGGATTTAGAAAAAGTGCAGAAAACATTGATCAAATTTGGTCAACATTTGTTGGATCATAGAAAAAGGAAGACAATTCCAGAAAAACATCTACTGCTGCTTCATTAACTATGCAAAAACCTTGGACTGTATGAATCACAATAAACTGTGAGAAATTCCTAAAGATGGGAATAGCAGACCAACTTACCTGCCTCCTGAGAAATCTGTATGCAGGACAAGAAGCAATAGTTAGAACCGGATATGGAACAATGAACTGTTTTGAAGTTGGGAAAGCAGTACGTCAAGGCTGTATATTTTCACCCTGCTTATTTTATGAATATGCAGAGTACATCATGGGAAATGCTGGACTGGCTGAATCACAAGCTGGATTCAAGACTGCTGGAGAAATATCAACAACCTCAGATATGCAAATATCACCCTCATGGCAGAAAGTGAAGAGCCTCTTGATGATGGTGAAAGAGGCCAGTGAAGAGGCTGGCTTAAAGCTCAAAATTCAGAAAACTAAGATCATGGCATCTAGTTCCATCACTTCATGCAATCAGATGGGGTAAAAGTGAAAACTGGCAGATTTTATTTTCTTGAGCTTCAAAATCACTGGACAGTGATTGCAGCCAGGAAATTAAAAGAAGCTTGCTCCTTGGAAGAAAAGCTATAACCAACCCAGACAACATAGTAAAAAGCAGAGACATCACTTTGCTGACAAAGGTTCTTATAATCAAAGCTATGTTTCTTCCAGTAGTCATATATCCATGTGAGATTTGGGCCATAAAGAAGGCTGAGGGCCGAAGAATTAATACTTTTGAAATGTGGTGTTGGAAAAGACTTTTGAGAGCCCCTTGGGGGAAATCAAACCAGTCAATCCTAAAGAAAATCAATCCTGAATATTCATTGGAAGGACTGATGCTGAAGCTGAGTCTCCAGTACTTTGGCCACATGTGCAAAGAGCCAACTCATTGAAAAAGACCCTGATGCTGGGAAAGATTGAGGGCAGGAGGAGAAGGGGGTGACAGAGGATGAGATGGTTGGTTGGCCTCACTGATTAGAAGGATGTGAGTTTGAGCAAGCTCTGTGAGTTGGCAATGGACAGGGAAGCCTGGTGTGCTGCAGTCGATGNAAAAAGACCCTGATGCTGGGAAAGATTGAGGGCAGGAGGAGAAGGGGGTGACAGAGGATGAGATGGTTGGTTGGCCTCACTGATTAGAAGGATGTGAGTTTGAGCAAGCTCTGTGAGTTGGCAATGGACAGGGAAGCCTGGTGTGCTGCAGTCGATGGGGGACAAAGAGTCAGACACGATTTACTGATTGAAAAGTGGCAGTTGGAGGACCCTACCCCTTTGACTGATTGTTAAACTAAAGTGCCTTTATTATGGTCACGGAGAGATAATCTGACCTCGCTCACCTGTGAAAGGAAGAGATTAACACAGTCCTTCCAAAGGTTGGCCCTTCGTCGAGATGTTTTAAAGACTGGTGGCCCTATTTACTTTGCTTCCTCACAGCCTATCCCTCTCTATTCTGCCTTTTGACTGCAGTTCCTCGCCATATCACTCTCTGGTTATATAAAAGAACCTGGCATTCTGACCTTGAGGAGTTGGTTATTTTGAGACATTCATATGTCATCTTTTCAATGAGCCAGCGTTCTGAATAAAGTCGTATTCCTTGCCACAGAACATCTCCTCCAATTCATTGGCCAGTCAGTTGATGAGCAGAGTGGGCTTCGACTCAATAACACTGGGATCATTTATAGTTCAGACAGAGCACTTGCAATGATGAATTTACTTTACACACAAAGGGAGGGGCATGAAGTCTCTGTCCTCAGCTGTGTAGCTTCCTGGTAGGCCTGTGCCGTTTTGGATCACAGGAAGACTCTGTGTGTCCTCTAAGATTTTAGCTGAGAACCTCCTTCTTTCTGTTAGTTTTTCAATCAGAACTTCCCAGTTTCTTTCAGATATTACCTCAAACCTCCTCGTTTCTGTCAGATTTTACTTCAGAACTGCCTACTTTCTGTTAGATTTTACCTAGAAACTCCTTGTTTCTATAAATTTTAACCTCTGAATCACTTCATTCTGTCAGATTTATATCAGACCATCTTCTTATTTCAGTCAGACTAAGAACCACCAAGTCTTTCAGGTTTTATCTCACAACCTGCCAGTTTCTGTCACATTTTATCTGAGAAACCCTTAGTTTCTGTCAGACTTTACCTAACAGCCCCATAGATTGTCAGATTTCACCTCAGAATCTCAGTTTCTGTCAGATTTTACCTCAGAAGCCCCTAGTTTCTGTAAGATTTTATGTCAGAACCGCCTAGTTTCTGTCAGATTTCACCTCAGAACCCTCTAGCTTCTGTCACATTTTACCTCAGTAGCCCTATTTCTGTCATATTTTACCACAGAAGCCTGTAGTTTCTATCAGATTTCACCTCAGAAGCCCCTAGATCTGTCCGATTTTACTTCAGAACTCCATAGCTTCTGTCATAGATCATCTAGAACCCCTTAGTTTCTGTCAGATTTTACCTCAGATCTGCCTATTTTCTATCAGATTTTACCTCAGAATTCCCTAGTTTCTGTCAGATTTTACCTCAGAACTCCCTAGTTTCTGTCAGATTTTACCATAAACACCCTAGTTTCTGTCAGACTTTACAACATAATCCCACTTTCTATCTGCTTTTACCTCAGAAGACCATAGTTTCTGTCAATCTCACCTCAGAATCCCCTAGTTTCTGTCAGATTTTATTCAGAACCCCTAGGTTCTGTCAGATTTTGTCAGAACCTCCTAGTTTTTGTCAAATTTTTACATCAGAAGGCCCTAGTTTATGTCAGATTTTACATCAGAAGCCTCTAGTTTACGTTAGATTTTATGTCAGAAGTGCCTACTTTATGTCAGAAGTGCCTAGTTTATGCCAGATTTTATCATAGAACCCCCTGGCTTCTGCCAGATTTTAACTTCAGATGACTATAATTTCTGTTAAATTTTACCTCAGAATCCCCTAGTTTCTGTCAAATTTCCCCTCAGAACTGCCTAGTTTCTGTCAGATTTTACCACAGAACCCCCTAGTTTCTGTCAGATTTTACTCTAGAACCCCCTGGCTTCTGTCAGATTTCACCTCAGAAGTTCACAGCTTCTGTCAGTTATCACCTCAGGAAATCCTAGTTTCTCTNCTGTTAAATTTTACCTCAGAATCCCCTAGTTTCTGTCAAATTTCCCCTCAGAACTGCCTAGTTTCTGTCAGATTTTACCACAGAACCCCCTAGTTTCTGTCAGATTTTACTCTAGAACCCCCTGGCTTCTGTCAGATTTCACCTCAGAAGTTCATAGCTTCTGTCAGTTATCACCTCAGGAAATCCTAGTTTCTCTCAGGTTCTACCTCAGAAACGCCTAGTTTCTGTCAGATTTGATCTCAGTAATCCCTAATTTCTGTCAGATTTCACCTCTAATCCCCTAGTTTCTGTTAGATCTTACCTCAGATCTCCCTAGTTTCTGTTAGGTTTCACCTAGAACCCTTTAGTTTCTGTCAGATTTTACCTCAGAACCTTCTTGTTTCTCAGATTTCACCTCAGAACCCCCTAGATTCTGTCAGTTTCCTCAGAATCCCCTAGTTTCTGTCAGATTTGACCTCTGAACACCCTAGTTTTTGTCAGATTTCACCTCAGAAGCCCCTAGTTTCTGTCACATTTCACCTCAGTAATTCCTAGTTTCAGTCAGATATTACCTCAGAATCCTTTCGTTTCTGTCAAATTTTACCTCAGAACCCTTTAGTTTCTATGAGTTTTTACCTCAGAACCCCCTTGTTTCTGTTAGATTTCACCTTGGAATGCCCTAGTTTCTGTCAATTTTATGTAGTTTCTCAGATTATACCCTTGGACCCCCTAGTTTCTCAAATTTTACCTCTGAAGCCCTTAGTTTTGGTTAGATGTTTTCCTCTTAACCCCCTACTTTCTGTCAGATTTTACCTCTGAACACCCTAATTTCTTTCAGATTTAACCTCAGTACCCTCTAGTTTCTGTCAGATTTTTCCTCAGACCCTGTTTCTTACTGACAGATTTTAACTCATATCCTCTTACTTTAAGAGTTTTTCCTCAGAACCCTGTAGTTTCTTTGAGATTTTACATCTGAACTTCTTTCCGATTTTATCACATAAACTAATTTTTTTCTGTACATTTTTACTTCAGAAACTCTTTTTTATTTTCTCTTAGATTTTGCCTCAGTATGCCCTAGTTTCTGTTATTTTCTGCATCTTGGCTGCAGCCATACCCTGGCTGGGTCCCCAAACTCCTGACCCACAGGAGTCACAAGCAGTCCTTATCATCTCAGAGAAGTTCTCCTGTTCCAGGTCCATCAGGACCCCTGACCATCCCTGGGCTCCAGCCTGAGGACATGGCTGACTGTTTGTGCTCAGCTGGGATGGCAGCTGTGCTGCTCACAGGGGAATTCAGACCAATGGCAGGTGACCCTGAATACTGAGCTTCTGTCCTCACCGTGAACGTATGGCTCACAGAGTACCCCATGTCACCACTCGAGTGTTCTGCTGCTCTCTTTCACTGTCCTTTCACATACACGTAGGATTGCACTGCAGGTAGGTCTGGACTGTGGGGCCACAGCTAACAGAGATGCACATTTTGGAATAAGATCAGTTTCCAAGGAGACAAGAGTCTCAATGTAAACATATCCCTGTGCCCAGGGTGGACCTAGAAATGCCCCTCAGCTGTACAGAGGGCCACTCTGAATGGGGGCTGGGATATCCCAGAGGTTAGAGGAGGTGCCCGTGGCCAGCATGGGCCAAAATGCCGAGTCTCAGAATGGGTGGTGGGCCAACCAGTGGGGAAACCACTCAGGGCTCTCCGAAACCTCCCTCCATGATGGGGACACTCATCCCCGAGAGGCCCATCCCTCAGAACTCCTGGTCTGTACCCAATAGTTCAGATTCGGTTCCCACCTCCTGGTCCATGTGAGGTCTTAGCCGAGTCTGTGTCAGGGAGGGGCTTCTGGAAGCTGAGAATCAGAAGGTGTCTCTAAGGAGAGAGGGGATCCTGGGAGCATCTGTGCAGAGGAGGAGACAAAGCTGTGGGCAGAGGCTCTGTAGGGTGACCTGTGTGGAGTTAGGTGTGTGTGTTCAGTGTGTACTAGGATGTTACTAAGATGTCCAGGTGTTTCAATATGATGTAGTGTTAGCTATTATTGGTGTTAAATTTATTTATCACAACAGGTCTTTTAATGACTAAGTTTTTTTTTTAACATTGCAATTGTTATTCTAGGGAACAGTTTTTTCCTTTTAACATTTAATTAAGTGTTCAATGTGTTAAATAATTCACAGAGAGAAATGCATTTTGTGTTTTGTACAAATTAAAGGACCCTTGAGTATAACACACGCCTACCACCAAAGTTCAAATTTGCAGTGGTCTCAAAGGAAAACGAACAGTTCAAAACTTAAACAGAATTTATATCACTACAAACATTTACAGGATTCCTCTCATCATTTTTTCAAACAACAAAAGTTACAGTGACAGAACTGAATGATCAGAATGTAAAAATATTTGTGCAAACTGCATTAATTATTTTTACTTTTCAATAGAGATAAAACCTATGAACACACAACAATAATGAAGGAAAACTTCATTTTTGAAAGTAATTCTATTTTAGATTTCAAACAACATTGATTATATTATTATTAAAANTACAGTGACAGAACTGAATGATCAGAATGTAAAAATATTTGTGCAAACTGCATTAATTATTTTTACTTTTTGATAGAGATAAAACCTATGAACACACAACAATAATGAAGGAAAACTTCATTTTTGAAAGTAATTCTATTTTAGATTTCAAACAACATTGATTATATTATTATTAAAATTAAAAGAAAATATGGCACCATGAGCAGGAGGAGCAACAAATACTTTGTCAATTATGCCAGCTAAGGAAATTGCCAAATTGCCAAAGTGTATCTCCACACCAGTCACCCATCTTGAAAGACTGGAAGCGACTATAGGGCCTAAACCTCATTTCAGTGTCTTTATTCTTAGAATTCATAAATGAAATATTTAAGAAAGTCCTTTCCCCACCTCTCCNAGGAGCAACAAATACTTTGTCAATTATGCCAGCTAAGGAAATTGCCAAATTGCCAAAGTGTATCTCCACACCAGTCACCCATCTTGAAAGACTGGAAGCGACTATAGGGCCTAAACCTCATTTCAGTGTCTTTATTCTTAGAATTCATAAATGAAATATTTAAGAAAGTCCTTTCCCCACCTCTCCAGGAATGCTTCTTGTATCACTGGAAATCCTTAAAAGAGTTGAATCATAAACTCTGGATTTATCTAAGCAAATCTATTTAACTGGAATTTGAATTTCATCTTCAATAAATCAAACAATTCTGGGCATTAATAGGTAGTTCCTTAAATGTCCTTGCATTCCATATCTGTGTGTTCCATTCTGGAGGGTCTTACATTTAAGTCCATTTATTTAAGAGTTCTTGGTTTACTGGGAAATGAGTTATAATCTCACCATGTAACTTGTATGCAACTTCAACTTTGATTTCCATAAATATGTCCAAAATATCAAAATTTTTGACTACCAATGCAGTAAATCCATTAATCATACAAGCATATTTAATCAAAACAAGCTCCATCCAGACACATGTTCTTTCCCTTCCTGTAGTTACACCAAAATCTCTACCCCTTGTTTGTAATAATTCTCCAACTGCATTGTCTTGCTCTGTAAGAAAGGGACCAATCCCAACTCTAGTTGAAAAACTATGGATGTTGAGATAGTCATCCGACACTTGGGAATTTAGGAAAACAGAAGTCTCTGTTGGTACTCAGAGCTCTCATTCATTCATTCCCTGATTCATTCATTCAACATGCAGTTGTTGGTAACCTCTGGCACACCCAGCCCCGTGTTAGGTGTCAAAGGAACATAAAAGTGTTTTCCCCTCTGAAGAATTAAATTTAGGATCTCAAGAGAAAAGAGACAAGGGTGAGACTAGTTAAGGAAAGCAGGGTTTGTTGTGCCTACGAGTGAGCAACCCAGAGGCGGGGGTGTTGGCCGTGGCACTTGTCACTGCATTGCTCTCCAGGGGCGGTGGTCCACTCACGCGGCACCACTGTGGCTGCTTCTCCCCAGCCTCACCTAGGCTCCTACCCAAATGGCAGACTTGTCTGAAGAGAACAGTGCTCCCAGAGGCCGCGGCTGTCCTCCAGTCAAGCCTCCCTTGAGTAAAATGAGCGATACAGACAGTAAAAGTGATGCCCCTTCTCAGAATGGTGAGATCCCCCTATGAGAGGAGGGACAGCTTAGGGGGCAGTGTTTCCCGGACCCTGAAGGAGGTGGGACTGGATCTGAGTCCTAAGTGACTGAAGGGTTGGCATAAGCAGAGTGGAAGGTGCGGGGGGTGGGGGGCAGACCTGGCCCTAAGAGATAACCACCAACTCTCATCTGCTAGAAATCAAGCTGATATCTGGCAAATCCTCTTCAAGTCCAAAACCTCAGCTACTAGGAGGAGGAAACTGCCTTCCCAACGGCAGCTGTGTCAAAACAANATAACCACCAACTCTCATCTGCTAGAAATCAAGCTGATATCTGGCAAATCCTCTTCAAGTCCAAAACCTCAGCTAATAGGAGGAGGAAACTGCCTTCCCAACAGCAGCTGTGTCAAAACAAGGAAGGTGATGTGAGACCACAGGAAAGCCCTCATGACTTTCCACGTACCCATCTCTCCATATGGAGCAGTTTCACCAAGAAGCAAATATAGCAAACTGAAAGAAGGGGAACCGAGGGCGAGAGGTGGGCAGACAGGAGCAACAGGGTCCCAGGGGGAATGGGCCAAGATCCAAGGTACTCAAGTGAATCCAAACTCCCAAACTCAACCCTGAAGACATTTTCTTAGCAGCGAGCTGACCAGAGCTTTTTTTGAAGTGCCTTAAAATGAATAGAGGTGATTTCCTACACAGGTTTTTTTTTGTTTGTTTTTTGTTTAACTTCTGTCACTGAAGTGTGTATTTCAATGTCCTGAACTTTTTATATGAATGTGTATAACACATACATTTAAAAACAGCCACTTTAGAGGGCAAACAAATTGAGAGGGCTTGATTTTTCCTCTTAACTGCCAATTAAGTAGTGTGTCCTCAATCTTTTAAGGAAAAAAACAATTCACCACAGACCTCCCAACATACCCTCAGAGATGCTTTTGTGTTCCCAGAAACACCGTATCTAAAAATCCTGACTTTGTCCCTTCTGGGCTGCCTTTTGTCTCTTTAGGAGTTTATTTACCAGCCATGAATTAAGTGAAGACAGGGAAGGATCAGAAGAAGAAAGAAACAGCAATCAAGTTAACTTTGCCACTTATTCCCACCCTGCCACCCAGGCTACAATCTGATACTGAGATTGCAAGTAGAATGAGGGTTTGCAGTCATTTCCCCAAATGGTCACACCCCCATATTGATGGACAGATGGCGCATCTGACAAGAAGAGCTGGTTACTTCTTAGACGGTTGAATGGATACCTGATGACAGGTGCTGAATCAGTTCCTACTCCTTCAGCCAGAGACAAGGGGCTGAGATCCCAGGCTCTTTGCCTTATAACTTCTATCACTCCATATCCACGAAGCCTAGCTTCCTGTCCTGACGTCTGAGACACTCTCACGCCAAAGAATTTTACCCTTCCTGCCGGAGACGGGGGTGGGAATTGGGGTGTGGGGAAACTTGCTCTCACACTTAGAGCTCTTCCTAATTGGAAACAGAAAGGGGCCTTCAATATGAAAGAGGATCCCCTCGTTTACTGATTAGGAAATTAACAAACTGAAGAATATTGAGCATGAATGCCTACCCACCCCACTACCTAACTCTAGCAAATCCAACCATGTCACCCTCCTGGTTTAGATCTTTTTTTTTAAGTAAGATACTACTGGTGTCCATGATGCTTCTATTCGGGCACGAGGGCAAAGAGGATAAACAGAAGAGTTTCCTGTAACAAAACGCCTAGAAAATGTTGGGAACAATTTAGAAAACTTTAATGCATAGTTGAGCTTGCAAGAAGGTATGGGAAACTTCCCTGGGGGCTAGAAGGTCAAAGGAACAGAAATCCAGAGTGTTGACCAATAGCAGCCGCCACACATTGCTGCCTACGAAGGGGAGAGTGTGGTTGGAAGGGTTATGCTTTAGGAAGCCTGACCTTCAGTGCCTCCACAGGGAGAGGAGACAGAGCCTCTAGCTTTGCCAGGGGGTGCTGGGACCCAGCACTCCTCACACAGACACGTCAAACTGGGACTCTTTAAAAGCAATACTTACTCTCACATAAAGGGGAAATTTAGAAACATTCACACAGGAAGATGGTCGCCAGAGAATTCTTAACTAAGGTCTAGGCCTCAGAGGCTTTCGAGTTTACACACACACTCACTCTCCTCATACTTGCAGAGCTCAAAACATTGACACTGAGCCAATGCTATCCCTACGCTACCTGGCAGAAGCAAATGAAATATCTCTGTACAGGACTCACCCACAGGCCAGGGCTCCCAAGGATCCCACAGATAAAACTCTGTCAAAGATGAGCTCATTTCAGTCCAGGCAGTAACAGACTGAAAGAAACGATTTACCCCCTGGCTTATATATTCCCGCATTTTTTCCAACTACAAGATACCCCTGTTGTGTGATGCCAGCGGCTCCTGTTTGCAGCAGAATTTGGCCCTAAGAATTGTGTGCCCCTCCTCCATAGTCTATCCCCTTCCTCCTTGAGAGTAACCACTAAATCATTGCTGATTCCCATCCATCGTTTTATACTATACTGAGTGATTCCATAAAGAGCATACACATTTGTTTGCAACCTCAAACTTACAGGAGATGACAGTGATGCTCAGTAAAAGGCCTGTTTTTGCTGGGAGCCTGTCTCCAAATGAAGAGCACATTCCACAGTCTCAACAGAGGCTGAGTGCTCCCCATGACTCTCTGCTTAAGGGCGATGAACCCTCCTAGCCTCAGGGTCGTCAGAGAGCCACCAGCATCTCCAGGGCAGGGCCCATGTCTGATTCAATACCCTTGGATGTTGAGCACTCAGGAAAGACACTGGCATGTGGCCAGTGCCAGACTGGCAGATGCATGACCTGAGTGACCCAGCACGGTTCGTTCAGAGACAGTGGGGTGACACCTGGTCCCCCGGCCGAGGATAACCTACAAATCTCCAACTCTGCAAGTCCATGTTCAAGGCAGGCAAGTGGGAGAAGAAGCGAAAGACCCAGGATGGGGGAGGCACTGAACTCTCCACCTACAGCCACCGGGGCTGGGGGTCCAGGTGGAGACCCACAAATGGGCATCACACCAATGGCAGCACCTCTTCACGTGGCTCATGCATCCTCACCCCTCAGCTTATGTTTCCTCCCCACACTTGTCAGCTAAACCAGCTGCTCCTCTCCTGCAGCTGTGCCCCACCCTGACCCACCCCAGTCTCCACAAAGTTTTCCGCCATGGCTATAGGGTTATCATTATCATCTTTCTAAATTCCATATATATGTGTTACTATACTGTATTGGTGTTGAAACATGTATAATAGCATACAAGAAACTAATCGCCAGTCTAGGTTCAATGCAGGTGCAGGATGCTTGGGGCTGGTGCACTGGGATGACCCAGAGGGATGGTGGGGGGCGGGGGTAGGTGAGGGGTTCGGGATTGGGAACACGTGTACACCTGTGGAGGATTCATGTTGATGTGGCAAAACCAATACAATATTGTAAAGTAAAATAAATAATAATTAATTTTTAAAAAGAAAGAGATGTAAGAATGCCAGAGGTCTGCTGGGGAGCCAGTGAGCAAATCAGCTGGACAGGAACTTCACAAAGTATGGGTGGAGAGACACAGGCCAGGAACCAGCTAGTCAGATGGAGGAGGCCTTGCGTGCAGGCTAAGGCATCTGAATGGTATCTCGCTGGTTACAGGAGCCATGGATAGTTTTACTTTCTAAATGCGGCTGAGTGAGTTGAATAAAGGAATGTTTTAGGAAGATTAGCCCAGTTGAGTTGTACAAGGCAATAAAGCAGAAACTTTTTTACAAGAGTCCAGGCTTGGGTGATAAACAGCCTGAAACCTAGGCCATGGTTGCATGGAAGCAAAAGAAAATAACCAACTCAATGGGCTTTGGTGATTTAGGTACCTAGAGAGGCAAGATTCCAAAATTATTGAGGTTTCTGCTGGGAAAGTAAGAAAGGAGGGCAGATTAGGAAGAGAAAAACCATAAAGGAGAATGTTATACATTCTGGATTGGAGGTGATTAAAACTATGGATGTTGAGATAGTCATCCGACACTTGGGAATTTAGGAAAACAGAAGTCTCTGTTGGTACTCAGAGCTCTCATTCATTCATTCCCTGATTCATTCATTCAACATGCAGTTGTTGGTAACCTCTGGCACACCCAGCCCCGTGTTAGGTGTCAAAGGAACATAAAAGTGTTTTCCCCTCTGAAGAATTAAATTTAGGATCTCAAGAGAAAAGAGACAAGGGTGAGACTAGTTAAGGAAAGCAGGGTTTGTTGTGCCTACGAGTGAGCAACCCAGAGGCGGGGGTGTTGGCCGTGGCACTTGTCACTGCATTGCTCTCCAGGGGCGGTGGTCCACTCACGCGGCACCACTGTGGCTGCTTCTCCCCAGCCTCACCTAGGCTCCTACCCAAATGGCAGACTTGTCTGAAGAGAACAGTGCTCCCAGAGGCCGCGGCTGTCCTCCGGTCAAGCCTCCCTTGAGTAAAATGAGCGATACAGACAGTAAAAGTGATGCCCCTTCTCAGAATGGTGAGATCCCCCTATGAGAGGAGGGACAGCTTAGGGGGCAGTGTTTCCCGGACCCTGAAGGAGGTGGGACTGGATCTGAGTCCTAAGTGACTGAAGGGTTGGCATAAGCAGAGTGGAAGGTGCGGGGGGTGGGGGGCAGACCTGGCCCTAAGAGATAACCACCAACTCTCATCTGCTAGAAATCAAGCTGATATCTGGCAAATCCTCTTCAAGTCCAAAACCTCAGCTAATAGGAGGAGGAAACTGCCTTCCCAACAGCAGCTGTGTCAAAACAAGGAAGGTGATGTGAGACCACAGGAAAGCCCTCATGACTTTCCACGTACCCATCTCTCCATATGGAGCAGTTTCACCAAGAAGCAAATATAGCAAACTGAAAGAAGGGGAACCGAGGGCGAGAGGTGGGCAGACAGGAGCAACAGGGTCCCAGGGGGAATGGGCCAAGATCCAAGGTACTCAAGTGAATCCAAACTCCCAAACTCAACCCTGAAGACATTTTCTTAGCAGCGAGCTGACCAGAGCTTTTTTTGAAGTGCCTTAAAATGAATAGAGGTGATTTCCTACACAGGTTTTTTTTTGTTTGTTTTTTGTTTAACTTCTGTCACTGAAGTGTGTATTTCAATGTCCTGAACTTTTTATATGAATGTGTATAACACATACATTTAAAAACAGCCACTTTAGAGGGCAAACAAATTGAGAGGGCTTGATTTTTCCTCTTAACTGCCAATTAAGTAGTGTGTCCTCAATCTTTTAAGGAAAAAAACAATTCACCACAGACCTCCCAACATACCCTCAGAGATGCTTTTGTGTTCCCAGAAACACCGTATCTAAAAATCCTGACTTTGTCCCTTCTGGGCTGCCTTTTGTCTCTTTAGGAGTTTATTTACCAGCCATGAATTAAGTGAAGACAGGGAAGGATCAGAAGAAGAAAGAAACAGCAATCAAGTTAACTTTGCCACTTATTCCCACCCTGCCACCCAGGCTACAATCTGATACTGAGATTGCAAGTAGAATGAGGGTTTGCAGTCATTTCCCCAAATGGTCACACCCCCATATTGATGGACAGATGGCCCATCTGACAAGAAGAGCTGGTTACTTCTTAGACGGTTGAATGGATACCTGATGACAGGTGCTGAATCAGCTCCTACTCCTTCAGCCAGAGACAAGGGGCTGAGATCCCAGGCTCTTTGCCTTATAACTTCTATCACTCCATATCCACGAAGCCTAGCTTCCTGTCCTGACGTCTGAGACACTCTCACGCCAAAGAATTTTACCCTTCCTGCCGGAGACGGGGGTGGGAATTGGGGTGTGGGGAAACTTGCTCTCACACTTAGAGCTCTTCCTAATTGGAAACAGAAAGGGGCCTTCAATATGAAAGAGGATCCCCTCGTTTACTGATTAGGAAATTAACAAACTGAAGAATATTGAGCATGAATGCCTACCCACCCCACTACCTAACTCTAGCAAATCCAACCATGTCACCCTCCTGGTTTAGATCTTTTTTTTTAAGTAAGATACTACTGGAGAGAGCAGAGAGCCTCTAGAGGGCGGAGACCGGCAGAAGCTGAAACACAGCCAGGCTGTACTGCCTAGGGTTCAAGGCCTCTTCCTACTCCAAATGATAATGGCAGGGTGACTGCCCGCTGTTCCCCCCAACCCGGGAGGGCCCCACAGACCCCGTCTTTTCTGCTATCATCATACCTTGTCCACCACAGTGTCCTTCTGAGGTGATGTTCCTCCTGCTGTTGGCCTCTTGAGCCCAAACAGCACACAGTGCATGGCTTTTAAAACAGGGTCTAGTGATGGGAAGGTCAGGAAGAGGAGGGAGGGAGGGAGGAGGTCCGGGGGAAGGAGCACTGAGTTCTGAAACAAACACGCTTTAACTGTAAGCTGGCATGAGGTTTTCTGAAACACAAATGTGACTGCTTAAGTCCTCTGTGTTGTAAACTCCTCTGGCGCACTCTAAGGGAAAATGCCCCATTTCTGTGTGTCATCACGGATTATCTCACTTCCTGGCTTTGACATCCTTGAGTTCCTCCTGAAGAGCTAGGCTCCTTCTTGACCGCCGAGTATGTGCTGGTCCTCCTGGCCTTTGCACTGCACTCCCCTCACCATCCTCCTGCCCAGCCTCCCTGTCATGCAACAAACCCTTCTTACCTGAGTCATGAGTGATCCAAGAAGTGTTAGGTTCTTAGTTGAAAACGTTTCAGACCGAAATCAGTTTTTGTTACTATGGTCAGCATCTCCTTTTGATGGCCCTTGTCCTTTGGAGTCCCAACGAGAAAAGACACAAACCAATCAGACTGGTGAGCCCTTGGGAGACTGCCCGCCACTCCTAACTAGGGCATCACTGCAGACAGATGTGTCTCAAAGGAGTGTCTTTGACCAAAATTCACCCAGCTCACAGGAACCCCTCTCCCCTGCCAAGTAGTTCTCACCACCTGACCCCATTCCTGTCTTGTTTCAACTCCCATAGCCCCCACCAGCTCCGATGATGCTGGCAAGGAGGGTTCTCTCTGCAGAGATGGACTGCAAGTCTTGCCCACAGTCTCAGAGGCCCCTGTTCCCAGAGCTTCCCACCCCATCTCCTGCTTGTCACTCATCTTGTGACAGAACCTCTGCCCAGAAGCACTCTGGGACCCTGACTGGATGGGTCACGGTGGCCCCTGGGGTCTTGGTGTCCCACATCAAGTATAAGCGGGACAGCTGGAAAATCCCTGAATTGGAACGACCTTCTGTCCTCAGCAGAGGAAACAGGAAAAGCGCTCTCACCCTGGGGAGTGCTGGCCACACAGAAGGGCTGTGTCACGCAGAGAAGGCACAGGAGCAGAGGGCTGCCACGACAGACCCCCACCACAGTGTCCGCTCACTGCATAGCACGACTGTCTCCCAAGACCGAACTCCTCGGGATAGGGACCATGTCTTATTCACCTTTTTTCTGCTGTGCCCAGCACGTGCAGGCGTTCAATGAATGAGAGCAATGATTGGCACTTGGAAGGGCAGTTAGGAACCAGGAAGGGTGGGACATGATAAGGAAGGATTCTCTAATCCGAACCTGCACTCTCCACCAGGACTGGTTGGTCTCTGGAAGAAAGAAGCAATGGGGGTTTAGGTGGTAAACAAGCACCTGGTCCACAGCCTGATCCCACAGCCCAGAACACAGAGAGCCTGGCTTCTCATTCCTGTCCTCTTACCAGATGCTCTGCCTGCAGGTCAAGGCCTATTTCAATCACATTTTAGCTTGGAAGGGTCTGGGTTTTTTTTTATGCAATGTCATGAAATTTAGCACATGGCCTTTGTGGCATCTGTTTCACTGCTGTAATTTTTTTTTTTTTCCTTTTCCTGTTTGTTTCAGACAACTGAGGTTGCTAGGTAAAAGAATCTCCATACAAATGAGGTATTGCTAAATCTTCTCAGCCATGATACAAATCAGGGATCCTAAGCTTGCTTTAATATTAAAATAGTGGTATAGAAAAGTTCAAACAGATGTGAACTGTAGCCATCACAGAGACAAGGGATGAGGCGCTCTGTAAACAGTATGAAGGGGCAGGTGCTCCCGGCAGCAGCCAGGCCGTAAGAGAAATGCAGCCTGGAGGCTCTGCACTGAACCAGCAAGATGTATGGGAGACATCAAGAGGGCACAAGAGGGATGGTAAAAGCATCACGTGGTGCTTTATGGCACTGAACAGCAACACTGCAAAAAAAAAATTAATGACAGTTTCTCCTTTTTCTATATTGGAGGCACATATAATTTTTTGTTAGAGTTCTGATAAAGCTTTTATTACTAATTTAAAGGAAGATAAACATAGTAAGAAAAAAGTCAAGGAAAACAGTTTTTATCTATCAAAATTTTAAACTGTGTACCATTCACCCCAGAAATCCCACTTTTGGGCATCCATTTTAGGGAAACATTCATGGTAGATAAAGCAGCTTACACCATTTTTACAGCATTTTATGGCAAAAATGTCTATATCAGTAAGGGAACAATGAACTAGGATAGGATACAGCCAAACTATTGGAATACTAGGCAGCAATGAAAAAGCGAAAGCTTCTGCTGTTCAGATCCTAGGCTTCTATCAAGTACAGATCTGTTGTCATGGGGAGAGCAGAGCACAGATGCAAGGCGGCATTTGCCTGCCATGAGGAAAAGAAGCAAGAATGCTAAAAACAAACAGTCCCCAAATCCACACAGACGGAGCCTGGCTAAAACTAAGGATGGCCAGCGAAACAGAAATTCCCTTTACCACTCCCCACACGAGCCTGGCACCAAGTAACAAGCAACATCAGTCTACCGCTGACGGAGAAGGAACGCATCCAGACACACCCTCTCTGCGGCATGGATATGAGGGGACTTCTCAAAGCCGATGGTACAGCAGCAACACTGAGAAAGACCTTCTGGCGCCCCAGACACCACTCTCAGGACAAGTTAACAGCAGACCCACTGCTAAAGGAATCTGAAGTCTGTGATACATTGGGGTAATGATATCACCAAAGAAATCAAAACCTATCTCATCTCATCATCTATACGAACAAGCTGACAGAATAGGCATGCTCATTTCTGGGCACAGATACTGTTTACTAATCTATTCTTCTAAAAGGATGTTTAGCATGAAATTTATAGTAAAAGGAAGATAAAACTACTATCAAAAGGTAGTCATCAGAAATGTACTCAGAGATTGCCCAGATCTTGGGACTTATCAGAGAATTAACATAACTACAATTAATATGCTAAGTGATCAGTGGAAAAGGTGGAAATCTACAAGAAGAGATGGGGGGATTTCAGCAGAGATATGAAACTATAAAATAGTCAAATGGAGATGCTAGAAATAAGAGATACGTGTCAGAAATGAAGAAGTGCTTTGACAGGCTCAGATCAAACGCATAGCTGATAAAAGCATTATTGTACTCAACAGGTCAGTAAGAATAAGCTGAAGCACAAAGAAAAATGAGAATGGGGAAAAAAATAATACCCAGAAAAGAACAGTCAAAAGTTGTGGGACAATATCAGTCTAGCATAACTGAAGCTGCAAAAGGAAAAGAACATTAGAATTATCTGAACTAATGGTCAAAATTTTTCTAAAATTAATGGCAGCAAACCATACACCCAAGAAATCCAGACAATTCAGAACACAACTGAGCAGTGCCTTTAAAGTAGAAAGGGGGAAAAAAAAATCATATAACTGTCAACCCAGAATGTTGTAAAAATGAAAACCCCTTTCAAAAATGAAAAGCAACATTTTCCTAGCATCAACAAAATAATTCCTTAAAAGATAACATTCCTTCTTGATCTTATAAGGGCCAGGATGACACTTAGACCTGGACTGTGTAAACTGTTAACACATCATTTAATGTACAGGCCTTTATCTCAAAAAACTTCTATGACTGTGCCTTGACTTCTAAGGTGCAGAACAGTTCTCAGAGTCAGAGCCTTCCTGAGATGCTCTTCCCATCTTATAATCCTCAATATGGCTCAAAAATTTTGCATTTCTTAAAAAAAAAAATAAATGTGTGAGGTACATCAAAAAGTTAAACACAGAATTATCATCTGACCAGAAACTTCTCCCTTAGATATATACCCAACAGAATGGAAAGCAGGTATTCACACAAATATCTGTAAAAGAATGTTCATGGCAGGCACACTATTCATAATAGCCAAAAAGTGGAGACAACCCAAATGTCTATCAATGGATGAATGAAAAAATAAAATGCGGTATATCCACAAAATAGAATATTATCCAGCCATAGAAGGAATGAAGTATGATAGATGTTTCAATGTGAATGAACCTCAAACTATGCTAAATGAGAGGAATCAGAAAGGCCATGTGGGGACTTCTCTGGCAGTGCAGGGGCTAGGCCTCCACGCTCCTAATGTTGGGGGTCAGGGTTGAATCCCTGGTCACAAAGGTAGATGCAACGTGCCGCAGTGAAGACTGGAGACCCAGTGTGATGCAACTAAGATGCAATGCAGTCAAATAAAGGATTAAAAAAATGCCATGTGTTGTTATGATTCCATTTACATGAAATATCCAGAATAGGTAAATTCATAGAGAGAGAAAGCACATTAGTGGTTCCTAGGGACTGGAGGGGAGAATACGATGTGATTGCCTGGGAATGATGAAAATGTTTTGAAACTAGACAGATGGCTGTATACACTGTGAGCATAGTAAATGCCACTGAGTTGTACTTTAAAACTGTAAATTTTATGGGAACTTCATCCCAATTTTTTAAAAGACATGGATAATCATAGACAAATTATAATCCCTTGCTTTAAAATAACTGTGTACAGGTAATTAAGCTTTATGGTATGGAATACTGTGAAAAGACACAGCTAAGCCATTCACAGATACATTATCCTCAGAAGTAGCTTCACAAACATGACAATAAAATTCACTTAATTTTTTTTTTAAAGATGACTTTCTCATTCAACCAAAAACTGAAACGTCACTGTCATCAGACCTATGCTACAGGAATATTACAAGAAATTCTTCAGGCCGAAGGAGTATGACACCAGACGGAAATTTGGATCTACACAAAGACACAAAAAGCGTCAGAAATGGTGAAAAGAAATTCCTACAAGTCAATTTATTGAAGTCAGTTGCAAACTTATTTACAATTTACTTATCAAGACTCACTTCAAGACTCTCTCCTCATTGCTTCTAATTCTAAACCATTGTCCCATGAACTATGCCTGGGTCTCCAGTCTGCCTTAAACCACTTGAACCTAGAGCCAACACCTCACAACTATCCAACTTCTGACTTTCCCCTTCTGAGATGCTGCTAAGACTGTCAAAGTGATGGTCTCTCTTACTGCAGTGAGTTCACATAAATCTAGTTTGCTTTATTTTTTTTTAAGAGAAAGCAACTAATAACAGTAAAGTATGATTCCACATATGTGGAGTGCCCACCAAACTCTTCCAGCAGTCACAGTGGGAGAGGACTATCCTGGAAGGTTCTGGGAAAAAAGGAGGATTTGCTTCTTCACACTATATTCTTTTGTGTTATTTGAATGCTTCACAATGAGCATGTATTATTATCTCTTTGATTTAAAAAATCCAATTTCAGAAAGAATTAGGAACTGCAGCTTGCTTAGGCCATAGAGTTATGAGTTTAGAGGGATATGTTTAACTCAAAATGTATCACGCATCAGAAATAATTTTTGCTGGTCAGTACAATAACTTGGGCAGGGAAGTACTTTTATTTTTATAAAACTGTGCCTAAGACATTAAGAAGTATGGGAGTCATGATCAAACTCTCATTTGGCCCACTGGGTCCTAGGAGGAAATTAGTCAATGCAGTGGAAGGCTGGCCTCTACTGCAGTAAGTCCTTGGGGCAGGAGGCAGTGGAGCCAGCCCTACTCTAAAACTTGGGAGAAAAGTACAAGGGGACACAGGAGGGAGGCTCAGCCCAAATCAGAGGGCAGCTGTTGCAGGCAGACCTTACTCTGAGACTCAGGTCAACCCCACGCAACTTCCCTATGACCCCCCCAACTCAATCCATCCCAGTCCAGGCCCAGAGCCCACACCACATCACACAGCCAGCCACCCTACCCAAAGGGCAAGCAGCCCCCTCACCTGGTGGGCAATTGGCATCAGTTTGGCCACGAGCCCTTCCCCAGAATCCACATGGTCAAAGACTCCTTGCAAGGCCAACTGCTGACCTGGGGGGTGGTGGGTGTCTTCCATGTTCCCTTTGACCCAAAGCCTCTTTTTACAGATGGGAAAACCAAGACCCAAAGAGCTAGGGTGACTTTATCAGGGTCATAGTAATTCAGAAGCTGAAACCTTTATAACACCAACTCCCTTGACTTGAAAGAAAGAAGAAATTCTGGCATCTGGAAGGGGTTTTTGTATTCAGCAATATTTCCATGCTTCATACAAAAAAGAAAACGCAAATGGTTTATTCAATATACACACGCTAAGCTACGTCAGAATTCCCACTAATTTCATACACATAGTTTAGTCAGGTTTATTAAGGAAGCCAGAACAGCAGGTATCAGTCATTCTGAGTCTCTCTCTAGAAGGAAGCCTCAGATGGAAACACACCAACGATCTTTTTTGCTGCTGTTTCTCCTATTTTTGTGTAATGTCATGAAGGCTTTATTAAGAAGTCATTTTATCATACACATAGTTTAGTCAGGTTTATTAAGGAAGCCAGAACAGCAGGTATCAGTCATTCTGAGTCTCTCTCTAGAAGGAAGCCTCAGATGGAAACACACCAACGATCTTTTTTGCTGCTGTTTCTCCTATTTTTGTGTAATGTCATGAAGGCTTTATTAAGAAGTCATTTTTAAGAAGTAGGCACTAACTGGTCATCTCAGGCTGTGTGCTCAGCCTGCTCCCAACAGGGCTCATCCTCAGGGACCCAGATGCGCACTCCCGAGAGTCAGGGCAGGCGAGAAGCTGACATCTGCGTCGTCCTGGTTCCTTCTGATAGAAGATGCCTGGCTCTGGGGACTGGGAAGCCGAGAGCAGACAAAAGGGAGACTACATGGGATCCTTCCATCTGAAAGGGGCCTTGGAGGAATGGGGAATGCGATCTTGAGCTGTTGTGATTTCCCAGATGCGTTCTGTGCGTAGGTTGGGAGCAGCAACCTGGAAACATAGCCAGCAACGCGCCCAGGGTGAGTCAGACAGCACTGGGGACCCGCGGCCTAGCCAACTCTCGAGTCAGCTGGTGCCCGGCCAGGGGTCTCAGCGTTGTACTGTACTGCGAAACAGGTACGGTGGTCAGGAAGCCCTTCCCCACGCTGAGAAGAAGTCTCCTTCGGGGAACTTCTCTCTTGGGCCAGGTTCTGGGATCCTCATAAGCCCAGCATCATTCTCCCCTAAAAAGTCTCTGGATTCATCATCAGGATTTGCTGTAGGGCTGACCTGTGCCAAATCATCAAGACTCAGCAAACCTCCATCTATCTCCTTGTTTATCTCCTACCTGTGTGGAGCAGCTGGCCTGCTCTGTGAGGTCAGGGTGGCAGTGTGTTCATTTTACTGTAGCATTTTTACGTAGACCTACGCCCAACATTCTGCTTTCCAGATTAGTAGGCTTGCCCCGGATCTCTCCCGACTATCAGCCTAAAGTTGCCCAAGAATCTCCAGAGATTGCTCAGCCTGTTTTCTCCCACCTCCTGGGGTGAGAATCAGAAGTCAGCTGCAGTTTAAGCTTCCACGACTGCTGATTCTATACAATGTTGCCTCTGACCACTGACCCCATATAGTCAGGTGCACTCTTGCTCACAAATAGGATGGTGTTCTTGATGGTTCAGATCCCTAACGAGGTCGCAAGTGGGAAACCAAGAGCCCACATACCCTTGTTTGCTCTGTCCTATCCTCAGCTTGCCCACGGGGCCGGCCAGAGCCCTCACCATGACACCCTCTCTTTGGAGAGCCTTTTTTCACAGTGGCTTTCTGCTGCAGAGGCTTAAGACTAAGGGCAAATCCAAGTACCTTGCCTCTCCAGAGGAATGCACATTGAAGCTCATGGTCTCTGAAGCTTGGGGGTTTGTTCGAGACCTTAAACACACACACAGGCAGATGCCACTCATCTCATGTGGATATAGCTAAGACGGGCTTCTTGGGAGGTTCCTCCCAAACAAAGATCCTGATCTGGGTTCCTACTACACACGGCAGTAACATGACACCCGGAAGTCGTAGCTTTGTTGATGAAACATTTGAAAAACACAACTATCCCACTAGGCAACTGACGATATATTTCTAACAGTCGCTTGTAGTTAAATTCTAAAAAAAATAAAAATAAAGTTCTTGAATAATTTCTTAAACAGATTTTGTAAGAGTCCACCTCTCTGACAGTCAGTGGTATCCACTCTGGAAATGGATTGCCTCCACTTCCTAATTATCCACAAGTGGATGAAGGAGCAAGGGCCAGAGAAGTGGGAGGGAAGAATCTGCCTTCTAAATGCTGAGGGTGTGAGATGACATTATAAGCACCGGTGTCACTGTTCTAACTGAACAGATACTTCTGTCTGCAGACTGGGCCACACTGATCAGGGCATAGGGTCACAGCTTCTCTGGCCCTTCCCTAATGATGGATGCCAATTCTGTCTCCCTGTTGGAAGTGGACATTGGCAAGGCTGGATATCTGGGGCCTCCAGCCATGGCATTGGCCAGTCAGCACAGAGCAGGCCTGAGGGCTCATGCGCCCCATGGCTAAGCGTGACTTCAGGGTCCGCAGTCCTCAGCAGGACCGCTGAGTGTGAGCCCAGCTTGCGTGTGACCATAGCTCCTGCTTGGTCCCCCTGTCTCTGCCTCCCCCACATCTCTTGGCCAAGCTTTGTCCTCTGCTGAATTAGCACAACTGCCTTCTTCTCCAGACTTCCTCCTGGGCCTGGCCCAGTCACCCAGGCCTGGATTAGGGATCACCTTCTCCACTGCCTGGCAGGTGTTCAAAGAGAGGATTTGAGAGCCCAGACTCTGGCATTGCCATTGATTAGCTGTATGACCTTAAACAAGTTTCTTGGCTTCTCTGTGCCTCAGTTTCCTAATCTGTAAATGGGGATAATAGCACCTACCAAATAGGGTTGCAAGTGAACACATAGGAACTACTTAGGGAAGTACCTGGCACACGATGAGGCCCAATTAGCTGCCACCATTACTATGATCACTGCTTGCTCAGAACGTCTCAGCCCTTCGTCCCTCTAGCTGCCCATGGCTGTGCCATATAGCGAGGAGAACCTCTGACTGGATACCTAGAGACCAGAGAGACTCTGTGGGCCTTACCAAGGACTTCCCTTCACTTACATTTCTTTCTGTCTTGGTGTGAGGCCTTAACAAGGGATAGGGAGCCTGCTCCTGGCCTCAAACGGAGCATAGCCAACCCTCCTGCCCCTGTAGTCACACTGAATCCAGGGATGCCAGAGGCCACAGCCTCCAGAGAGCAGCAACGGCTCTTGGAGGGCAGTGAGGCCTCAGATGGGTCCACAAGGTTGCTTCTTTACTCCTAATTTGTGAGGTCGGGATCAGACAGTCTCCAGTGTCCTTTCCTTTAGTATGACCTGTTAGGATCTGGCGTATTCAAAGGGTCCCTCAGTTACCTATGGATCTTCTTAATAATCCACAGAACCTAAACTCAGGGATCGTGGGATCTGCCTGAAAGAAGAAGAAATAAGGGTTTGAAATTAGTGTGAAACTCAGAATCAGAAAATGAAGTTCTCCAAACAAATGGTCTGGTTTTCCAGATGACAGATACTCACTTTTCTAAAAAGCACCAAGATGTAGAGCGCAAAGCTGCAGAATTGCAGCAAACTCCTCACTCTCTTTTAAGGCAAATTTTCAGAAAAACCAAATTACATGCTGAATTTTTAAAAGTAGTGTGTTGGGGAAAAGCTATGAAGGAAAGCAGAGAAAGATCTGCTCCACCTCCCAGGGGCACATCCTTGTGCCCACAGCAGGGGACCACCTGGACTCTGGGGACGGCTGGAGCTGGCAACGCTCTGCCCTCCACCCGACACTGGCTACCCAGGGGTGCCAGGGGGTTGCTGTCGTCACACTTGTAATCTTTGTACACTGGGTACACGCATGATATTTCCCAGCAATAAGGGGTTCAAGAGAGTAGCTAAGGGGTTACTCAAGCAGTTTTCATAACCATTGCATGTACAAGGCACAGCTCAAAAGTCATCCTCATTTTATCAATATATCGTGGTGGCCAGGGAGGTGTGCCTCTCCGTCTCCTTCAAGAGAGCCTGCTATGGGCACAGAGCCCCCAGACTAACAGCTTCCAGCTCCAGCCCGTGACCCCGGGGCCCCACCTCCTCCAGGCTGCCCCCAGGCAGTGACCGAGCGCAGCAGAGGTGAGGTGGTAGTACTGGCCCACTCCCGCCAAACGCGGGGCGCTCCCAAAGAGACACTTCTGCTCAGGGCTTTTGGCCTGGTGGAGATTTTCTCAGAACTGCACTGCAGTTTGAGGCTCTTCCTACTCAGCCTTTGCCTCCCTCTTTCCTTTCACAGGAGGCAGACCTACCTCTGGGTTGAAGGCTTTTTTCTGTGTGCCTCTCCCCCGCTTGTTCTTCATAGGCATGCCCCCCACAGACCTTGTTGTGTGTCTGATCCCACGTTGGCACCTGCTTCTCAGGGGGCCCAAATAGACATCTGTGTTCCAAGGCTTTTCCCCACACATTCTTTTAAAAAATGAGACCATCCTCAATGTATGGTTCTGCATAGCTTTTCATAAGACATTTTGAGTGTTCTCCTATGCTGTTAAGTGTGCTTCAAAATCAGTGTTTAAAAGGGCTGCATGATATTGCATGTTAGGGATGCACATTATCTATTTAAAGACATTTATGGATTCACAGTATCTATTTATTATGGTTGAAACTGCTAAAACTTTTGAATACCCTTCCTCCGTTTGGGAAACACTCAACATTAGTGGGTTCTGTCTTCCAGCTAGACACCCAAATGTGCTTTCTCAGGTTCCCTTGCAGCCAGGGCGCAGACAGACGGCTCTGCCAGCCACAGCTGCAGAAACCCTGAATCAGAATGAAAGCCTTGCATCATGTGGGACAAGGTTTCTACCAGGGGCGGTGAGTGGTCTCTGCTTATTCTTCATTCTATGGAGACATTACCTTATGGGCTGCAAGGAAGTATCAGCTTCATTTACAGAAAAGGAAACTAAAAACCAGAGATAATTGTTAAAAGTAACTCATCCACTCAGGTCCCTTACCCTGGCTTGAGGTATTTGGATTCTTAACTGCCCCCAAGTTATACACCAGGTGACAGATCAGTCTCCTGGAGCCCAAAGATAAATCATTTCCCAAAGGAGTGTGTGCTAGAGGAAAGCCCTGGTTTTAGGAGCCCCATTTCTAGGGCTTTGGAAACATGAACTTGGCTTCAGACACTGCTTGGCAGTGTGTCTTTGCTCAAGTAAATGGCCTGTTTCCATTAACACTTCCTTGACAGTTTCTCTGAGAATAGAACTAGATAATGTTTTTAACAAAAAAACTCTACAAAAAAATGAAAGTCTGTTTAAAAAAAAAAAGTTTACTCATTCAAATAAATACAGTGTGTGATCATACAAACAGATCCACATGCTCTGATATGGGGAAACACCCCATGACATTGGGTAGGGGAAAACCCAAGTAGTTAGGTTCTGATTTTGTCTAGGTGAAAATTTGAAAGGAAACACAAGTCTATTTTTTGCTTGTGTAGGCATAGATTGTAATGGTGGTTACATGAAGTAAGTAGAACTGAGGTTAGTTCAAAACAAGACTCCTTTCTAAGCATTATTACAAGTTTGAACTTGCTTTCCTGTGATGAATACCCATGTACTCACCATCTAGATCTAAAACTACAACTTGTTGCCATGTCAAGCATCTACATTTCCCTGAACCATTTCAAGGGAAATGAGACACTGTACCTCCAAAGGAGTTAAGCTCGCATTGCCACACATAGCCCCTACACAATGCCATTGGCATTCCAACTTCATAAATAATTCCCTCGTGTCTTTTAATTCTGAACCCATATTCAAATCTCAATTGTTTCCCAAATGTCTTACAATTTTTTCTCTCATATTTGGTTACAAAAATCTCTTGATTCTTTTAATCCAAAACAGCCTCCACCCATCTATCCCAACACACACCTTTTCTTTTCATACATAGCATTGAAGGGATGTGGTCACCGTCAAAGAATATTCCTCATTGTAGAGTTGCCTGGTGTTTCTTTGTTCCTTAAACTCCCTCAAACCAGCAGCTGGACTGAATCGTTAGTTCAAGAAGCCAAACAGCCCCTCTAACACTTGGCCCCAAATGGCCAGGACTTGATCAACACCTGTCAGCTTCCCTAATTTTTACCCCAGCTTTTCCAGCTTTGTAGGACCGACCAGAAAAAGGCAAATATGCACTCGTAATCAATCACATAGGATGCCCCATTGCTAGTCAGCCTGCCTACAGCCTTCCCAGGCTAACAGACTCTGATCAGGGCATACCTGCATACTTTTCCTTTTCCACTACAAGGCCTTGTCACTCCACTGCTTACCTTTGAGTGTCTGACCAAGGCAAGTGATGGTAGCTGATTCCCTTGCTATAGCAAGCTAGAAATAGTCTTTGCTTATTCTCACTTGACAGCGGTCTCTATTTCCACGATTGTTACTGATGCCTAAGTGTGATCACACTTAAGATGGTAATAGCCACCTTATTTAACCACTTACATTGTCAGAATGGAATCTGACTTTTCAATTCATGCCCTGCTACAAATTTGCCTGTTTTGCCATGCGCCTTTATTCATATCTGCAAGGAAAAGATGGTTGAATTTCGCACACAGAATTTATTTTCACCTTATGCAAATGCTTTCCAATAATGTAATTTTTAGTCAAGCTTTACATTTCTGGCCTAATGCATCAATATAATGTTTTTCTGTTTTGAAATGACAGGGTTTGGCCAGCATCTGAACAACAACAACTTAACAAGACTGCCCAGTATCTTAGCCTACAGGCCCCTCATTTATTTATTGCTTATTATTTATTTACATTAAACATGAAGTCAATTAAATTGATCTCATAAAAATGAGTTTAATCTTAATATAATTTGAATAAAAGAAGGCTACAATCAAATAGAAATCATTAAAAATAATAGAGTTTTAACCCTGGGAAAATGTATAGAGCATATGAAAGTCAGTTAGTATAATACATGGCATAAGGAGGGTGTTCTGCAAATATTAGGGCGCGTGACCACGAGAGGGCAGCACTTCGGCTTTCAGGTCAGTCATGACCTGCAGCCCGTCCCAGCAACAGCCCTGCCACCTCTAGACACAGAAGCATCACCAGAAGACCAAGGACTCCTCGCAGTGCTCAGAGAAAACTGTACCACCATTTCCTGTGTGGGCGGCCACGACACACTCTTTCCCTTACTTTCCAAGGCTTTTGAAGAACACTTGGTGTCCCTTTTTCCAAGCTCCTCCCTTCGTGCCTTACAGTTTTAGCCAAAATACTAGGCTCAGTAAATTACATGGGGGTCAAGGGGGTGAGGCAAGATGGACACACACTTTCTCCTTAAATCCCAGCACAACTCTCCACCTCCAGTCACCTCGCTGCTGCTGCTGCTAAGTCACTTCAGTCGTGTCTGACTCTGTGCGACCCCATAGACAGCAGCCCACCAGGCTCCCCCGTCCCTGGGATTCTCCAGGCAAGAACACTGGAGTGGGTTGCCATTTCCTTCTCCAATGCATGACAGTGGAAAGTGAAAGTGAAGCCACTCAGTCGTGTCCGACTCGTAGCGACCCCATGGACTGCAGCCTACCAGGCTCCTCTGCCCATGGGGTTTTCCAGGCAAGAGTACTGGAGTGGGGTGCCATTGCCAGTCACCTTAGGATGCAGAGAAATGGCTACCCACCAGCCCCAAAGCAGGGCTGGCCCCCTACACCAACGGTATGGGCACAAGGCAAGCCTTCCAGTCCGGCCCAACATAAAGCATCTTTAAAATCTTTGTTTCCCCACTCTAAAAACTGCATTCCCTGATCTCAGTCGCCTGAGAAAACTAGAAAATGAAAGCAGCTCAGAGTCCCTGGGGCACACCCTCCAGCCGCACGCACAGATGCTATCCCAACCTCGGGCCGCCTCTAGAGGGCGCTGCGGGGCACCTGAGCAGCTCCTCTTCCAGAGAAACTGGCTCCTCGTGATGGGCCTGAATCCTGGGCCCACTTTGTGCTTGTTTACATCACGGTGTTGGCCCGTCATGTGGTTCTCTGGATTTTTTTACCCTCTATTTGCAGTAGTGACTGCAATACAGGACAAAAGGCTACACTAGCAGTTTGGGTTATATTAAGAAAAGTACCAAACAGCTCTGCGTACTCTCACTCCTGGGTGA
Source organism: Oreotragus oreotragus (assembly GCA_006410675.1). Classification (NCBI taxonomy): domain Eukaryota; kingdom Metazoa; phylum Chordata; class Mammalia; order Artiodactyla; family Bovidae; genus Oreotragus; species Oreotragus oreotragus. The sequence continues at coordinate 159,769 of SJYX01019073.1, read as the reverse complement.
GAAAGGAGAGAATCTATACTGGATTTAGCTGGTACTCTGCATCAAGAAGCAGTGGAGAAAAACTGATAAAAATGCATTGTCTTTCCTGGATAAGGCATTGAATGAGACATCTCAGTGTATAAGTTTTAATCTCTCTTCTACTGCTGAAGCAAAAGGAGAGAAAAAAAACCTCCAGGAAGATCTGATCAGCAAACCCTTCCAGAGCAAGGTCTCCTAAGCCAAGGAGGCACTTTCAGTCCCACACCGGAATCCTGAAATCCTTTATTCATCCATACCCCCACCCCATCACTGGTGGGTTTCACGCCATGCCCTTTCATGCCATAACGAAGTCAGGCCTCCACCTGGTCCTGTGGGGTCATCTGAGGCCTGCAGGGGGCAAACCACAACAAACAACCCAAGAACCCTGGGATGAAGGATGCGTGGGACAAGGGGACACGCAACATCCCCCACTGGGACCCTCTGGCTTGTTTTCATCCTTCTTATTTACCTAAAGATTGGTTTGGTTGTCATACCCTGCTATCTCAACTGGCTTGAGGGCACGGACTGCCTCCTGGGGGCGTCGCCTTTGGGGCCCATGCACTCGACCCTGCCAGCAGAGGCAGCGACAAGCCTGGGTGTTTTGACCCTAGCTCCTGGTGTCCCTTCCGGGGCTCTGAACCCAGCATGTGATGGCGAGTGCTTCTTGTCTCACTAGTCGGCTGCTGTGGAGAGATCAGGAGACCTTTGCAGTGAGTTTAATCCCTACAGGGGACCTGATAGTGCCTGCTTGTGGGCCTTGACCCCATCTTCTGTGGCCAAGACTGGCTGAGTCCCTGCTGTCACTTGGGGAGCTGCAACTGTCCCACCACTTCAGTGGTCTCAGTGCCCCCCTAACTGCGTCAACTGCTGCTGCTGGATGACGCACACATATCTTGACTTGTCGGGCTAGTGACTTCCCAGAGGACTGGGTTGATTCCATGATGGTGGCCACTACGAGGCTGACTCAGGGCTGCATACTGACCCAATCTGTCTTTGGAGCAAACCTCTAAGTGATCAGACTGCTGACTCAATCATTCTGCTTGTGGATAGATACCGTAAAGGCCTTCAACCTCTCGGAGTGATGAGTACTGGAATGACCTTCTCTGCTGATCCCACAACAATGCTGAAGAGTGTACCAGGGACACAACATATCAAAGCAACTTCAACTGTGTTACCCTGAGCTCCCATCCTGGGCAGACTGGCCGTCACACTGCCTGCTGACTGGGTCACTAGGTGAAGCAGTAATGCCTGACTTCTTGGGAATGCCATCAGCGTTGAGAGCATTGTAGAACCCACCTGTGGCACAGTATAGGATACTCATCAGGTCTGCTCTTACAAGACTGAAGGAAGCAGCGAAGGCCAAGTCTTCAGTTCCCCAACACTGGGCTCTCGACCTTGGACTGTCGGGGAAATGAGTGTGCAGCCTGCAAAGGACCCACAGTTCTTCTAATGGGCTTCCATCCAATGTTCTTCTGCATCTGCAGACATTTTTGACTGGTCTTATCACTGCATTTTTAAGGACCAATTACCTTTGACCTGAAACAAGGAACTTACCTTCTAAGCTTTCATGATTTATGCAGACACATACTTCTCAGATTCAACTCTGAGATTTTTGGTTTTAAACAATTGTACTTCCCATAAATGAAGATGCTGTCGAGCAGCAGCATCCTTGAGGATCACCTGCTTAGTCTAGACCCTTAAGGTGTAGAAACAAGAGACAACCCAGGATGTCACGAAAGCTAACTTTAAAAAACACACTGGTTTTTAAGAAGGAAGGAATTGTTTAGAAATTATAAATATTAGCAGAAATATTTATTTCAAACACCGAGTGTAAATACAAGTTTCTGTACTTCAAGGAAAATGTAAACTTGTAAAATAAAAAATTAAACATATATCTTTCTGCTAATTACTAGCAGATAATCTTAATAAAAATAAGCTGTTGGTCAAAAAACAGCCACTGTCATTTTTAGCAAAATACCTTGCAGTTTTAGATTTATAATTTTATTTCCATGGAGAGCCAATATCAATACACACCACTGCGGGACTCAAGGCAGGTTTTGTTTGATTCTGCTATCATTGTGTGTTCTGAGAAGTGTACCAGGTGCCAGCCACACCCCACAACGTGCTCAGGGGCAGCCTGGCCCCACAGAAGCCTCTAGTGCAGTCTGCAAGAGGGCCCCGGGCCTGCCAGTCCCTCCTCTTAGCCCCCACAGTCACCGGTCCTCAGGGCATCTCTGTCCATTTCTGAAGCAAGCAGGCATAAAGCAGCTTAGACGGTGACCTTTCTCAGAGCAGGTAGCATCTGTGAGGAGCTAAGATTATCTCCAAACTGAGCACAAGTCTGCTCTTGTCCTCAGGGCAACATGGCAATAAGAAAGGTCTGAGACAAGTTCCTGTAACTGCCCAAAGCCAGAAACCCCACAGAGAAGCTTCTACCAAGTTGGATACATCTATATATAAGCACAAATCACAATAAAATTAATTGAGATACCCATTTGGGAGGAACCAATTAGGGAAGTTATCGGTAAACCCACCGTGACAGTCTTTTTGACGTGTCAATTTGACCAGGCCATGGCCCCATTACTGTTATTGTGAAGGCATTCTGCAGATGTGATTAAAGCCCATCATCAGTCAATAGTAAAGAGTAAGGAAGCACCCTGGTTAATCTGGGTAGGCCTGATTCAGTTAAAAGGCCTGAAAATCTGAAACCTCCCTATAAAAAGTGGAAATCCCACTCATGGCAGTAGCTTCAACTACACCTGTGGTGCTCACCCTGCATCCTTTGCTTCCTGTCTGAGCCCGTGAGTCCCATCTGCCCACCAGGTTCTTCCTGCTCCCCTGCCAGCCCAGCCCAGTGGATTTCAGACTGGCTTAGCCATTATCCACAGTCACGAAAGGCAAATCCTTATAACAAATGGACACATTCATTTATATATACATCATACTGCTCCTAACGGCTCTGCCTCTCAGGGCTCCCCCTGTGGCTCAGCTGGTAAAGAATCCGCCTGCGATGCAGGAGACCTGGGTTTGATCCCTGGGTTTGGGAAGATGCCCTGGAGAAGGGAAAGGCTACCCACCCCAGTATCCTGGCCTGGAGAATTCCATGGACTGTATATAGTCCATGGGATCACAAAGAGTCGGACACCACTGGGCAACTTTCACCTTCTCAGGCTGAAGCCTGACTGACACAGGAACCGGAAGGGGATGCTGCCGTTAAAAGCAACCAAGTACGTAATTCAGGTCCTCCCAAGACCTCAGTGAAAGTAGGATAATAGTAAAGGAACACGAAAAGGTATAAACATTAATCTCTGTGTTATAAGCAAGCACCTTAGCTTGATACATAAGTTAGATTTTTTTCCATTATTAAAACGTGCTGCGATTCACGGGGTCGCAAAGAGTCGGACACGACTGAGCAACTGAACTGAACTGAAAACCTCAGTAAAACAAAGGAAATACAGTAAAAAGATTCCTTTAAAAAAAAAATCCAAAAATATGGGGGAGAGCAGAGAGGTATGTAACCACAAAATCATTTTAGAAGCTGAGAAGCAAATGGACCAGCGGTAAATTATTTAATAGACCTGAGCCAAATCCTGAAACAACAAAGGAAAAAGCAACTGTGGCATTACTTCAGAACTTGGGGTGGAGAGGATGGCTTAAAGATAGAATTCAGGAAAGCCCAGGAGAAACAGATTCCTGGAGTCCAAGCTACGGGGTTAATGCATTTCCCTGAACTCAGCAGAAGCCAGGAGGCTTTCCTGCCTGGAGAGTATTGAGAGAGGACTCCTGGATTAGGCTTCAGCAGGCACAGGTTAGAGAACCGGCACCATACTGGAGAGAGAGGGACTGAGGGACTGCATGCAGCTCTCCTGATACTGAGTCACCTTCCTCTGCAGAAAGAAGTTGCAGCAGGGGTTAACCCTCTCTCCTCACAGGCAGCACAAGCAGCAGGAGATCCATCAAAAAAGAGCCAGAGAAATAAAAAAAAACTCCCACGAAACTCTCAGGAACGCGGAGGAAGTCCCAGGATGAGGGCTCACACCAGACAGAGAGTAAAAAGTCTGGTCTGGAGTGGGGACTCAAGACAGAAATGTCAAGAGCTATTATATTTGCACCAGGGCCTCTGGCTCTTCTCTTAATGAAGAGAACATTAAGGTGATCCTGGCCCCATTCTCATTTGCAATGAGATCAAACCAGTCAATCCTATAGGAAATCAGTTCTGAATATTCATTAGGACTGATGCTGAAGCTCCAATACCTTGGCCACCAGATGCAGAGAACTGACTCACTGGAAAAGACCCTGATGCTGGGAAAGATTGAAGGCAGGAGGAGAAGGGACGACAGAGGATGAGATGGTTGGATGGCATCACTGACTCAATGGACAGGCGTCTGAGCAAGCTTCGGGAGTTGGTGATGGACAGGGAAGCCTGGAGTGCTGCAGTCCACGGGGTCACGGAGTCAGACATGACTGAGCAACTGAACTGAACTGGCCCCATCCTCACCTCTCCTAGGCTTGATCGACATGAGCTGACGTCCTTCCCACTCCTTAGATCAGCAGGAGAAGTCAGCATTTCCTCCCCCGGAGGGCTCAGCTTTGGCTCGCCGCTGAAATCTAGAAGATGGTTGCAGTGAGCACGTAACTGCAGTCAGCAGCTCCAGCCTTCTGACCGTATTCCTGCCAGACCACGAGGACTTGGTTTGTGCACAGTAGGGACACACACTCCGAGTGTGGTGGCCCCAGTGTCCCCAGGACCCTTTTAAGTCCCTGCTTACTGATTTCCCCAACAGGAACGGCATTTCAAAATCCCCAGGGAAGCTGAGACTCCCCCTGACCCAGAGGTCACATTGCGTTTTCCAGCCAGTCATCCAAGAGTAGCAGCGCTGCCCTCTGCTCTCAGAGCTCAGTGAGTGCTTGAAGCCTGGTGTCTTCAAAACCACATACAATATTGTTTCAAAACACCTCCACCGCAGGGTGAAAACAGGAAAAGCGAGGGAATCATTAAACCACAAGTCAGCCCAGCACTCCCTAGGGGAAAGGAGACTTCAAGTGTGCTGGGGATTAAGAGGGCTTTCACAGCAGTGGTGTGGTTCTGTTTCTTAACGACAGACACAGTCTACTATTCTTTAGACCCTATGTTTACATTGTAGATGCTGTTCTGTATGTATGACACATTTCATGGTTGAAAAAAGACAAAATATATAACTCACAATAGCAAGGAGAACTGAAGGCGAAACCATCAAGAGTCTGGAGACTACATTCCGGAAGGCATGAGCACACAAGAGAGTCTGCATGATTGAAAATAAGGGCTAGGAAACCCACAGGGAGAAGCGCAGCTGAGGGGGCAGAGGATAGGGCCTGGCTGTGCAGGGCCAGACCTCGGAGTGCCGTCCCCAAAGAGAAGATTGTTGTCCCATGCCAACTGGTTCCCCACTGTGTGTCCATGCTTGCTCCCTGCCCCGCCTGGCAACTCCTCGTGTTTCTGTCTTTGGCATTTGTGACCCACGTGGCTCTCCGCACTGTCAGCCCCAGGGAGCAGGGTGCTGGGGTTGGCAGCAGCCTCAGGTTTCCCAGCCCTAAATTCCAGTTGCCCCGCCCCTTTGGTCAGCCTCAGAGCCTCACTCCAGCTGAAGAGGCCCAGGACTCTGGGTCCAGATCCCTTCAGGTTCTGCCCCTGCATGTGAGGTATCAAGGACTCCTCCCACCTCCAAAAATCACATGTCTCAAGGTTCCCAGAGTTGCGGTTTTGCTCACCCTCCCCAGGGCCAGGAAGGAAGTGCCGCTCCTGCTCTTAACTCAGATGTCGCCACGGGATGGGGCCTCAGAGAGTCTCCTGTCTGCCCTGTCTTTGAAGGCCCATGTGAGATGTGTCCAAGGTCTCGAGGCTGCAGCCAAAGTCAGTTCTGCCTTTCCAGAAGGCTCTGAGCCTGTGTTATGCAGACAGCCCCTGGGGACAGGGGCTGTGCATCTCCATTCCCTGCCTAGGCTCTGCATGGGTTACAGACAAGCACCGGTCCCTTCTCCTGGCCTCCCTGCCACCCTGGAACAGGCTTTTGGGCCCAAACAATCTGCCCAGGAGCGTCGTGGGTGGTCTCACACTGCAGCCCCTGGGCCAGGCTGGGTCTTCTTCACCCCCGGGGTGCAGTCTGGGCCTTGCCCCCTGGTGGACAGGGACCCACCTGAGATCACGAGGGGATCCTGGTGTCCTTCGAGCCCCTTTAACCTTTCACGGCCCAGCCAAAACCTGCAGATCTGAACATGAGCCCCCAGGGCAGGATTGGAATCTTAACATACATGAGCTGCCTGGTTACAGATGGACATGTGGGAGGGAAGGAGGGAGTCAGAGGGGCTGACACTGCAGGTGAGAGGGGCGCCCAATCATTGCGAGAGTTGGAGGGAACCTCAGGGAGCAGCCAGCTCCAGCCAAATGCCGTGGGGGTGGGGGACCGCTATGTCAAAGGTAGGAAAAAAGAGCCGAGGAAGCCGGGGAGAGGTGGAAAACGCATGAAACACAGGTGTCTTCACAACGAGTTACAGAAATTGACCTTTATTTATTGTACTAAAGTCTGTTTAACTTTTGATACAAAGGAAGGTTTTAGTACAGAAAACCCCAGTCTGTCAGAACAGTACCCGTGCACACTGTACCATCTCTGTGCCAACCCCAGCCGCCCAGAGCAGCGGCCCCGCGGGCGCCAGCGAAACCCCACGCCAGCCTGCAGCTGGTCCTAGCTGTCGGAGCCAGAACGCGTGTACCTGTGAAACAAGGGCAGCACGGAGACGGAAACGTGTCTCCTTGCGAACGACTGTGCAAGAAAATATATCCCTTTTTTAAAAAATGTCAGTATGGCTAAACTATAATCTAGTGTCTAGAATTACAAAGAATAAAATGAAATCAGCGATTTCTTGCTAGTAAAATGAAATGTTAGGAACAGTATTAAAATAGAGGTCCTACCCCAGTGACACTTACCCGGAGCCCCGTACAGTACCTATTATTAACAGGACGCACAGTTTAAAGAGGAACCACACCAACTCTTCAGCCAGAAACATCTGGCATCAGATGCATTAAAAAACAAAACACAACACAGCCATCCTCGTGGAGCTCTGCTCATGTTGTGAGAGCTGAAGCCAAGGCTAGATAGATCCCAGTTTCTCTTGAATTTTAACAGTGACCACATTGATCCTTAAGCTTCCGTTAAGAGCTCTCTTTTCAGAGTCTGAAATACGAATTGTTTTTAGATCAAACAGAGCTGATGTGCCTGCCCCATTGTAAAGCATTTGGGAATTACTCTGCAAAATCTGCACCGGTAAAGGCTGTCACCATTCACAGAACCTAAGGAGGACCCAGTGGCATGCCTCAGCCCCTGCCCAGAACTGGCTGTGTCACAGTGAACCATGTCCAGTTCTAACTGTTGCTTCCTGACCTGCATACAGATTTCTCAAGAGGCAGGTTAGGTGGTCTGATATTCCCATCTCTTGAAGAATTTTCCACAGTTTGTGNCACAGAACCTAAGGAGGACCCAGTGGCATGCCTCAGCCCCTGCCCAGAACTGGCTGTGTCACAGTGAACCCATGAAGCTCTGAGGACCAGAGAGAATGCTGGAATCATGAACACAGGTGGATGAGAAGTAAGAGGTGGCAGAAGGCAGGAGACGAAGTCTGAGGGATGCGCCTACAAGACGGCGGAAGTCACCTTCCTAGGTGCAGGAGGAGAGTGCACAGCCCCACGAAGGCACCAGTTCCGCACGCAACGACGGTCTAAGCAGCCGCGGTCACAGGGCCTTCCAGCAGAGCGGCCGCCGAGGCACTCGCAGGGCATTCGTCAGAGCTCTGGCCCCACTGCTAAGACCCTCCCAGAGCAAAGCGGCCCCCAGTGAGGTTCCAGAGTCATTTCGTTGAAAGCAGGCACAAAACCAACACCAAAGCGACAGTGAGGAAAAGGGCGGGGGCTGGGCAGCGACAACATGGAGCCATTCAAGTAAACATAAGCCGCCGAACACTCAGAAAAGGCTTGTAAACTTGTGATCTGCAAGGTTCTCTTTGCAGCATCTGTTGAGCTGGCTACAAGGAAGGCTGGTGTCGAGTCCCCCACTCCACAGTCTCTGTCTTAAATCACACACGTGTGGGAGAAGCGCAGTCTGCTGGCCGGGGTCTGGGTCCCGTTTGTCTGTGGCCTTCCGTCTACAGAGGAGGTGCTTCGGGAGCCCCGGTTCATGGATTCCCTCCCCTTCGTGTTTACACACAGAGGCGTCTATCCGTAGTCACTGCAAAGAGCTGCGCCAGGCGGTTGGGCTGGAGGCCAAGCTACAGTCATCCCCAGCGCTGTGTTCTAGAGAGGGCAGGCTGGGATCCACAGGACTTTGTTTTGCTCTTGATTGACCACTGCCAAGATCTGAGTGCAAATGCTCGACAGGGCTCCTCCCTGGACGACCCCTGCAAGAGAGTCCCCAGACACACACGTCACTGGCTGGGAGGAAGACGCCCAGAAGGAGGCGAGTAAACAGATCTTTCGCTCTTCCTGGTGCTCTGCCTGTTTCCAGCTACTTGGCTCAACTGCTCTATCCCCACCTCACTTCCCTTCCATGAGCAAGAATTTGGAAAAGAAAAAAAGAGTTGAGTGCAAATCACTTCGGCTTTTTATCTATCCCTCTTGGCAACTGTTCATATGATGTTAAAACCTGGGGCTCACACGAAGGCTGGGGTCTGATTTTGCCAGGTTGCCCTGACCCCTGTAATAGGGGTGACAGGATGTGACTATGCAAATTTGCCAGGCTCCACAGCAGGGATGACCCGGGCTGGTGTGCCTAGTCAAGCAACAGGGAGTCCCAGTATACTGGAATGCAGTCTGGGGTATGTTGTAACGGTCCAGCTGGCAGCAAGATTCTAGAGGGAACAAGGCTGGGTCTCAAGAGCTGGGCACCCCATGGCCCAGAGAAGATTTTCTGCAAAGACGAGATTTTCTGCAAAGACAATGGGCCATCCCCAGCTCTGGCTCAGGCCTGCTGCTCGGCAAGGTTTCAGCACCACGGCCCAGCAGATACTAGACGAGGGCTCTGCGTGTGCTCCATGGAACAGCGCTACGCCCCGGTTTCTTGCCACAGATACTGACAGTGAACGTTTAGAAATTGCTATGACAATGCGACGGAGCAATTTCACATCTGCTAAATCTGATAAAAAAGTCAAAGTCTGTATGTCGTAAGTTTTGAAGTTTTAAATTTTTCTTTCTCTGGTAAATTGCTAAAGTATTTAACTGAAATATAGGTCTGTAATGGATTTGAAATTAAAACACACACACACACACACACACACACGTACACAGAAGAGCCGGGGCCGGATTCGGAGCCCAAATGTTGCATGAGCAGCACCACTCTCTACAAGTTAATTAAAGGCACAGTCTCCACCTCTCTTGACCACAATGCTGTTACGCCCCCTACAAACGACTGACTTCATGGAAGAAGCTGGAAGCCACCAAGTACTATGGCAGCTGCTAAAGTAGAGTTTCTTTTAGTTGGCCTTGTTTCAAAGACAAGAGACAGTAATGGTGCAGTTTGTCTTCAGACTCCACTGCAAAACTGGCCTACCCTGGAGGGTGCCGGGGATGGGTGGTCACAGCCACCACTGCTGTGCCACCTGCCTGGGGAATGCTGGAGCTGTGCCACACGGTGCCTGTGCAGCCATAACTCAAGACCAGATTGTGACCCAAGGCCAGAATCCGTGAACTCTACCTTTGGACCGACAAGTCCCCGATGCAGCCCTGTGCCTGCACTGAGATCATCTGCAATGAAAGTGCTCGCTGCGGTGGCCTCACCAGGCACCCGGGAAGCACGGGCTATAACACCTAAGAAGGGCATCCTTGGGAAGGCTGTGTCCGTTCTTGCCACCCACTCCTCTTTGGGCCTGACGCATACCTACCTGTGAAGTACCTGCTGTACTCTTGTTCAATCTTCTGAGCCGTCTCAAACTGCTCTTTGGAATGCCTCTGAGTCACCTTGTCCTTCAGGTAGATGGGGTCTCTCTGCTCCCTATCGGGACATCCAGGAACCTGGCTGAGCCTTCTCACCTTCCCCATGCCCTCCTCTCAGCTTCTCTGTCCAGAATAACAGGGCTATCCCCCACCACACGTGCGCCCCTGGTGGAGCACAGCGCAGCCTGCTGGCCCCACAGGGAGCTCTGGGCAGAGAAGGGGAAGAGATCAGATGCCCCAACTGGCCCCCGAGTACAGGTACCAGAAGACTGGGAGCACCGAAAGGCAAAGGTCGGGGGGGAGCATATGGGGGCTCGGCAAGTCATTAGCCTAACCACAAAAACTGAAGCTCAGTGAGAGCAAAGGCCCATCCACATCACAAGTCAGCTCCTCGCAGAGCTGGGCCGCCCAGTTCCTGTGTCATCGTGAGCACCGAGACGAAAGGCAGGAGAGGGAGAGAGGGCATGGGAATCAGGAGGAAGATATGCAGACAAAATGGCACAGACTCCAGGCGCTGTGGCACCGCCAGACAGGACAGAGAGGGTTGGGGAGGGCTGTGCTGGCTTAGTGCGACTGGCTCGGTGTGAGATGGGCACACGGGGGAGGGTCACTCCCACACAGGATGCCTGTTCGAAGCCAATGCCCGCCACCTCCCAGGGCTTTGAGCCAGCAGACCATGCCCAGCAAGGCCCGGGCCGAGCCCCTCAGGAGCCTGGCACCTACTTGATGTGCTTGGCGCTCTTGTAGTGGATGAAGATGACGATGGGGTAGATGCGCATGTGGTGCAGCCGCTCGATGGCGTGGGGGGCGACGTCCAGGAGACAGTGCCGGTTCTGCAGGGAGGGAGAGGGTGAACACCGGGCAGGGGCAGGAATGGGCCTCAGGGACCCGGCCTTTGTCTGCTACGGAGGGGCCCCACTCCTCACCTGACACTGCCCGGCCTCGCCCTATCAGTCAGGTGCTACTGATGAGCAAGCAGCTTGTTCATTCTGACACGAAGAGGGCATGTGACACCCGGTGGGGAAACCTCATCCAGGGAAATCTCTCCCCACAAGGCTGTCAGCGCTGATGATGGCCAAGGCTGGGAACGGGGGCCATATGGATTCTGGACAACCCAACTCCAAACCCCTTTCCTGCCTTTTACCAGATACAGGGACGTTCTAAAGCGCCACCCCACTTGGCCTCAGAAACCTTACCCAGAAAGCCAATGGGTACCTTTTCTGTGATCTCCTTTATGGAAGCCACAGTGGTCACGTCAAAGTGGCCACTCCTCCGCTTGTAATCGACAAACAGGCAGTCTTTGACGCCCCGCTCGATGGCCTGCTGGGAGGCCTTCATCACCTCTGCAAAGCACAGACATAGGAATCAGCAGGTCTGGCGCCGTGAGCCATCACTGCGCGGAAACCCAGCCCTGCCAGCTTCACTCCCAGAGAAAGAGCCAGAGGCTGAACGCTGATGCGACCCAAGTCAGAAGGATGAAAAGACTGTGAGATCCATCCCCGGGAAGCAGGTGAACACAAACACAGGGACAGACGCGGCCCAGCAGGCCTGAGGGCCGCCCTTACCAAGGGGGCATCTGCAGAACTTGCCGGGTGCCTCGTTCACCAGCATCTCCTTCACCACATCCAGGAAGGGCCCCAGGATCAAGACGGGCCTCAGGGAGGTGCAGTCCACCTTTTGGACCCGCTGATAGGCCAGGCTCACTGAATCTGTTGGGGAGAGGGCAGCAGAGGATGGGCACCCACCCGGAGCAGAGGGAGGGCAGGGAGGGGCTGGGGACCCACTGCTCCCCTGACCTTGCTTACCCCAGGCAGACCTATCTCCACTCCACAGATCCAGAGCCAGCGACCCAGCTCACCCCGGTCTGCCTGGGACTCGCCCAATTTTAGCACCGAGAGTCCCACACCCTGGGCACACCAGGGCACGGCCACTCCTGCACCGTGTCCCCACTCCTCGGACACCCAAGGCACTGCAGCACTTTATTCTGCTCAAATTCTCCTACATGTGCTCAGCGCACGGTCCCCTCACTACTAGACATTCTGTTCTCTACACGTGCCACCTCCCCTGAGGGGGGCGGGTCGTGTGACCCAGACTTGCCCCATGCAGTGAGCAAACTACCCCCCTTTCCCATGAGCTGAAATGGACAGGACCGGGGCAGTGACCCAGCTCTGATCCTGCAGATGACAACCACCCTCAGGAAATGACAGAGCCACGAGACAAAAGGGACTTGGCTCCCTGATGGTCTCCAGAACAGAGCTGCCTCCAAGGGACTACCCAGCAATCCAGACTTTTACGTGGCAGAGAAAGAAGCTTCTTATGCTTCACCCACTGTTATTTGGTCTCAGTTACAGTACTCAAACCAATATCCTAGTTGATACATGTAGTTAAGTCTCCCCTTCCACAAAACGAATAAAAAATGCTCACAGAAAAAGCCTAAAACCAGCATGCAAATATCTTCCTGACACCTCCTGGGTACCAATCACTGTGCTGGCAACTCAGAAACATTTTAAAAACTTTTAAAAGAATAGAAAGCACAGACCCAGGGAAAAGAACTTCCTCCAGGAAGAGATAAAAACATCCCTTCTTTTAAAACTCTGAACATGACAGGTAAGCTAGGCATCCTCTCTAACCCTTTTTCTCCAGTCTTGGTCCTGGGCAGCTTCCTCTCAACTAGCATCATAGTTGGTTATGAGGATTCAAAGTATATCCCATGGACAGAGGAGAGTGGCGGGCTACAGTCACAGCGTCACAAAGAGTCGGACACGACTATAAAGTATATCCGTTTACGTGCTCAGAAAACCTAGAAAATATGTATGTCCAACAAAAATGACATATTCTGTAACTCCCTCTTTCACTCAGTCCTATGTTTCTGTTGAAAGCATCCCTGTTGATTCACACTGATCCCCCTTTAATCTTTGTAGCATCCTCAAACATGAATGCACCACACCTCTCCATTTCTCTGGGTATGGACATTAAGACCATGTCTTCAACTCAACAGAATCGTCTTCTCCCCTAATGACTATTAACATTCCAGACTGAGGGGCACCAATTTAGAAGTTTTCTGATCCTCTCAGAATAATCTGCTTTGTCACAAGAAGTCCTCATAAAACAGAATCATTGGGCTCCAGAGTCTCTCTCAAGCATGATATCCAACCAGAGTCAGAGGCCCAGAGAAAATAAACTCCCTGGGAAGGGTAAATATACAAACATATAACCTGGAAGCAACCTAATGGAGGTTATGTAGACTCCTTTTAAAACTGGTACAGATATTAAAATCAAAAGCATTAAAGTAATCATGTACCTAATATTCACATAATATAAAAGGAGGTAATTGGTATCATCCATAACATAAAGGGGTAGGGGCATCACAGAGATGTAGCTTTTATATAAGATTGAAATTAAGCTATCATCAGTTTAAAATGAATTGCTATAACCTAAACATATTTTATGTAACAATAGTAACCAAAAAAATATAAAATATACACAAAAGGAAATGAGAAAGAAATTAAAACATGCCACTACAAAAAAAAAAATCAATACAAAAGAAGGCAGCAAGGAAGGAAAAGATAAGATGAAAAAGCAACAAGACATATAGAAAAAAACTAAAAAAATAGTCTTTCATATGAGCAATTAAGTATAAATGGTTTAAATGCCCCCAATTAAATGATGCAGATTGGCTGGATGCATAAATAAAAAAGATCCAACTATATGCTGTCTACAAGAGACTCACTTTAGATCTAAGGACATACATAGGCTAAAAACGAAAGGACAAGAAAAAATAGTTCATGCAAATGGGAATCTAAAGAGAGCAGAAGTGACCATAACTGTATCAGACAAAATAGACTTGAAGACAAAAACTGTCACAAGAGACAAAGAACATCACAGTAGGGTAAGAAGCTCATTTCTCCAAACAGATATATCAAGCATAAACATATGCGCACCCAGCACTGGCATTCCCAAGTAAGTAAAGTGAACGCTGATGGAACTGAAGGGAGAAACGGACGATACAGTGTCAGTACAGGACTTCAACATCCCGATTTCAATTATGGACGGTACAACTGGTGCTGTGCTGTGCTAAGCCGCTTCAGTCATGTCCGACTCTTTGTGACCCTGTGGACTGTAGCCCGCCGGGGTCCTCTGTCCACGGGACTCTCTAGGTAAGAATACTGGAGTGGCTTGCCAGGCCCTCCTCCAGGGAGTCTTCCTGACCCAGAACCTGAAGCCCCGTCTCTAATGTCTCTGCACGCAGGAGGATTCTTTACCTCTAGCACCACCTGAGAAACCCAGCACAATCAGACAGAAAATCAGTAAGGAAACAGCACTTGAACAACATTATAAACCAATGGACCTAGCAGACTCCCCACTAGAGCCTCCAAGGAAGCATGGACGTGCCAACACCTTGATTTTGGCCCAACAGTACTGATTTTGGACCTCTGACTTCCAGATGTGGGAGAATAAACGCGTACTGTGCTGACCACAAAGCTTGTAACCTATGTTGCAAAAGCCCCAGGAAATGAATACATGGTGAAAGCTAGAGGACAATGAATAATATCTTTAAAATGCATAGATAAAATATCGACCCATCTACAATTCTATATCCAGTGAAAATCTGCAAAATCATGGGAAAATTGGCAAACAGAAACGGAGACTGTCACCAACAAACGTGCATCACAAGAAATGCTAAAGACCATAACAAGAAAATGGTCATTACACGAGGCAAAGGCATAGTCCATGGGGCCGCAAAGAGTCAGACCTGAGTGAGCAGCTGAGCACACACACACGCAAAGGGCATGTTAACTCTAGCTAACCTTACTGTGACTCATCTTTTGCAACTCAGACACATATCAAATTATCGGTTTGTACACCTTAAATTTACACGATAATATATGTCAGTTATATCTCACGTTGGAAAAAAAAGAAATGCTGAAGGGAGTGTACATCAGAAAGAAAAAATCAGAGGGGAAGAGGATGACAGGAAGGAATGAAGAATAATGGAAAGGATAAATACAAGTGAATGACTGATGTGTAAATCAAGAACACTGCTGGATTTAAAAATACGTATAAAATGAAAATGATAATCAAGCAAAAGGTAGGAAGGAGGTAAGGAAGTCATGGTGTTCTGATGTTTTAAAATTATTGGGGAAGTGGTCAAAGTCAAGATTCATGTTAGTAGTAAGTCAGATATACACTGTGAGGGCTGCTGTAATCACCACCCCCAAAAGAATAAAAACTAATAAAAACCAAGAGATTGAGGAGGGGGCAGAATAATAAAAATGCTTGATTAATCCAAAAAAAGTAAGAAAAGGGAACATAAAATGGGCAGGATAACAGAAAACAAACAGTAAGATGGTCAAGGTATCAGTGATGATTTCATCAGTAACTCAATACTCTGATTAAAGGATAAAAATTGGCACTGGTGTGTTCAAACGTGAAAACATCTCAGGCTGTACACTTTTCTATAGATTTATTTGCACTTTTCTATACACATATCTCAATAAAATGAAAAAAGATGAAGTGTCACGGTGAGTTAAAAAAAAAAAACCCTACATGCTGCTTACAGAGCCACATAAATATAAAGCTGTAAAAAAGTATGAAACGATGGAAAAAGATGAACTATGCAAACACTTAACCAACAGCAAACTGGTGTGATAATTATACTTTAACAAAATAGAAATGGCCTTTTTAAGGCCAGAAACATTACTAGAGATAAAACATTTTATAATGATAAAAGGGTCAATTTAACAGTAAGATATAACTACTTAAAGACAACTTCAAAAATAGGTGTGTGCACGCCAAGTCGCTTCAGTCATGTCCGACTTTTTGTGACCCTGTGGAATACAGCCTGCCAGGGTCCTGGGTAAATGGCTTTCTCCAGGCAAGAACACTGGAGTGGGTTGCCACACCCTTCTCCAGGGGATCTTCCCGACCCGGGAATTGAACCACGTCTCTTACGTCCCCTGCGATGGCAGGCGGGTTCTGTACCACCAGCGCCAACTGGAAACACCCCATAACCTAAAAACATACAATGAATAAAAAAACACTGAAGAACTGCAGACTAAACAAATGGCTATTTTCCAAAGACATCTACTGGATATACACCAAAGACCAGAGATGCTGTCTACAGAAGAGAAGAGAATGGAGAATCAAGCAACTATTATTGTGAAAAGACAAATAGTCTTTTTTTTTTTTTATAACATTTTAAATTAAAAAATGTAAAAACCTATTTTCAGCTTGAAGGCCATATAAGAGCAGGTGGTGAAGCAGATCTGGCCCGTAGGCTCCGGTTTGCCAACTCCTGACCTGACTATCGTGACCATGGGCCATGAACAAGGGCGGGACTCACTCAACTCACTGTGCCGAAGACCTGAAATAACACATGAGGAAGCAGGGGAGGAGGAGGCCAGCTGTCCTGCCTTCTGGGGCCCACTGCCCCCCGACCCCCACAGCCTGCCTATCAGGGAGAGCACACTTTCCAGGACAGGGGTCACACCCGGGGGTCCAGAGAGCCGCATTCATCAGAGCCTCCTGCTTTACAGGACAAACACACTGTTCCACAGGGTGACCTGCCGAAGGATGTCTGACACCCCCTGACATGCAGCCCCAGGACTGGGCGGGTGCCTGGCCCTGGGAGGATCTTGTAAGGATAGACACGGGAGCAAAGCCAGAAAGGCCAAAGATCTGCAAAGTGGCCCCTGGTTACCACCAAGCAGCCTGGAATAATCCCAAAACCAACTAGAGGCAGTGCACCGGGCAAGAACTGCTTTTTGCCCACTCAATACCCATTCTTCTTTTCTTCCTTCCTAAGAGAACCTGCTTTACTGATGCCATCAGGGCACCAGTGAAAACTGCCATTTCAGCCTCCCTGGCAGTTGTGAGCAGTCAGTGAGCTGTAAGTGGAAAATGAACAGTGGGGCTTCCAGGTAAGCTGTTTAAAGAGGCACCCTGTGGCCATGCCCTTTTCTCCTTGCTGCCTGAACATGGATGTGATGGCAGGAGACGGGGAGGCCTTAAGGACAGAGGACACATCCTGCAGGTGGTAGACTCTGAAGACTGCAGCACCACCATCCCAGCCCAGACACACTCCTTGATCAATCACGTCTGAAAAAAGCAAACCTCTGTCTTGTTCAAGTCATTGCAGTGAGGCTTCTGTGGTCAACAGCAAACCTCAGCCTGAGAGCCTGCTGGAGAAGCCAGCTCAGTCACTTGCCTTCGAAGAGTGGAATGGAGTCATTAGAAAAGGTGTCCAAGGCAAGGAGGTCTTTCCCATCTTTGGACCCGCTGCGTTTGTGCTTATGTTTCCTTCGAAAGAAGGATCTGCGTGCAGCCGCTGAGAGCGTCTTTGCGGCGCTGCTGTCATCTTTGACTTCAGACATGCTGAGCCTCCGGGAGAATTCTTGGTCCATTCTGAAGATGAGAGTACAGCAGTGCTGGGAAGGGCCAAGGGACCATCGCCTGTCGCCCTGCCCACCTGCGCCAAGGAGGGTCAACGCTGGGGCTCCAGGCTCCCCCCCCAACCCTCTGCAGGTTTCCTGGCCACTTCGGCACCCAAGCCCCTGAGGACCCCCTGGTGCCCGTACTCTGGGGTAACACACACACCAATGCTAGGCAAGTTCTCAGAGCAGGCCAACTCCTATATTCAGGTGAGGGTCAGAGGGAACTGCTAAGACAGGCTCGTGACATTAAAAGTTATAACTCCAGCCACAAAAAGGAGGAAAGCATAGAAATGTACTGTAACATGGAAGAACCTGGAAAAAATCATGCCAAGTATAGGAAGTTGGTCACAAAAGACCATGTGCTGTATGTATGACTCCATTCATGGAAAGTCCAGACAGGGAACCATGTAGAGACAGAAAGGAGACCAGTGGTGGCTCAGGGTTGGCAACAGGGGGCAGGCAGACAGAAGAACAAGGCGGGTGGCTGAAGGGTACAGGGCTTCTCTCTGAGATGACGAAAATATTCTCAGATTGACTATGGTCATGGTTGCACGTATCTGTGAAAACACTAAAAGCCAAGGAATTGCATAGTCTGGATAAATTGCCTGGCACATGAATTACATCTCAACAAACATAATTTTAAAAAGCATGTCTCCTAAGTTGCCGCTACACTTCTATATAGCACTGACTTGGATACCTCACTGACGTAAACTTGGAACAGCTTTTTGGACAAGCGACTTTGGCAAAACTTACAGACGAGAGGCTGAGGCAACGTCAGAATGAGCCCCCAGCAGCCCAGGCCGTCATCACATGGGACGTCCCCACGGGTGCCGCCCGCCCCAGCCCCAGACTCTAGAACACTCACACGTATTTGCTGGGGATCTGCCCGCGCTGGATCTTCTGGGCATTCTCATCCAGCTGCCAGGCCATCCAGGACCCAAATGAGCCCTGGGGCAAGGTGTCATCCACGTACAGGATGTCGTCTTTCTTAAAGCTCAGCTCGGGCTCCACCTCTGCCAGTCGCTCATACAGGGCCCTGGACCGGGAGATGGAGGGGAAGAGTCAGGCCACAGGCCGCCCCTTACAGCCAAGCTCCCAGGCCCACTCTCCTGCTCTAAAGCTCTCCCCAGACCATGATCAGGACCCACCTCTCCCCATTCTAGCAGCAGTTCCCAAAGGAGGGAGCCCGGGCTCCCTGGAGATCAGAGCTCCCTCACGCCCATCAGATAAAAGCCTTTTTGCCAAGGACCAAGGCCATATCTCCACTTCCAAACGAGTCTTTCCCATTTGTACCCCTCCCACATCAAAGTCGATGCTTCCTACACAGCAGAAACTTCTCAGAATGGAAATGTGCCATCCTTGACGGAGGAGGGTGTGCCTAGACATAGGGACCCCGGACCTCATGGAGCACAGTTAATCAGTATTTTCCATTCTTATGTGGCCTCAGATCTCATGACGAAAGCTGCGTGCCTCCTAGAAAATGCCTGATGCCTGTCCCCCACCCCCTACTTCACCCTTTTCCGGTATTACTTCAGAGCACTCGGGGTGCTGGGACATCCACACACACTACAGAGGGATCTGCAGACCTGAGTCAGGAGAGACCCCGAGAGGGGCACAGGCCACAGGAAAATGAGGCTCAGTGGTCTCAAACTTCCCCAGGCCCAAAACCCTACAGAGAGAGCCTGTCTCACCCGAGGAGCTTTCAAGAGTTTTTCTAAGTCACAAGCATCTCATCATAAGCTTACAATTTGGGGCCCAAGTAATAATGCTCATAGTCTCATCCCTCAAGGGCAAGAAACACAGGGACATTCACAGGGAACAGCCTCCACCAAAAGCCCCTCCCCGAGCGCCAAGTCCCTGGCAGCCCTGGCCACTGATACCTGATGTAGAAACTGTCGCCAGGCAGGCCCTTGACCTTGGAGAACTCCTCAGGTCGGTACTGCACCTTCAGGCGGACACTGTCCTTGGGCTTTAGCATCTCCACGTAGACCTCCTCCACCGTCTTGCTGCGTACGTCCAGACTGCCATACTACCCAGAGACAGGAGGCGGGGGTCAGAGGGCAGAAGCAGGGAGGCCTGGGCACCCATGAGGGGCCAGTAGTGGGATAAGGAGGAGATTTAGCATCCCCATCACTGGACATCCATCTGCCCCACGTCCACAGAGGCTGAGGCCTCTGCCGAGTGCCTGCTCTGCCCTCAACTGCTCCCAGCAGAGACCCTGTTCTAGCCTCCCAGCCAGTAAGGCCTACTGGAAACATGGCCCTTCCCCTTGCTAACGCGCCTTGCAGCTTTCAGTACCTACAACCTGCCTCCCCCATCCAACAGGAGACCCAGTGAGAGGGAGATGGCACTCACCATCAGACTAGAGTCCTGGTCCTGCTGCTGCCAGGAGCAGAGCATCTGCCCTCCCGAGGCCAGTGCCCAAGCTGGGTCCTAATATGCCTAATATGCCTGCTTCCCTAATGCTTACCCAGAGTGGGTCTGGGGAGCATTCAACACCCAAGGGGGATGCCAGCAGAGGCTGTGCTCCCCTGCCGCCCATGTCACCTGAGACGGCAGGAAGCCCGACATGTGGGCAGAGGGCAGCCTGGCTGCTGCTCAGCAGCTCAGAGCTTACCTCAAGGATGAGGTCCCCAGGCACGAGGCCATCGGGGCCCTTGGCAGGACTGTCGTCCTCCACCTCGGCCACAAACACCCCGTGCAGATTCCCTCCACATAAGTGCACGCCAAGCTCCAATTGCGACTTCTTGATGAAGACGACTCGTGGCTCTGGGGTCTTCTTGGTGGCATCTCCCACCATCCTTTCAGGAAGGAAAACGAAGCTCTTCAATTGTGCACAGGAAGGGAGGCAGGCGCGAAAAAAGATGAAACAGTGGTGACACCCTAACCGTTTTCTGCTCCCCTCTCGGGTCTCATGAGGCCCCAGAACCAGGAGCCAGGAGCGAGGCGCTAGTGGCTCGGTTTATAGGCGGGGCACTGAGATGAGGCAGAGGTGAGCACACAGCCATGGCCACACAGCCACTCAGGGACAGAGTGGACCTCACCGCTGCCACTTCCAGCCCAGCTCTCTAGCACACGTCGTGGGTTGCATCTCACCCACCTGGATTGCACTTGTTTTCCTAACTTTATTCTCCTGAGAAAGTCAGAGCCGGGGTAACCTCCAGGCCACAACTCATTCGGCAGATGTTTACTGAGCAGTGTCTGTGGCCCAGAGGGTACTGAACCAAAAGCCACTAAGGAACTCACAACACAGGGACACTGAAAGGCTAGAAAATAAACTGAGCAAAGGCAACGGGGCAGCAATGGAGCCTGGTGACTGGGACCTCAGGGGAGGTGCCAGAGAGTGACAAAACTTTTGCTGCAGGCAAGTATAGCCAAGATTGCCGGGAGAAATATCAATAACCTCGGATAAGCAGATGACACCACCCTTATGGCAGAAAGTGAAGAACTAAAGAGCCTCTTGATGAAAGTGAAAGACGACAGTGAAAAGCTGACTTAAAACTTAACATTCAGAAAACTAAGATCATGGCATCCGGTCCCATCACCTCATGGCAAATAGATGGGGAAACAATGGAAATGGTGACAGATTATTTTCTTGGGCTCCAAAATCACTGCAGATGGTGACTGCAGCCATGAAATTAAGAGACACTTGCTCCTTGGAAGAAAAGCTATAACAAACTTAGACAGCATATTAAAAAGCAGAGACATCACTCTGCCAACAAAGGGCCATCTAGTCAAAGCTATGGTTTTTCCAGTGGTCATGTATGGATGTGAGATTTGGACCACACAGAAAGCTGAGCGCCAAAGAATTGATGCTTTTGAACTGTATGTTGGAGAAGACTCTCGAGAGTCCCCTGGACTGCAAGGAGATCAAACCACTCAATCCTAAAGGAAATCAGTCCTGAATATTCATTGGAGGACGGATGCTGAAGCCGAAACGCCAATACTTGGGCCACCTGATGTGAAAAACTAACTCATTATAAAAGACCCTGATGCTGGGAAGACTGAAGGCAGGAGAAGGGGACGACAGAGGATCAGATGGTTGGATAGCATCACTGACTTGATAGAGTTGAGTCTGAGCAAGCTCCAGGAGTTGGTGATGGACAGGGAGGCCTGGCATGCTGTAGTCCATGGGGTTGCGTCAGACATGACTGAGTGACTAAACTGAAGTGTACCCATCACAGGCACAGTGAAGGGTCACAAGAAGAGCCCTGAAGATGCCCCACTCTCCAGCCTATGACTTCCGTGAAGAGTCCATTAACGCCGTGCCAGAGAAAGGGCTCCATCCAGGATTGCAGGGACAGCCTCCCAACCCAGCCTGCATAGCCCTCTCCCCACCTCCCCTCCAGTTCCTGTGAGAACAGGGGCTCCTTCTGCCCACACTACCGCTGGTCCCTCCTCCTGACTTCCCTCCATGCCCATCCTTTGCATGGCTAACCCCTGCTCGTCCTGAACACTGTGACTCAGCTCCCAGCCACGCTCCATCATGGCCCCTGGTTCCCCTCCCAGCATTTCAGCTGTGCTGCACACGCCTGTTCACTGATCTGCCACCCTCAAACCAGGAGCTCCTTGGGGACAACACTGCTGTGAATGGCCAGAGCCCCAGCCCGGATGGGTGAGGACTGTGGGATTCAGTATCTGAGAACAAGTAAGGTGAGAAGGGGAGAAAAACAAAAAAAGTAGAGCTAAGAATTAGTCAGTGGAAAAACTAGAGAAAAAAGAGAGCAGGAGCGAGAGAGGGAAAAAGGACTGGCATGCTCCCCACGCCAAATCCTGACAAGCTGGTGAGCCATCTGCAGTGCAGGGCAGCGCTGGGACCCACATCCCTCAGAGGATGTACACGGGCTGCAAAAATGACCCTCCTGGCCGCCCCGCTCAACCCAGGTGCGCTGATGGAAGGCTCTCGGCAATCAGTTACTGACCTGGAGCTGGGGGTGCTCTGCTTNGCAGGGCAGCGCTGGGACCCACATCCCTCAGAGGATGTACACGGGCTGCAAAAATGACCCTCCTGGCCGCCCCGCTCAACCCAGGTGCGCTGATGGAAGGCTCTCGGCAATCAGTTACTGACCTGGAGCTGGGGGTGCTCTGCTTGGCCGAGGGTGTGCCAGGGCCCTCGTCCTGCTCCAGCAGCGGGTCAATGACAGAGGGATGCTCTGGGGTGGTGGCACCGCTGCCCTGGAGAGTGGAGTGAATACCGACGGGGTCCAGGTGGGAGCTGGGGACAGAGGACAGAAGAGTAAGGAGCGGCAGGCAGCTGCCCAGGGCCATCCCTCTGTGGTGGTGCTGGGCTCTGGGATGCGAACAAAGACCAGGTCACACAGTTCTGTGATCTGAGCCCTGAGCAGAGCAAGCGCCTTGGCAGCTTGGACTCAGCTGTCCACCCGCATGGTCTGCCTGCCCTCAACTTGAGGACAGACGGTGAGCCCGAGGAAACATGAATCCGCTGCTCCCCTTTCCTGTGTCTGAGCATCTCAGCCCCTCCCTCGCAGGCGCTGCGGCATGCGGGCACTTCTCTCCCTCTGCTTACCTGTCCTGCAACCTGCAGCACAAAGGCAGGTGTTCAGCGTCTGCCCATGGACAGGGATCGCTCTATGTGAGAATCCACCTCAGGCCTCAGTGCCTGGCTACCACTCACATGTGCCTGGGTACCTGTTTCCACACCCTATTTCAGGAGGGGAAGCCCTCCCCTTGATATGTCTCTTTTCCAAAGCCTGAGGCNCGCTCTATGTGAGAATCCACCTCAGGCCTCAGTGCCTGGCTACCACTCACATGTGCCTGGGTACCTGTTTCCACACCCTATTTCAGGAGGGGAAGCCCTCCCCTTGATATGTCTCTTTTCCAAAGCCTGAGGCTGCTCAACTCTCGCCTCACGGCAGCAGAATCCCCAGAGCTTGCAGCTGCATGTGGTTTCCTCGGAGCAAGCCACACCCCTGCGGCCTCCACTTCTCCTCCCGCAGCCCAGATGCCCCTCGGGGGCCCGGGGCCTCACCTGGACCGGGAGTGGCTGCTGAGCTGGTGCATGTGCGGGTTGTATTGGGCCAGAATGGTGATGGTGTCACACTGCTGCCCGATGATGAGCCGGGCCTGCTGCTCTGTGGCGCTCCGCAGGTTGATGCCATTGAACTAGGAAACACCGAGAACGGGCTCAGCAAGGAGAGAGGAGGGCACGGAGGAGGTCCTGGGACTCAGAAAGGGACGAGGGGAGGGAGAGAAGGGCGGTTTCCCGCTCACCTCAAGTAACTGGTCCCCATACTCAAGGCCAGCCTGGTGAGCGATGCTCCCCCCGGTCACCTTGGAGACGTAGACGCCGCCCTTCTCCCCACTCACGATGGAGATGCCCAGCGGCTCCGAGCCCTTCTGCAGCTTCACATGCCGTGGCTCCTCCACGTAGGGCCTTGGAAGAGAGCCAACGGTTTTGGGGACTCAGACTCAAAGGGAAGGTCTGGGGAGGGTCTGAGGTCAGGCATGCATTCGCTATGCAGAGAGGGCCAGGGAATGTGGACGCTCCTATGACGACACAGCTGGATGGGCACATGATGAAGTCCACCTTCACACAATGGTGATGCACAACCTCATGCGATACAAGACGGACGCAGAGGCGCCAGCCCCAAAGTCACAGAGTGGTCCGTGAGAACTATAAACACTGATATACGCAGGGAAAGGGCACGTAGGTTTCCACGACAGGAGAGGAATGGCCTCACGACGTGCAATTTACAAACCTCCAGTGGGGTCTCAGGCACCCTCGGAGGAAAAGAAGTGCTTTCTGGGATGATGTTTACCCCCAAAGGGACAATATGAAATATCAGTTTTTATATTTACCAGTACACAGGGTGATGTAAATCGATCATGAGATAAAGCTGCTGCAAACCCGAGACATTTAAATGGGATCGGGGAGGCTGGGAGCAAGGTGACACCATGCACTCGCTGGCCCCAGGCTGCCACCCACCGCCCTGTGGGAATGAGGGGCATGGGGGCTGGGGTGGGGCCCTCCTGTCGGGCCAACCTCAGACTCCTCAGCGAGGAGGACCTGGGCCTGGCAGCCGCAGGCAATCTCAGGAGGGATCTGTGGTGGTGGAGGCATCTGGAAGGTGCAAAGGGTTAGAAAGAAGAGAGGGGTGATTGGAGGAGGAAGACAGCCACAGACGCCTGGAACGTGACAGACAGACAGAAAGACAGCTGCATGACACTGAGCCGCCAGGACCGCACTGCACGCAGCCTGAGCTCCAGCAGAGCGCCACCCCCCAGGCCCCCCTCCTCCAGAGCACAGGCGTGGGTGTGAATCCACGTGCAGAAGGGCGGGTGGGCAGCGGCGAGCCCTTGTTGAGGTAATCCTTCCTTTTTAACCTCCTGAATGATTTAAACTTTTATAATATGCAGAGTTTTGTCAAAACAATAAAGCTTCTTTGTAAAAGAGGTTTGTAAAGTATACTTAATATTACAAATAGCTTGAAACATAACATTAAGGAGGAAATGTTTACATATATAAAATAAAACGCATTTACACTGTAAATGTAATACTTGTCTGTGGGGGCATGTACACACGCACACACGCACACACACACACACACACCTCAAAAGGTTAAATAACAGCAATTGAATCTCTGGTTGATGATCAGTGGTCCCTAACCTTTTCGGCCGGGGAAGGCAATGGCACCCCACCCCAGTACTCTTGCCTGGAAAATCCAATGGACGGAGGAGCCTGGTGGGCTGCAG